>CM040911.1:39981378-40581378 GCA_023029165.1 Gobiocypris rarus
GTGCCAATACATTTGGATCACCATGTATAATGATTAATTTAACTTGATCTTAATAAAGGGTACATAACACACACACACACAGTTTCTGCCAGTCTCATGTTAAAGGCCCCTTGACTTTTTAGTATGACTATGTTAGCCTTAATGAATAAGCGGGTGTGTTCCAAAACAATGACAAAGTTGGCATTTAGGAGATATAAGCATTCAAAACTTACAGTCTCTCACTTCTCATCACATATTCTGTCCAATCAAATGCTCTCTAGAATCTGAAGCGTCCCGCCACCTACACCTTAAATAGAAGCTGAAGCTGAAATCGGTCAACTGTTTAGCGATCACACACATGCTATTTTCTACATGGTGAATGGCACATAGCCCACTATATATGCGATAGGAAACGATTCAGACAGTGTAAATATGCTTTCAGCTGAGGCTGGTTTCACGTTAGTTTCACGCGCGCTGCCGCAGCGCACACACATAGTCTAGATCAGAGCCGTTGACTAAAGACACAGCCAGGATCACATGCGCAAGTTGGCGGAGACAACAAAACATTTCGGGACCCATTTAAATTCTGCACTAATGCTGTATTTCAAAGCGATATGGAGGAGATTAATTATGATGATAAAAGGTTAGAGATTTAATCTTTCCGTCACAATTAGCAAACACACACTTCTTTAGTGACATTGCTGCCGGCGGCTCACGCAACCCGACCGATGGGCGAGCTCTTGCTCTGGTTGATGTGTGCGCACGCTCATCCGGGAAAAGTGCCCATACAAGGAATTCCGCCCTTTATGACATCATACAGGGCCATACTCAATAAGAAATTTTCGAAACTTGTTAGAAACCTGAAGGAGTGTATTTGTATTACAGAAATACTCTGTAATACACCCAACTCGTTTGTTTTTTTTTTGGCATGAGAGTCCAACTCTTTAACATACCTCCACCCACCCCCCCATCCCATACATATCTTTAAAGACAAATTGGGATGCAGAATCAATGAGTTTTTAATCTGTTTATCCTAATCGTGCTTTTCTGAAAAAAAGAAAAGCCTTGCCTTTTATCAGTGGCATTGATCTCTAACACTCTGAAACATCTCTGGGTTGAAGGATATCGTAGACCGCTAAACCTGAGAGCTTGACAGTAATTATTGTAATTATTAGCCAGTGTTCAGGCCAAAACAAATATGCGCTATCCTTGACAGAAACTCTTATCTCTTACTGAATAAAAACAGCAGCCACATCACTTAAGCCTCCCATTTGTTTGGGAAGCTATAGTGTAATGAGTCTGACAGCACGTCGAAAAACAGAAGTCATAAATAATACTCATTACAGGTGATGCGTTAACGTAAAGGGCTGGTTTCATTAAGCGAGAATATGCTGCCGTTCCTCCAGCATTCTGCAGGCCTAAATCTGCCAGCTATACTCATAATCAAAGGTGAGGCCAAGCAGAAGAGCAACATCCCAGGGAGCCATTTAGTCAAACAGGATGTCCCGCAAAACTCAGGGCTCATTCCCAGACATAGCCATTCACAACAGGCCATGCAACTCCCATCCAACATCAGTGTGAGAGGTATATCCATCCATATTCCATCACAGACACTATAGCTCATTTAATAAAGACATCATACTGTATAGCCTAGGCATCAGTGATATGTCATATGCTTTTAAAACATCTGCTGCAGCTCTCTGGGAAATGATCATGGAAGTTTAAAACCACCTATGGGACACAACATGTCAGACAACAGGGTAAGCATGTGACCTCTGTCAAACAATCACAGCTGAAGGCTTTACAGTTTCAATGATACAGCTGCACATATGGGGAAGCCCTATGCAGCAATTCACCACCAACTGGAGTAGAAACGCTGAATATAACACACTTTCACCCCTGAAGGCCTTCCCAGATTATCCAGTTTATGACATATACTTTCGCTACACTTGTTGAACCTTGAAATAGAAACCAGGCCACCAAGAATGACCAAGAAAAAATCTAAATTAAAACTTGATTAAGAGGTGTACACACAATCACATGCATTCAATGTAAGGAAAATATGTTATTACTTTTAGTTTATGGTTACACCACATGACATTTTTAAAACCATTCAATTAAAACATTTCTTGAAAATATAGTGTAAGCCACAGAAAACCAACATGAATACAAAAAAAGTGCATTTCTGTGTTTTAAACTGTTTTAAACATATGCCATTGACCCAACACTGGAACATGGGTTAAGGCTAAGTGCAAATGGTATATGAATTGCAAATTCAGACACAAAATAAGTCTTCCTATGAAACATCAAATACAGATGCACAAATCCCATCAGCGATGAGGAAACCGAGTCACTCTTCATGCATGACAACCACTCTGCGTGCATTTGTGTGGGTGTACGGCAGTAATGATCAAGGGAAATTGATCTGTCAGCACAACATCTGTCCTGTTAAATCCCATTTTCTTTAGGCCACATCTCCTCAAATTCAGAATTGAGGATGTGAGATCAGCCTGTCGTGTTTCCGGATCAGTAGCTGTGATGTGGGTTACATCATATTTATTGTTTTTGTCTTGCTCAGGCCCTCAGAGCCAAGGCAGGCTATCTCTAGCACAGCTAATTAAAAGCCCAATAAGAGCTTAACTGCATATCAGAAGATTACATCACAAAGATGACTCATGTCCACAGCCTAGGGAAGTGCATCATGTGACCGCAGGGCTCCGCCCATCTTGTCTCCTCAGACAGTGATGAGGTCCCAGAGCATCTCCAGCAGAACAGCCTTGTGTTTTCCTCTTATCATCACAACAGTGACATAAGAGATGATGCATGACAAGCATTGAGCATCACCATTTCTTTTGCTCATTTTGCTTTATCAAATTTCCTAACTGAGAATTAAACTTTGTGTGCAACTTACCCTTTGCTAAGGATGTGATGATACCCGAAATCCGACTTTTCGGCTGGCAAAGGTATAATAAAGGTATAATAAAAAATAAAAAAGATGAATAATTCTGTCATCATTTACTATATTATAAAACAAAAAGATATGTTTAATATTCTCTTAAGTCCACACAACCAAAAACCTAAAAAGTACAAAAAGACATTGTGAAAGAAAGCCACATGAATCGAGTGGTTTTCTGAAGAGACGTGATCACCAATGAAGTTTGTTCTTGTGTATCAAGCAATCACAGTTGAGCTTTTGTGTTCTAATTTGATATTTGAGGAGTTGATCAATGTTCATGATAGAAAAGCCTAAATTACATCTGTTCATCATATAAAGCAAAGACTTTGATTAAACTGCTTGATATGGGTTTACTTTTTTAATGTCTTTATGAACATTTAAAAGTGATTTTAATGGTCACATTTTAGTCCAATTCTCACTATTAACTATGACGCCTGCCTCAATAAACTCCTAATTACTGCTTATGAATAGTTAGTAAGGTAGTTGTTACATTTAGGTATTGGGTAGGATTAAGGGATGTAGAATATGTTCGAATAAGGCATTAATTGGTTAATTATAAATACTAATATCCTAGTAATATGCATGCTAATAAGAAACTAGTTAATAGTGAGAATTGGACCCGAAACTAAAGTGTTACCATTTTAATTAATGATGAAATTTTCATTTTGGATGAAATAGATGTGTGTTCACATTTACCGTTGCTCTACGAAACTCTGCAGGCAAAAAGCAGTCATCTCAATATTAATGGATTTTCATGTGATGGATGCATGACACAAAACATTTCCATGCGCTAATTTCACATCAGATTCAAGTTTGCTTATATCTGAACATGTGAAGTGACCTCTGGGTAAGCTGTGCTTCATGCATCGTTACACAATCGACAATGGACATTGAGCCTTCTTTGCCTGCAGAATTTCGCTAGTTTTGCTAATGTGACCACACATTTTCCCTATAAGCATTTCATTAAAAGAGGCTGGCTGGCCTCTTTTTCCAAGTGGTACTCACTACAGTGTTAAATGACTTCCAGCTCTCTGGATGTCTAATGGAGTGGAGGGATAGAGTTGTGGGTAGGGTTAGGGTGTGGTTAGGCCTGTCACGATAACTATTTTTTGTTTCGCGATATATCGTCCCAGAAATAATTGCGATAAACTTTATTATTGTCATTTTAAGACTTTATGCCACTACAGCATAATGCAAGTAGACCTACACACTTTCAAATGACAACCTTCCTTTTAATTCTTTAGATCATGGAAATTAAGGGTAAAAATATATTATCCTAAAAAAAAAAAAATTAATAAAAAGTAAATGAACATTTTCCCTTGTGAAACGGCTTTAACACTCGTCATTCTGTGTTGGCATTTATAAGTGCACCGGAAAAGGGGATTGAGTCCATTTGGGCTTATTCTCCCAAGCTGTCAGTAGTTGTCAGGAAAACACTCTAACGCCTCAAATGGCGCCTTTTTTTCACCTGTCGATAACCGCTCTGTGCATGAAGGAACTGCCCGAGAACCACTTTCGGCTCTGTTACGGAAAACATACAAGATGACAGCATGATCGAGTAAAATGTTGGTGACATTCATTATCATCTAAACATAATAGGCAATATATTTCATCACAAAAAATTATTGAGGTCATGTACATATATTGTGCGATATATCGATATATTGATTATTGCGACAGGCCTAGGTGTGTTTTTTTATGTTCTAGCTCCACCTATTAGGCCCAAATTACATTGGAGGAGCTAGACGTAAGCTCCACCCATTTGCTCTGCCGTGAGCAGCCTCTCCCTTTTCAGCGGTGCTGGTTCCGGAAGTATTTTTTCCATACATTTTTTGCAAAATGTGCAGGCACATATACATACACGTATACACATTTACACACATACACATGAAATATATTTCTTTTCAAGATTTTTTTTTACAAGAAATGGTTCATTTTAATCCCAACAGCTTTTGTAATAATGTTTCAGTGCAAAAATATTCACAGCTTGGTAAAGCCCATTGAGTGAATTTTTGCAAAGACATAAGTGTTGTCGCCTTGTCATATGAGCTTCACCTGTGACTAATAATGGATCAATTAGATCTCAGGTGTGTATAAAAAGAACCCCAGTGCACTAGACCTTCACATCAACTGCATCTAGACCTCTACAAAACATGCCTAAGATTCACCCTGAGACTAAAGTTTTGATTATCAAGAGGCTGAAGACCAGATCCACTGCTGATTTGGCAGACAACTTCAAAGTTTCTCAGCGTCGAGTATAGAGGATAAAAAAAAGATTTGAAGAGACTGGAGACGTTTATGACAAACCCAGGTCAGGCAGACCCTGCAAGAAAATGCTCGAGAGGACCGTTTGTTGGCTCGAAAATCCAAGGCCAGCCCGAGACCTGGTCACCTGAAGTCCCTGTGTCAACCAGAACAGTTTGTGGGATTTTGTCTCGAAATGGCCTCCATGGTCGAATCAGTGCCCAGAAGACAGCACTAAACAAAAGACAATTGAAAAACCGTGTGGCATTTGCCAAAGCCCACAGCCTGCTAAAAGGATGGATGCTGGAAAAGTTGGCAGAAGGATTTTTCAGATGAATCTTCTGTTGAATTACACCACAGTCGCCACAAATATTGCAGGAGAACTACTGGAGCCCGCATGGATCCGAGATTCACCCAGAAAACAGTGAAGTTTGGTGGGGGAAAAATCATTGTCTGGGGTTACATCCAGTATGGGGGTGTGCGAGAGATCTGCAGGGTGGACTTCAATAGTCTAAAATACCAAGAAATCTTAGTTACCTCTTATATTCCCAACCATAAAAGAGGCCAAATTCTGCAGCAGGATGGTGCTCCATCGCATACTTCCATCTCCACATCAAAGTTCCTCAAGGCGAAGTAGATCAAGATGCTCCAGGATTGGCCAGCCCAGTCACCAGACATGAACATCATTGAGCATATGTGGGGTAGGATGAAAGAGGAAGCACGGAAGACGAAACCAAAGAATATTGATGAACTCTGGGAGGCATGCAAACTGCTTTCTTTGCTATTCCTGATGACTTCATCAATAAATAGTCCTTGCCAAACCGCATGGATGCAGTCCTTCAAGCTCATGGAAGTCATACAAGATATTACATTTGGATCTCACAGCACCACTACTTAATTTGCTGACATATTTTTGTATTTGCAATAAATTTGTTCAATTTCTGTATAGGCGACAACTTTTGTCTTGCCAAAAAAAATTTATTTCAGTGCATTAAACGTCATTTGGGAGGGTTTTAGCTTTTCATATGAGCTATTTCTAACACCAACTGATGAATTAAAAATCAGGTTAATAGCAGGTGTTTCTACAAAATAGATAAGGGACACGACTTTTGCCAGGGACTGTATGTATGTGTGTGTGTGTGTGTGTGTGTGTGTGTGTGTGTGTGGGGGCATGTTTTTGTGAAATATCAGGACACAAATGTGTATAATGACATGGGTATGACATAGGTATTACAAAAAGAGGGTGAAATATGAGGACGTTCCCCATGTCCTCACTTTTCAAAATGCTTATAAATCACACAGGATGAGGTTTTTTTCACAGAACGTAAACTGCACAGTCTCCTGTGATGGGTAGGTTTAGGGGCAGGGGCAGTGTAGGGGGATAGAAAATACGGTTTGTACAGTATAAAATGCATTACGCCTATGGAATGTCCCCACATTTCACAAAAACAAACATGTGTGTGTGTGTGTGTGTATGTATGTATGTATGTATGTATGTATGTATGTATGTATGTATGTATGTATATATATATATATATATATATATATATATATATATATATATACAGTCCCTGACAAAAGTCGTCCCAAAGTGCATCCCTTAATTATCGGCCAAAAATAGCATTTTCGGTTTTTGGGCGAAAGAGAAAAAAGGCTGAAAATATGAGCCAAAGAATATATGACGCCCTGCCCCACCCCGCCCCTCAGTGTTCAGGTTTCACTCTCGCACAGCATTTTTTTAAAACTTTGCAAGCAGCCCTGAGTCCGAAGCCCCGTCCTAAATGACACCACAAACACTCGCAGTCTTCCTCTGATTCCGCACTTTCGTGACATAACGCCGCTTTGACTGTCGGGAAGCCTGATGTGGAGCTCACATCAGTGCGGGCTCGGCAAAAATGCTAATTGATGCCGCATATTGACCACAAAGGGGTCTGAATCCTAATGGTCTCATGGACTTGTTGTCTTGTATTTTTTAAATTCAGATTCAATATAATTATTTATAATTTTCCGTTTCAGCCCAGAATTTTCATTTCGGTGCATCTCTGATATGCATACATAAACATTTAAAGTAGTCATGAAATCAAAATTGACACTATTTACTTTGTTAGTGCACATGATGAAGTCAGTTTGACAGCTTGGGTGGGATATCCTTAACCACTCCCCTTCAATTGTCTGTCAGTCTGCTATGTGCAAGAGATGGAGAGGAGGTGCACTAAAATAAAACCCCTCTCTATTCAATATTCTGTTTCAATTGGAAACACTGATCGGTTGCAACTTCCGGTTCACAGACTTGACATTTTCTGAGAGTGTAGAGAGATCGACTCGATTGTATAAGTCGCAGAACTTCATGGACTGGGCGGAGCTAAAGAGCCATTTTGGCACATGTTGCTTTTTTTCTACTCTCCGATTGGTGGACTTTTCTATACAGCACCACATGTAAATTAATTCCACAGTTAAACAGGATTATTAAAAAAAAATAAGCTGAAATAATGTGGGCTGATGGCTTCTGCAGAAGCAAATACCATGGATTAACAACCTTCACTCAAATCAAGTGTTTCTTTAAAAGGTTTAAGTTACCGTTCAAAATCTTCAAATCTATCATTCAATTTCCTTATCGAGAAAATGAATGGGGGTTTTACTTTCAGAACCCGACTGTTGAACTCTATGTATGTAGTCTTAAAAGCCAAGGGCTTCTGAGAAATGTAAAAGGTTCACATTATTTTAAGAGACTAAATTACAGTTAGGCTAGATACATTAAACATAGAAATTCAAACCAGTACACATAAGAACTACAACTACCACAAAGATGCGTGTTTACATGCTTGTCAAATCAGCTGTTAACTGACATACGTCTTAAACAACTGCTTCAAAATTCACATTTGAGGTATGAAATGTACAGAGCCCCTAAATGGACATGGTAAAGAAAAAAATGACTTGAACGCTTCGGGTTCTCTTGCAAATGTTTTATGTTCCCCCAAAAAACTTTTGTGTTCTTTGCAAGGGAATGCAAAGTTACTTGGGGAAGCACAAAAGTTTTGTAAGCGAACAGAGTTTTCTCAGTGGAGTGCAAACCTTTTGCGCATGAACACAAAAGCATTATATTTTTCCTCCGCCGATTTCATTTCACTTCAACGTGTCCCTTAAGGAGCTACATACAAATGTAATTTATGTTGTAGAACAAAATGAGGACGTCACTAATTAATGACAACCACTGATTTCATTTGGCTCATTAATAATCCAGATGGAATCTATTATGAATTAGGGCCCATCCCAATACCCACACTTGTGGTCTTGTCCACTTGAAAGCATGTGAACGGCACGGCGCAGGGAGAAAGTGTGCAAACTGTCCTAGGTCTGAAAAATGCCTCGGCTCAGTGGCACACTACCTGGTATTTGAGGCTATGCATATCCCATCATTGTTCAGGAACTCATGTGGACCAGTGGAAGTTAAATTAATTATTACATTAACTAAAACAAAGTGTTGCTCATAAATAAAAAAGAATAAAACTTCACATACTTTCCTAATGTATCAAAATCAAAATTTAGCATATTTAACCTACACTTTAAAAGTTAGTTACCTGGTTCATTGAAATTAAAATTTTGAGTTCATACTACGAACATTTTTCAGAATCGAAATCACCCTTTATTCAAATAGTATTAAAAGATTTTGTAAACATATTGTGTAATTGTGTGTTTTATTTGTTATAATGCAGTGAAACATGCCAAATTGTGCTATTTTTATGATTTATTACAAAAAAAATTCTCATTTATGTGGTTCAGATACAATAATATTTAGAATTTCTATTTAATAAACCAATTTCTTTTTTATTTAAATGTACTCAATTTAATTTAAATGAAGGCAACCAGGTTACTTGCTTTTTTAAATTAAACCAACAAAAATGTTTTACAGTGTAATATAAATTAATGAACACAAGATGTATTAGTAAAAGTAATAAATGAATTCAAAGACAAAAGCAATGTAAAAGCCATACGTTTATATGAAATGACTTCTGAAGTATAGAAACTGTAATGTATTTGGGATTCCTGGTTGCATATGATGTAATACACAAAACAGGTTAATTACATCATTTACAGTTCCCGCCCAAACTCGCTGATTGGATCTTCCCCGACTCGTGCAGCAGGTGGATTGCCAAGACATTCATCCCACCACTGTCCCACAAGGATTTAGAAGGGATCAATTCAAATCAATGCGATTCTTTCGAATCCTTCTGCTCTCCTATAGACGCTTTAACACGGAGCACAGAGTACAGGACTGCTTATAATATTAGCTCAGATAATCCTGTCTTGTTAAAGGACAGGTTCCATTGTCAAAGCCCATTGGGTATAGCCTAGCAAATTAGCTCATAACAAACAGTCCCTATTATAAGAATACCTGCGTTATCAGGCATGCAATAAAGTAAACAACACATTTCCTCCCACAAACTGTTACAGACACATACGCAACAGTGCTGATCGATGAGCACAGCACAATTCAAACAGGTCCACAGATGCACCTGCCACTACATCACTGACCACAAAAGTAGAATGCAAATCAGAAAAATGCACAAAACCCAAGCTATTTATCATAAAACAGTTTGTATTCGCGGACGTTTATTACATAACACTTGAACGCGGTCTTACCTGCGCTGCCAAAGAAAAGAAGCACCAAGATTATCGCCTCGGTCGGACACATTGCAATCCCTTAATGAAACACAGTGTGTTTACTGTTTATTTGGTTTTTCTTCCGCGCTTGAAATGAAGAATTCGTAATCCGTCAAATTAAGCCTGCCAAGTTTCCACGAAGTTTTCTGGACGGGACGCGAATATGTCGAGGATTCTTCTGAGCGTTGGCCAGTATTGATATTGTTGCGGTTTAAATTCGCGTGCCCATATGTCGCGCGCTGAGAATGAGAGAGACAAGAGCGCGTGCACACGCCGCTCCAAGATGCACGCGAATTAATCCGGCCAATCAGCGGCGCCTCTGAGGAAAGACAACGATATCATCAAATAATGCACTGAACCCAGCCTGGAAACGAAATACGGCTACCACACACACCTGGACCGCCTAGAGAAATGAATGGGAGGGGAAATCGATATATAAACAATTATTTTCCACACGCAGTGGATAGACTCGAATATTTAAAGGGATAGTTCACGCGCAAATCGCTCCTGTATAATATTATTTCTCTTATCATATACGGCTTAATATTAATATTCTCTGTAACAACATGAGGGAAGAAATAACGACAGTTTATCATTATTATTATTATTGGGATACCTGTTATTTTACGACACCCTTTGGTAAGGAAAAATCTAATTTGGCAGGCATCTTATAGGCATCGATGTAGCCTATAGATCATGTGCAGGCGGCGCCCCGTTTAGTCATTCTGGAAATAATGATCTCCCTCATCATGCTTCAGTTCACTGATGTTTCCTTTATCTAGCTCATCCCATGCAGGGCTAAAGAGGAACTGCTTTTCACTGTGACTTTAGAAATGAATCCATGGTGAACTTTTACAGAACAATGAACATCTAAAAGTAGAATGCAAGTAGCCAATATAAAGCCTTGCTTAGGGACTGGCCAAGTGTTTCCGTGTAAGTGAGAACTGGCACTTGTTATTGTCCTCATGCATTACACATTTAGTTTTATTTTGCAATGTATTTCATATTTATAAATTCATGCTGTCATACTGAATGTTATAATGTTATAACAAACATGTTTTTCCAATCATCTCTGTGCTGAGGCTACGCCTTTTTTGTGGTGTAAAGACACCAACAGAAAGTTAATGTATGGGAAAAATCAACCCTGAAACAAAATAGCCAAGCAGTTCATCATCACTATCTTAATCTTCTTCATTTTGGCTATCATCGCTGTAGAATAATTTGAGTACAATTCCTGGACAATGTTACTTTGTTAGTAAAGATCTCAAAAGCTATCAGATTACCACCACGAGCAATCACGTCATTAAAAGTGGGTGTCATTGTCATTTGAGACATCTTGCATGGTATAGTAACCTTCTTTGTGCGATTGTGATTGTTTCTTTGTACGACATAGAATTCAATATGTGTGCCTTTTCTGCCTCCCAAATGTCCCTCTGCCTAAAAATAAGCTGATACTCTTTCTGTCATCCGGATCTACAGAACGGTCACATGCAGTTCACATGCACAGGAAATATATGGCTTATATGTGATTTTATTTTACAGTTACAGCCGTACAAGATTTTTATGTTTTTAAAATAAGTCTTCTGCTCACCAAGGCTGCATTTATTAAAAAAATAAAAAAAACTGGTTTCTGTTTAAATATATTTTAAAATGTAATTTATTCCCATAATCAAAGCTGAATTTTCAGCATCATTACTCCAGTCTTCAGTGTCACATGATCCTTCAGAAATCACTCTAATATGATGATTTGCTGCTCAAAAACATTTATTATTATCATCATCATCAATAATCAATGTTGAAAACAGTTGTGTAAAAAAAAAATTCCCCATTTGTTTTTCGATTTATCCCCAGAATTCTTTGATGAATAGAAAGTTCAATAGTAATAATTTTTTGAAAGAAATTAAAGAAATCAATACTTTTATTTAGCAAGGATGCATTACATTGATTAAAAAAAGTGTCAGTAAAGACATTTATATTGTTACAAAAGATTATATTTCAAATCAATTCTAAATTCTATTCATCAAAGAATCCTGGAAAAAAAAATCAGCATTGAGAATATTAATAATATAGGTTTCTTGAGCAGCAAATCATCATATTACAATGATTTCTGAAAGATCATGTGACATTGAAGACTGAAGTAATGATGCTGAAAATTCAGCTTTGACATCACAGGAATAAATTACATTTTAAAACATATCCAAACTGTAATAATATTTCACAATATTACAGTTTTTACTAAACCATTTTCACATATGCAGTATTAGAAATGCATTGGATTTGCTAGCATGATGTCTTTTAGGTAATGTCGTGGAAATTTTAACCCTTTAGTGGTGAGATTGTAATGAAAACCAAACCTACTTGTCTTCAAAGTATTTTATTCTTGCAAGAAGGCCATTCACATACAGACAAAGTTTCTGCATTGAAGGACATCACCCAGTGTGGGGCTTCCTTATATACATCTAACCCCTTACCCCTCTGTGTTCTTGGTATGCAAAATGTGAATTGAAGATATGTACCATATAAGGAGACAAAACCCATCTGACAAATTTCGGTAGGCCCCGGACAGAGGAGCCACTTCTAAGAAACAGCAAGATGTCATTTAGACTTTTAACACCTCTTGTAGCAAACACAATGTCACCTCGTCTGAGATAGCACATACACAGTAATTTTCTACTGAGATCAGTTGTCTGTTGTCATGCAAGCACATACATAATATAAATACATTTTGCATGAAGCAAAATTAATTTCCACTACAGTAACATATTGAAAACAAAAGCAAAATCAATAAAGTGGATGGTACAGTAGAGGTGCCTGAGAGAGTTTGTTCTAGTCTTGTAGTTTAAAATCAATCAGTTTGGAAACTCTCTTACATGCGTTTCCACAGAGGAGCTGGCAAGAGTTGTACAGATGGCACTAACAAATAAAGGGAAATGTGTTTCTGCCAAGTTTCTGCTCAGTTTAGTTTGATGAGTCCTCAAGTAAGAGAATAGCTCACATTTTATGCTTGGGCAACAAAATTAGTGTTGACAATAGCATTCATCACTGTCATGCTTAATATGGCAGTTCCTAGAGTAATAATTTACCTTTTGTGTGTGACAGTTAGGCTATTCTAACAGAATTAGTCTCCTGTGAGGTATTTTCTAACAGTATTAATCGTGGAATTGGCGTGGAGAGAATGGGTGAAGGATGAATTGTTTGTATCTGCTGACATCTGCTGGTGGGATCATATACTGCAACACCATCCTGCTATTTGGTATATCTTCCTGTAGAGGGCAGGCTTGTAACGTAGCCTATTTAAAATGCAGACTGAGGTATTACTCTTATACAGAAAGCTCTGAATAACAGCATGATATCGAGTGATCCAAAAATCTGACTGGCTTCTTTACAAAAACAAAAAGATATGAAAGATATGGCAACAATATCGATTTAAATCTCACGTCCCAGATCTGTATAGCCTACTGAACAGTGAAATAATAAAATACTTCCTCTTGGGTTGTGCTTGGCAGCATGTAATAATTCATTTAAACGTTAATTAACTTTTAACGTTCATTTTTAAGGGAATGTAGTTTAAGTGTATTACTGTCATAAAATAAATCGTGCAAGTAAAACATTTATAATTACGAATGTTATTGTTTTCTCTTGCCATTAATATAATGCATTTTGTTTGTTTGTTTGCTATTTGTTTAACTCCTTTTTACGCCCCGCATCACACACACATTAGCATTTCAGACATGTATACAATTTATGATAATCATAATTGGAGCTACTTTTAATTGTAAACAGTTTCCTGATTCTTTGGATTTCCTGTATGTTCTGAGCACAAATATCTTGCAGTCATTTTCATTTTCAAGCTAATAAATTCCCCTGTTTGTAGAGATAAACGCCTAATGTAATGATGTTTTCCGGAGAAGAATCGCCCCACTGTGACAAATGAGAGAGAGCTGAATTACTGCCATTGGATGTAGCTGCAATACGACTGTCTAATAAAAAATGAACCAAAACAACAGAATCCATTACATGCCTTTAAATGCCTTGATTCAAAAAAGCAAATTGGAATAAACAATTTTAGTTTGATTATGGTTACTTGACTCAAACCCCTCCCAAATAATGCGAATTAAAGTCTGAAGTGTGGGCTGGATGACAACAGAAAGTGACATAACAGGCTTGTGATTCTTAGTTTGCATTTATATGACAATAGACATGAAAAAAGGTTTAACACGCACAAACGCGTAAACATGTTAACAATAAATGTAGCCTATCTGCTCTTTGTTTGCACAATCATAGTGTTTAATTATAATCTAGGATGATACTGAAATATGATGTTCTTTTAGTTTAGATGTTCCTATTGGGATTATTATTATTTTTTTATTTTTTTTTCAGGGTAATTTGTCATTTGTAATTTGTTACAGCTTGTCAAAATTGCCCCTGTTTGGCTGTGTCCCTTTAAATACAAATTAGCTGCTAAATCCAGCCCCCCTTCCAGAAGAGGGTGGATCCTTTACACAAGCTTCGGATACTTTGTCAACAACAAAACAGGCGAATATCACTCAGCCAAAATGTCAGAAATAACCAGTTGTGGAGTGCAGCCTTAACATGTTTGAACCAGAGTCGGACACAGATGGAGAGACTCAAGAAGGGGTTGCAACTTTTACACTGCACCTGGACGTTTCTGAATGGTACATTTATGTAACATTAGTCGTTATGGAGTTACTTTGATTCAAGTCATCGACTAGCATGCATGTGCCATCATGTTAATCTATCATTTGTTTTATAGGCGCTCGTGTGGGAACGTAAAAAAGCCCATCGCCTTATATACAATGCATAATAAATGTGCGTTTATGAATTTACGCAGACGGTGAGCGTTTTCAGGATAAAACTAATGACATAGATCTAGCCTCTGTGAATACAGCCAGAGACTATAGGGCAACTTTAGCCATATAAGCCGTACAGCATTCTAGAAAGCTAATCCTCTATATGACATTTTACCAACATTTTTATGCGCATTTCTTTCATAAATGAAATTCAACCATTGTGTCCTCAGCAGTTCGGATGCTTGGAGCCTATGGAGACTCGTATGTTAGTTGGTACATCCAACAGCAGAAGATTTGTAATGCTTTTTTGGTGCAGACATTGTATTACTCTATCTAGCCTGATACAGCGAGTAAAACAGAAAAGGAGGTCTCTGTGCTTCTCACTCAGGGGTGTGTCTATGCTAAAAGGGCAGATCATCAACAGTCATGGGCGGGGTTTCCCTACTCTTACATAGGAGTAGGAGGAAATATGAAGCGTACTATTAGAGATTGATAATGATTAATGGGGATTATAAAAAAAGTATTGGGTGGATTTTTACCATTATAGGCTTGTTGTTTACACACACTGTGGACGCACATCTGTGTTCAAACACCTTATAAAAGTGAATTTTGCATAATAGGTCCCCTTTAAGGTGACCAGATTTCTAAAATGGACACCAGGGACTTACCTATTTGAGTGGTCAAAATATCATTTAAATCTCATTTGTTATTATCTATTAATTTAAAAAATTTGGAAAATATATATATTTTAATGTTTTAGTTTTTTTAATTGTTGTGGGCTCCTGGTTTTAATACAATTCACACACTCGCAAAAAAAAAGGGGGATCACACAATGAAAACAGTTAATATTAACCATTGTAAATAGCAAGCAGTTCAAAGCTATTTTAGCTTGCTTTTGGTGAAATTATTACTACACAATGGCTTCTATAACCATCAGGCTGCTTTATGTTGGTCGGACGTTTTTTGCAATGTATTTGCTTGTTGTTTTTGAACTAAAATGGGGACATTTTCGGGGACAGCTCCAGTTGGGGGACAAAACACCAGAAACCGGGACTTACTGCCTGTTTCATACCTCAGCGCACCCTGCTCAGGTAGACATCACATGTTATATTCAGAGCGGTTTGTGACTGGAATTTATGCGTTTCAATGGCAACAATATCAATGCGAAATGAATCTGCAGCAGTCAGGTGGTACAGGTCAAGTTGTTTACGTTCATTATTAATGTAATGTTATGTGCTTTGAGACATGAGGTAGTTTAACACTGTCTCTCGTCTCGTGATGTTTTGCTCTGCTGTGTGCGTTCATGTGTTTTGAAGGAGGCATGGCTTTAGAGAAGCTCTAGGGAGGGTGGAATTGTACATACTTTCAAAGCTAGCACGCTATCGCTAGCCTCTCGAAAAATTGCCTACATACCCTACCTTAATCATGAAAGTCCAGGAACAGGAAGCATTGCGTTTTCCTTAAAAGATGGGATAACATCACATTACATCCGCTACTATGGTCACATCTAAGCATATGATGATTCATTCATGAGCCGTTTCAAACTTCTTCCGAGCCCAATAACGTCAATGTTCAAAGAGAATAAGCCATACTTTGAAGAATGATGTTTTTTCTATTCTTGTTATTGATTGTGAGGTACACTATATGAAAGCAACAGAGAGGTAGATGGAACATTCACCTTTCATTTCCGGCACTTTAGTCTCTATTCTCATTCCCACACAGAAAGAGCAATTTTTTGCCCGATAGATGTGGCTTTGAGCAAAATCAAAATAACAAACCCCAAAAAGAAAAGAAAGTACTATAATAGAAACCACACCGTTCTCACATTTGTACACAAAGCTGAAATAGACCTTTTCGTTGAACCTGATAGTGTTCAATTTCAGACAGAGTAAACAATAAGGCATACTGTAGCCTACTTCCATTTCACTCGCTGGCATTGCTTTCTGCCATACTGTGTGGAGAGGTCCACATTATTATTATTATTTTATTTCAAATTATCCCATAATATGAATCTTTTATTTGCTGTGTCTTTCTGTTTTGTACCCTGCATAACACCAAGCATTTCTTTCAGAACTGCGCTCACACACACATGCACGCTGATTTTTATAAAGCACATTTTCATGACCCAGCAGGACCACAGTAATGTGCTGGACCCACCTGAGTTTCTCTTTTTCTCTCTCTCACTATGTTTCTCCTAATTTGTTGTCAACACAACCGCTTAACCTCTCCTTTATTCTTTTTAAGAAATATTCATAATAATAAAGATTATGCCAAATCTCTATAAACTTTTCTCAAGAAAATTACCTTGACATTTTGACAGCCTCACAATAATATAAAAATAAATTTGAATTGAAAAAGTGTACTCATATGTTTCAACACTGTACGTCATGTGTATGCACTTAAGTATAACTTTTCTTTTAAGCAACCTTGAACTTTGGAAATGTAATATAAATGATTATTATATTACTTAGAATTATATTAAAATATTACTATATTAATGAAAATTATTATATTATAGTCACAGTTTGGTTGACAAAGGGACAGTAGAGGATCTACTTGCAAGCAGTACCTTTAAAGGGGCCATGAACTGAGAAATAAAAGTTTCCTTGAGCTTTTGACATATAAGAATATCAGAATATCCTGTAAGTTTTAGAACTGAAAAGTAGTCCAAAAACAGCTTTTATTGTAACCAAGCCCAGATAAAGACTGAGGTCTGGTGAAGGAGATGTGAAAGAATGAGGTGAAAGACTGCTTCTGCAGAAGAAAACCAACACCTACTTCAACATTGTAACTTTGGCCCCGCCCACTGGCGTGTTAGTGAGATGACGAGGACAGAAGAGCAATACAGGATGGACTACAAATAACATTACCTTCCAAAGGATCCTAATGCTGTTACAGAGGTGACACGGATAACAGACGCAGGTGAAAGCAGAGTTTATTTGCAGAACCAGGATGTGAGCAGATGAGGTGAGAGTCAGATATGGAAGTTCAGGTGAGTGCTGGATATGGAGGTGATACGATACGTTTCTTGATTGTAGAACAACGGGACAATGGATCGAAGGAGACGAGGACCAGGAGACAGGACGGGACGAGGAGACACTCAGGAGACGAAGGAGATCAGGTAAGTAGTCAGGTGAGTCCAAGGAAGCAAGCATGAGTAGCATGTGCAAACGATACCGGACAGTGACTGAGTGTGAGCGTGGGGCTTAAGTGCAGGTGGTGATTGCTGTGGTGAAGACGTGCAGGTGTGTGCTCAGGTGATTGGGATCATTGTGGTTGTGAGAGGGTTGAGCCTGGCGTGCTTGTAACAAATGCTTGGAATGTGGTTATTTATTTTCAACAATGTAAATGTCTCAGTTGAGCATTATTTATTTGTGTACAAATTCAGTACAAATCACTTTGGATTCCTTGGTAAATCTGTCGCAATTTTGCATAGGCTTTTCAAACAGACTTTTACGATATGGACTCGACAGTAATGCCACAACATGTAAGTAAACGTGTTAATTCTAATGCCTGATCTGTGATCAGTGATTTCTGTTATGTAATGATTCATGTACAGTCAGATGTTCTTTGGCTATGTCAGTAAATCAAACTGACATAGACAAAGAGATCGCTCCATTCATGCCCTCAACATGTCTGTGATCGGCTACAATGCTCATCACTGCAACCTTTCATTCCACAATCTGAATTTAATGCCATAGATTTCCAGCGTATAGCGTCAGTTCTGGCAGGTCACTTTAATAAAGCTCGCATCAGCTGACTGTCAGCTGATCACGTCTACCTATAGGAATACGGTGCCTATCACAGCATACATATGCTACCGCGTTTCTCCGGAGCTAATTACCCTTCTCCATCCCCAGCTCCTCCTCTCGTCAGTCAGGATTTGGAATTCTGATTCCCCCTGAATCAGACTAAATTCCTGATTGTTATTAATATTGACATTAATGATATCGTTGCTTCTGTTCTGTGGGTTTATCTCTGCTCTCCCTGCTCTTATCCATGCTAGGCTGCATGGATGCGCAGGGAGTTCTTGCCCAGAACAGAACCAGACGCCAATCCAAACTATATGCTAATTGTCTATCATCTTTGACTATTGTGATCCTGACAGAACTAAATATAATGCTACAATCAACACTTGTCATGATTACTTAACATTGAGAGCTGTAATAGTGAAATTGTGCTAAACGTTTTCGGGAGAGTTCTATATGTAATACTAGCTATTACATATGCAAAGATGTCAGCCAATCACAGCAGGGCGTTTACACTGAATCTCACAGCAGACACGCCCCTTCAAACAAAGCGTTCAGAGGCTGAAATCAGAGTAGGAAAAATGGCATTTTATTTTTTAATTATGATCATTTTTAATATAAAAAAACATTAACATTATAAGTGTATGTATACTGTATATAATTTGAATTAAGAGGCTTTAAGAGACCAGCATAACATAACACGTTTGGTCATAATATACTGAACTTTGCAGTTTGTCCTTGAGAAATATTCTGATTATTGAAGTCAAAAAATAACAAAGGCCCTTTATTTAAGTTGTCAGTTGTCCTTTCAAATGTCCCCAACCATGCTGTAATTCCAGGCTTGTCAGTGAAGGAATACTGTATTTGATTCAACTCTAGTCAGCTGGAGCTGTCTGCCAAGAATTAATTTGTATTCACAACCCTTTTACCATGCACGTCTCTTTTTGTCATGAGCTTCTTATCAATTTTCAATTCTCTGCTTGACTTCTTTGCACACACAAACATTTCATTACTGTGATAGCTCACTCCGGGATCAATCTGGCGATTCAAGTGACCCTGGTATACCAAACATCTCATGTAACCCTTTTAAGTGTCATCCGTCAGAAACCGACAAATGCCTGTTTGAGTTGTCCTACCTGTTGAATACAAAGAGCAATCAAAAATGGGGGCATTGCACATAATTGGAGGGTATCAGATTCAATTTGCTGCAGATCATTTAAATGGCAATTAGGCGATTTTTCAGCGAGAGATGTGAACTTGCTAAGAGCAAAGGAGAAGTGTTAGAGCAATCACACCAAGGGCTCACACAGAGTCCTTTAGTTTTGTGTCACTGAATTTGGATAATTTGCATGTCAATGTGATGCGATGAAAATGCGAAGAATTAAGCCAATCACAAAGCAGCTTGTTAACAGAGTGATTACACAGACAGATCGGTGAAAGCGTCAAAGGAACATCCTTTGGTAACATGGTACAGTTTTAGTTTAGAGTCACTTTGTAATAAAAAATAAAAATGCATACATGTTAAGGTCACAGATATGCATGACCTTTATGCTTCCATGTTCAGTGAGAATCTAAGCGCTGGGAGATTTGTGCTCAGCGATACAAGGACAAACTGAGAAATATGCATGACTCGCACCTCCCTGGCGTACCACTTCAATAACACTGAATATTGATGTGATTGTTGATTTGTTCTGTGGGCACTGAAAATGCCCTCTCTGATGGTTTTCAGAACAAGAGCACAGAGCACAGCCAAAGGAACAGGACAAAAAAGGAATTCAGGTGCATATGATGGCAGACTTCTGCCATAAAAAATGCTATGTGCATGCTAAATTAGACTTCATAGAGCTTTTTATTTTGTAATTTTATGTGCATTTTCTATCTGAGCATTGTGGTACAGTCCAGTTGTTGTTTCACTTTTATCATAGACTCTATCATAGTTCTATATCAGTTGCTTCATATTGAAGCCCTTAAAGTTTCCATATGGAATCATTTTAAAGGGTTAAATCAGTACAAATCAGTTAAATCTCACTGGGGTTCCTAACATGAGCATTTGAACACTTAAAAAGTATATGATATAAATAATAATAATTTATAATAATTTGTTACATTTATACAGCGCTTTTCAAGGCACTCAAAGCGCTTTACATATAGAAGGGGGAATCCCCTAAACCGTCACCAATGTGCAGCATCCACCTGGATGATGCGACGGCAGCCATATTGCACCAGCTGATTGGCGGAGAGGAGACAGAGTGATGAAGCCAATCGTATGGGGATGATTAGGAGGCCATGATGGACAGAGGCCAATGGGCAAATTTGGCCAGGATGCGGGGTTACACCCCTACTCTTTATCGAATTTTTATCGACCACAGAGAGTCAGGACCTCAGTTTAACGTCTCATCCGAAGCCTAAAGTATTATTTAATGTATTTATAATGTATTGTTTAGCCTATTGAGATATTTTGTGTTGAAAATGTGGCTATGTTTATAAATAATTATATAACCTTATAATTTTAATATAAATATGTTTTTTTAATATATTTCAATGTTTTTACAGATGAAATGTATCTATTTCTATATATATATATATCTATTAATATATATATATATATATATATATATATATATATATATATATATATATATATATATATATATATATATATATATATAGAAAAAGTTTATTTGGAGCTTAATAAAGAGCTGTAGGGAACACTAATGAACCTTCTCTGAGTGTATACACTACTGCACAACTATCTGTCTGTAAGTATAACCGTATGAATTGGCTCTAATGCCACCAGTTATGCACTGAATGCAAATGAGAATCAGCAGGAAGTTATTTTATAGAGATAATTCACATGTGCCGACTGGGACAGCTCATCAAACAATACAGCTATTAAAACTGAAACATATGAGACCACAATCGAGAAAAATGCATGACAGACAGAGATGGTGGTAATATCAAAGGGAATTATTTATATTCGTCCCAGCTTTTATCTGTTGCAAAGGTGGTCATCTGCTGAATACTCAATCAACAATAAGTCATAATCCATCACAATTGGTTTAGGCATGATGTTTGAATGCAAGGACGACCATACTGAGTATCAAGAGTGCACAGAGATGTTTCAGTGTTTGTACAGTAGGCTATCACTCCTGTCCACTGACGATCCTTCAGACGATCCACCTGTAAGTAGACTATACTTTCATATACAGAATGCAAAAAGTCTATCTATCTATCTATCTACTACCTACCTACCTACCTACTTTACATACCTACGAGAAATTTTTTTAAGAAAAATGTTGGAGGATTATAAGATATAAGAAAAGAGGATCTTGAGTTTGTTGCCCAGCTCTGTTAGTTTGAACCACGAGAGGCAGCAAAGCTTATGTTAATCCTACATCCTACGCCATCACTATCACTAATAAGTTAGAATTGAAAATGACAGCGGGGTCAGGGGTTACTCTTTTGGCGAAAAGGCGACTTGCGTAGGCCGTCTGTCGGAAGCTATTTTAGTCTTTATTTAAGTTTTAAATATGGATATTTTTCTTACAAAACCCATCACTTTGCTTCAGAAGGCCTTTATTAACCCCCTGGAGTCGTATGGATTACTTTTATGATGGTGGATGCACATCTTTGGACTTCAAAATCAGGACCTCCATTCACCATCATTAGAGCAATTTTAATATAAGCCAGATTGTCAGGGATCATTTTCATTGTTGGGTGAACTATCCCCCCTTTAAGAATTGTGTTTTGCCTTTTTATATGGTAGCAACTTCTAATACTTAGTTTAGCCTATAAACTCGGTTCATTCGATTCCCAGAAAGCTTTATTTTCCCATCACTAATAAGTTAAGAAACATATGGGTCAAAGTATAATACAAATATGGTGGATGTTCATAAAGAATGTCACGTTGTCATTTCGTAATTACAGTAATTACGACATGGTGAACCAGTGTTGGGTGTAATGCATTACTGAGTATTTAATTACTGTAATTGAATTACTTTTCCCTTGAAAAAGTAAAGTAAGGGATTACTCTTAATTTTTCTTGCATTAAATACTGAATAGACTATACTGTAGAACAATTCTGTACAAAACAATAGTGGCTTTAACATCAACATTTAACGTGTATGTTTTTAATATAATCTCAATTTAAATAGGGAGAAGAATAATTCATTCAATTTTATATTATTTATTTGAAAGAATTAAAAGAGCAGTTTCATTTATCCTTGTATTATTCAGTTGGTCAAGTTTGATATGGAATTTAGAAAGTAATTAGTAATTAGTAATACAATACTTTTTAGAGAGAGTAATCTCAGCTCACAATGCTTTTGAGAAACGCAGCGCTGAACTACAAATAGCTATGAGTGCAAATATTATGAACAAATGACAGAAGTAAGCCATATTAGTGCATAATTAAATTCCACCTCCATTGAAATTCACTTCTGAACACACATCCAAATACCAAAACCATTCAGATGGCTTAGAAACCTGTTTGCACAGAGCAGACCTTGAACATTGCAGTCTAATTATGCAATTTCTCACAAAATGTCATGGTTGCCCATTTCATAAAGTTTGACAGCTCTCAGATAATTACATAATGTGACAAATTTGATCATTACCAAGAGAAAATTAAATTCTTTGCTTGGGCGCATTAAGTATGGCAGCCTCACACGGCCTATTCGAACATTTGCTGATCTGTCATGCAGTCCCCTAATGCTCAACATTGTGCCAAATTGAAAATGACAGCGGGGCTGAGATTCCCCCAGTGAATTTTAAAATCACAAGTATCCTGGTGGAGACGAAAGGAAAACTCTTTCTGTCTACCTGTCTTCACTTGTTTCTGTTAAAATAACCCAGAGCATTTGACTTGCAGAGCGATGCTGAAGCGTGATCTAGCCCACTGTGTGCTCTTAGCTTTTGTCCAACATGTTTTGATTGCCTTGAGCACTGAAAAAGAACCATTTTAAACATTTCTTTCAACATTTCCGGGCAGGTTTTCTTCCTTTCAGAGTAAACGACCTTCGGTAAAATTCGGCAAGTGTTTTCATGGGATTTTGTGCTATTATAAGAATCACTACAATTGATTTGCTTGATCTTTGCCATCTTGCTTTAGAGCAGAAAAAAAAATACAAAAATATGTTTAGGACAACATTTGTGAAGCGGTAGCACTACCTCTTGATTCAAATTAGGCAAATGCACAAATTGTTATTAGAGGATTAGAATAATCAAGGTCATTTTCTTAATAACCCCCTCTGGTTCAATACTGCATTATGAATAATCCACAGGGAAGACACTATGTTAAATTAAGCACACTGTGCTCCAACAGTGACTTAATATTTTATTATGACTTAATATTTTGCAGTACTTATGCATTCATCTTCCCTAGTAACACCCAGGCTTTTGTCAGTCGATAGCATTTTAAACCAAGGGTATTGATGGTATTTCATTTACAAAATGATTTGCTCTTTTTATATCAGACATATTTTTAACACCAAAAGAACTTGGGTCAATAACGTGGTTCATTATTTTTGTCTGGATCTATTACTTTATTCAGAAATATATTAAAAATGCAGTACATGCATACAATGGCTTGCATACACCTCTTCTATAAACATGTTTTTAATTGTTTGTTTGTGTTTGTTTTGTATATAGTCAGTGACCCAGAAACATTTACTCACTTTCTCACCGACTTTTGTAGAAAGTGCACTTGAATCTCATTGGTTGGTGAACGTTCCAAGGTGTGCAATTATTATGTGAAACGCACAGCTACAGTAGTTCCAGGCAGGTCTTGAACACATTACATGTCCATATCACTTTGCCAAATGATTTCAGTTATTTCAAAGGTTCTATATAGCCTAAAACAGCAAAAGAACCAAAACCCACACCGACACTGACCCAGCAATATTTACATGTTTTTAACCACAAAATTTCATTTTATTATGTACAGAAACCACATTCTCTCTTTATCCCGCTCTCTCTTGCTCTCAAACGCACACACATACAATATGGACACACATTTACACAGATAAGATTTGAAATCTCCAAAATCGGGCGTGAACTCCAAATGTGGGCAGAACCTCCAAAAGGGGGCTCAAAGACTTTTGAAATCGTTATTGACTTACAATAAAAAATTAAAAAGTTTGAAAGTTAATCACTGTTTCTTTGATCTAAAATAAAAAGTTATAAAATATGCTGTTGAATATAAATATGCCAATATAATACATTTCTCTGTGCGAGAGGAGTCTGCCTTGTGGCTAGTGGAGTTCGGACCAGAGTTTGAATCTCCGGTCAACGATATAACCGGGAATACGCCGCAAGTTTTCTCAAGAGCCGCTCCAACTCGACTTCTACTGTATCGCATTGTTCTAAGCTGCGGGGGCCGTCCCGGGGCTAGAGATTCACAGGCTAGGAGGGGTCAGTGATGCTGGGTGCAACTAAAAAGGTCCCAGTAGGGGCTTTCTCACAGGGTAGTTCTAGGAACTTAGTTATAGGAACTAACCAACCAAGGTGGTTCCCCAAGAACTAAAAGTTCCCCCAAGGCCATTTTCCTGGTTGCATTCGCATTGCCAGTAAGAAATCTGAAGTGATGTATGCCGTGCTTGACATTTATTTTGACGGCGGCGAACCTTTATTTTAATGGTGCCTGAGCACAAAATTCTCAAACTCTCAAAGTCTTCATTAGTTTATGATCTGTTTAACAGTCCTTCCTAATACATTATTAGATAGAACTGTTATACAAAGAAAGTAGACAGTATATGAAAAAGCATTCGTGTTTGCCATGTGGTTGATGTCCAATGTCGCTAGCTGGAGAAATACCTAATGAGGTTTCGCTTGCTCCCCTCAAAGTTGCATTGGATTTTCTCTTTAGCGTAAAGGTTGAGAGGTCCAACTATCACTGTTTTCCACGTTTGTATAGTTAGTTTCTGGAGTAAATATATAGACTATAATCTGTGTTAGCATTGTGGAAATCAGCACAGTGATTGACATGACCAATTAAATCTTTAGAATTGGCTGTGGAGCAGAGTTTGTGCTGAAATAGTTGGGGTTGTTTGGGGATAAGCTGGATATTTGGGTGGGGTTAAGCTGGATATTTCCACCCCATTTGGAAATATCCAGCTTGCAGCTATACCCTTTTTCTGCTCTGACAATTAAGATAGTAAATAAAATAGTTTAGCAACTTAAAAGCTTCATGACATTTCTCACTAGTGAGGTAATAACGGCGCCGTTCTTGAAGCAGATCAACCTACAGATAAACCTATTAGTAGAGATGCTGCTGCCAAAAACTGTTGAGACGCACAGACTCAGGTGATTGACACTCTCTCTCTCTCTCTAATAGTCTGCTATCAATGGCTCAAGCCTCCCTCACTAGCTCTAAAAAGACATTTTGCAATTAGTAATGGAGGCGTGAGATGAAATGTATAAGAAAATAGTCCAGACAGGAGTGTTTTAAGGACAAAAAACCTGACAAATGACTTGAAATACAACATAGTATAAGGATGTCAGGATGATAAACTTAAGGATACAAGGATGATAAAATGTTTACTGATTTATTCCTTTAATTATTAGCAAATGCGTAAACATGCAACAACAACTACAACGAGATAACCTTTAATAAACAAAATCTTCACCTCTAATGAGGCATTCACACAGATGTGTTGAGTGTTTCCCACTGATTACTGGAGTGTGTGCCATATCCTTTCCGATTAATGTTTGAAGAGCCCCATGCTCAAGATTTTGCAGTGCATTGTTACATATCTGAGCAACATTTAAAAATTCTTTGTGGAAAGCCACATCTCATGTATTTTTAATGCACTACATATGGCCTTGCTGAACAACACCAAATAGAAAATACTATCTATGGTGTCGGTTTTAATATGACATTTATATGGCTTGACTCTCTTTAACTGTTAATGCCATATACGGTTTGAATGTTTTGTTAGGGGTTTGACATTGGGTCTCTATCAGGTTGGACCCAGCTGCTCTATAAAATGTCTTTGTAGTATTTATATGTGGCTGAAAAACAGTTTCCTTATACTGCTTGGAAGGCTGGATACTCTCACCCCCGGTACCAGCCTAATATCTTCCTTTCAAAGCTCTTATAAAGGTGCAGTCCATGAATGACTCGCACATTTCTGCCTGATTATTGGATAGATTCTGCTGCAAATAGATTAATAGTAGACCTATCCACAGTTGCCTCTGCAGTATATGATTGGCAGGTCGGTGTAGAAAAACCCAGTTAAAATGGTCTCGAGGGTATGAAGAGGAACTTGTTACATCCAAATTGCCAGAGGACTGCAGTTCTGCTTTGTGAGCCATGAAGCTAATGTTTATCTCTGGGCCAGACACAGTCAGCACAGTGTAATGAGCCACACAGCATTGAGATGCCCCAGAGAGTTGAACCTTAGTAATCTGATTTGATAGTTAAAAAATTGCGTTTAATTTGAGTATTTTACATATTCTATCAATTGTCTTAGACTTAGTAATGGAATGGAAAGAGATGTTCCTGTCAAACAAGTCAAAATGTTTATTAAAGTTCACAGATTATTTTGAGTGTGTTTTGATTTGCTCCAGACTCATTGAGGATGATTTGCAGACCATTAGTAAATATAGATGGGCATTATCACATATGTAGGGGAGTCGGCATGTTGCGTGTTCACGTCACTCTTTGTAGACTATTTAGGCTACTCTTGTAGGCCTTCTACAAAAACTTTTTCTTAAACAGTATTTAGTTACACTTTATTTGAATGTATCCCTGTTACAGTGTAATTACATATTTAAAGTCCCTGTAAAGGCAATTCTGAGATTTGTATCTAAACTAGGGATGCACCGAATATTCGGCCACAGAAAATTTTTGGCCGAAAATGGCCCAAAAGTGCATTTTCGGTTTTCGGCCGAAAGACTTTTATCACCGAAACAATACAGCCGAAGTGTTGTGATGACGCAAACAGAAACCGCGACCTGCACGTGCTTGTCAAAACGGTCTAAACAAGCAACATGTCTGCGTTGTGGACGTATGTGGTTCATCTCACATCTGATGACGCATCTATAAAATGGGTTGTAACTTGAAAATAATGCTTTGTTTATGTTTCTGTTGATGGATACACGTGCTGGCTCCTCAGTGATACACTACAACAACAACGATAATAAAAGAAAAACGTGGGCAAAACGGTCTCTCTTTGTAAACTTTGTTCAATGCATGCGAGTGCTACCGTATGTTCGAATATGACCAGTCGTTTTCACGTCATCACCGGGTGTAGAGCCAGAAGACGCGAATGAGAACTCGCGCGCTGTGAGAAGATCTGTCTCTGTGCACTCATCCGAAAGCGCGCACATATCGAGTTCACTTTCAAGTCTTGCACTTAAACGGACAAACTCAGACAAAAAGTATGTCAACATGTCCATCTTGATGAGTATCCTTGCAGACATAGTCTGTATGCCTTAAGTGAACTGTATACAGTCGAGAAAGACAACGCAAATCGGTGCATTAGGTCTTAAAGGGGCAGTCGCCTTTACTGCGGTCTGTTTAATCCCAAACAAAAGACAAGGACATCACTCACTGCTCTTGACTGAATAGCTTTTGTAAGTTTAATAATGATTAATCTTTAATTTAAACAGTTAGATATGCAGTTATTTTATGTTTGATTACTTTATAAAATTTCTGTACCTTTCTGCAGGCCAGTAGGCCTGTACATTATTATTTAATGTACACATGAGGTCAAGTTACAAATTTTTAGTTTGAATTTTATTTTATACTGTGCATGATTGATTTATTATTTGAAACTTTAATATTAATTCATGCAATTGCAATGCCTTGATTTTTAGTAAAAATGCAATGGTACTAATAATTGGCATAATTTATTTCTGTGTTTCGGTTTTCGGCCTTGGTTTCCTCTTTTTCGGTTTCAGCCAAGAATTTTGATTCGGTGCATCCCTAATCTAAACACATTAGAAATGTTAGAAAAGTACTGTTGAAACACATTACAAAGACTGTGAATTATGTAGTACTGAATTCAGAAGTTAGACCGTTAAGAAATTTTTCACCATTTTCACATGGCCCCTCCCCCATAACTAGAGCACATTCGCAGTTTCGCATCAGTTCACCCGCTAGATTGCGAGTTACTGTCAGTACCGTTAGTTACTACAGCCTACAATTTACAAAACAGCCTACAAAACAAAAAAAGACGATCTCAAGAAGAGGTGAATACATTTTGTGAACAGCTACCTTGATGGAGAGCTGAGGATCACCTCCAACATCTGCCTCTGCAGTGTCTTTACACCGGATAGTTTTACAAACTTTCATCGGCAACAACTGGGGTTCACTGATATTCCGCTGCAGAATGGGGCCGAACCGACTATCTCCCGCCCCGACCTTCATCCTCCCGCCCCGCCGACATCTGGTGCCGTCGTGACTCGTGAGCTGTACTTGAGTGTTGTTGCTGTCTTGTGTGTTTACGGCAGCTTTCCCGCGAGTGGGCGTGGTTTCGGCGCCGATCAACGGACACGCCCCCAGCGTTTTAGAGCAGAGAATGCTGCTTATTTTTTCAAGATTTCGATAAGATATTTTATGTATTTGCCAGATTTTTTTATGATTCAAATTTGGCTAGGTGGTTAATAACACATTTATTAACAGTTTGTGACGTTTTAATATGAATATATATATATATATATATATATATATATATATATATATATATATATATATATATATATATATATATATATATATATATATATATATATTTATTTAAAATATATATATATATATATATATATTTGTTTAAGAAATATATATATATATATATATATATATATATATATATATATATATATATATATATATATATATTACACAAATGCATTGCTTCACTTCAGAAGGTCTTTGGGAGTGCTTTTATGCAGAATTGGAAGAAAACTTATGTTTTGCTGCGTCAGGTAAGGCAATGGTTAGGCTATTTATTATAGACGTAGAACTGGTGGCTGCCATGCCAAATAACACATATGCTTATTCAAATTATAATGGTTTGTGAGCATAACCACTTTAATAACAAGAGCGTTTATGCTGGGATGTGTAGGTTGTTGATAGGCGACATTCTATTTAAATGTGTTTTTAAGGAGGAATCACATCTATCTATCCATCTGTTCGTCCATCCATAATCAGTATTTAGTCTTGTTTTTGTGCAAGACATTGCATCATCACCACATTGACAAATATTTGTTGTTTGTTTTAAACATAATCCTTTTGTTTTAGCAAGTTTAGATATTTTTTACAATAATTTTTTTCAATATACTGATGTAGAAAATAGGATAAAAAAAAAAAGTATGGTTTAACACAATTTCACAAGACATAGCAGGCTGCATTGCTGCCCAGGGAATGCATTTCAAACCCTGTTGAGCTCTCTTTGAGGGTAGACACACCTTTTGATGGACATTGGAGTGATGGCTCCACTCTCTGAATGTTATCTGCTTTGACCAAATCTATTGAGCAGACTGTAAAGTGCACTTTCCATTCCTCAGAACCATTGTTCCCTGTACCACAAAACGTTGTTATTGCAGCCTCGTTTTGAAGCAGAATCTTGACTCGAATCAAATAGGTCTTCTTTCTTTTTTTTTATACCGGTTTCTTCTTGAAGTTTTTCAGGTACAATCTCCCCTACTGACAAGCCAGGACATTTACTGCCTTTACTTTTCATGAACCGAGAATGGAGTATCGTTGCACTAAACTTCTTTATTTACTCATCACTGTCACCGCTAACTACTGGCTTAAAAAAAACCCAGTGCAAAACTTCATAATGTATGTAGGACCTTTTGCCACAGTTCTAGTCTTCAGATCATAATATTGATTTTTTCTTTCTTAAAATAGTCATTGACCGGCGAGCAATAGGTAATTATCCTGCTATTCAATGACAAGAAGCTCAACAATGTTCATTTAAAATGACCCTTTGTGACAGAACATTTCTCTAATTAATATTATGCAAATACAAGAGTACATATGGCACTGGGAAGAATGGTAAAGTAATTATGGATTATGATGTTTGAAGATACATAAAACTAATTTCCTTATGCAAATTAATCCAATTAAAAATACCTAACCTTCCTTACAATCTCACTCTTTAATTTGAATATGAATACTCTATACTTCACTCCTAAAATTAGTTAATGAACTCCGAAACAGTAACTTAGAGTTTGGAATTGGCAATATAGTGTGGGGAAAAAAATTGCTTAAAATATTTTATTGCAATGCTGCCATGGCACACTCGTGTGTATCTTATGAAACTAAGCTTTATGAAACTCACAGTAGATACTGAAAATGCAACTATGGGTCTATCAAGGGATACACTACTACATTCTAAAATACTAAAAAACAATTTGGGCTGTTTTTAAATGGGGTTGTTTATTTAACCCAGCATAATGGGTTGATTTGACTCAACATTATGGGTTAAATAATGTATTACTATACTACTAAAATACTTATTATTTTACTTCATACATGAATTAATGTTTATGGATTAATTTAAATCCTTAAGAAGTAGAAGAAGAAGAAAACCCAGGAGCTGGGTTACACAAAAACTACCCAAACACCGGGTTGTTACGTCTGACCCAGGAGCTGGGTAACACAAAAACTGACTCAAACACTGGGTTGTTACGTCTGACCCAGGAGCTGGGTAACACAAAAACTGACTCAAACACTGGGTTGTTACGTCTGACCTAAGAGCTGGGTAACACAAAAACTACCCAAACAATGGGTTGTTACATCTGACCCTGGAGCTGGGTAACACAAAAACTACCCAAACAATGGGTTGTTACGTCTGACCTAAGAGCTGGGTAACACAAAAACTTCCCAAACACTGGGTTGTTACGTCTGACCTAAGAGCTGGGTAACACAAAAACTACCCAAACACTGGGTTGTTACGTCTGACCCAGGAGCTGGTTAACACAAAAACTACCCAAACACTGGGTTGTTACTTCTGACCTAAGAGCTGGGTAACACAAAAACTACCCAAACACTGGGTTGTTACGTCTGACCCAGGGGCTGGTTAACACAAAAACTACCCAAACACTGGGTTGTTACGTCTGACCCAGGAGCCGGTTAACACAAAAACTACCCAAACACTGGGTTGTTACGTCTGACCCAGGAGCTGAGTAACTCAAAAACTACCCAAACACTGGGTTGTTACGTCTGACCCAGGAGCTGGTTAACACAAAGACTACCCAAACACTGGGTTGTTACTTCTGACCTAAGAGCTGGGTAACACAAAAACTACCCAAACACTGGGTTGTTACGTCTGACCCAGGAGCTGAGTAACACAAAAACTACCCAAACACTGGGTTGTTACGTCTGACCCAGGAGCTGGGTTACACAAAAAATACCCAAACACTGGGTTGTTACATCTGACCCAGGAGCTGCTTAACCCAAAAACTACCCAAACACTGGGTTGTTACGTCTGACCCAGGAGCTGGGTTACACAAAAACTACCCAAACACTTGGTTGTTACGTCTGACCCAGGAGCTGGGTTACACAAAAACTACCCAAACACTGGGTTGTTACGTCTGACCCGAAGCTGCGTAACACAAACACTACCTAAACACTGAGTTGTTACATATGATTCGACCTAGGAGCTGTATAACACAAAAACTACCCAAACACTGAAAATTAACCCAAGATCTTTTAGAGTGTATGCACTGTGAACCCTCTTCTTCCACTGCCTGACTCTGAAATGTCCTGTTTATGATTACCTCGAAAGCCCTCCAATCAGTGTACATTGTTACTTGGTCATCAGTAAAAAAAAAAAAAAAACTCTCAAGTACAACCAACACTTCAGTCCACCACAGTATTTCAGTTCAAAAATACAAATGAGTAATTAATACATTGATCAGCCCAGCATAAAAAGGGCCAAAATCACAAACTAAAAATGTTTGTTTGTAATCACAGACTCTTACATTGATTGCAGATGTCACTTATGAACATTGATTTTAATCAAGAAGGTTGTTTAGGTCATCTAACTTATGACATGTCGGTCAACTGGTTTTGCTTTTGGACAATAGGTTTTACACGGCGGAGACCAAAACAGAACCAAAATGATTTATCATACAAAAGTAAATACAAATGTAAGGAAGCCTATTGTTGGAAAACAATTAAGAGGTCATTGTGACTTTATTTCTTGTAATTGTAAGTTTGGTCCCATTAGTTAATGAATTAAAGGTGATTCTCTACAGAATTTTTTTTTGTTATGCTGGTTAAAAGTCTCCTCATATCCTGATAGCAATCACTATGTTAAGCAGCCTAAATGTATTTTTATAAATATATATCGTCTGTGGAAGGTGTAGGACCATAAAATGTCCGTTCAATCATTGCATTCAATACGAATGAAACAATACCATGTGTTCCCTGTCAGTCGATGTTACGGTCACAGCCATAACACAAAATGCTCAGTCCATTAGGGTAATTTATTTAAAGATAATAGTCATAACAAAAATTTGGGGAGAAAAATAGTCTGGAACATATATCTTCTGAATAGGAATCATTTCACAATCACATACTTACATGCAAGCAATGTTCAATGATTCTCAAACGACTCAATGGATGAATCTGTCTCTCTAAATCCCTCCTTTCCACAAGTTACTCTGCTCTGATTGGTCAGATGGCCCAGTCTGTTGTGACTGGTCTATCAGTGTGTATTTCGGAAGCTAAGCGCCCATTACAATAACTGAACTCCAGCTCTGTGCGGAGGCTTCGTAAAGCTCAGCGATTGTACACACTGTAAAGACAGTAACGATGACGTTGATTTTACACCAATCCCAGCACGAGTCTGAATCGATGACGACACATTAGAAGAACTAGTCATTCAACCCGAACCTTGAGCAGGACGTTTCTCAGTGATGCTACTCAGTTTGAGGTACATTATGAGATGTTTCAACTGTAATTCCTTGCCATCAGCATTAGCAAGTATGCGTTCATCAACAAGTGTGTGTGTTTGTGTGTGTGTGTGTGTGTATATTGATAATTTATTGCGGCGCACATGTGGGAACTGTATCAATAACAGCGCATATGTTAGCCCAGCACTAATGTGAATGCCGGATGTAACATTAAAATTTGCAAAACAGATCTTGCTCTATCCTTTATCTTTATTCAAAGTAGTAAGAATGACAGATAATCTGCATTAATAGACACAGGTGTAGGTAGTAATGTAGTAATACAGTAATAACATCAGTTAGCCAGAACCCATAGTAGAGCACAGCGTCTTAACATGATGCTGTCCAGTATCCACAGGAATCAGTTGCAGTGTTTGAGGTGGTTCAAGTTTTCCCTGGTGTCTGCAATATTATGCTAATGTTTCATCTTGACGTCACAACGAAACGGCTTGGGATTCGTTTAACTGACTCAGAGTCGACTCTTACTTTTGAGAGACAATATCTTTATATACGGTGCACTTTCAGATTTAAAACTTCATTCACTTCGATGTTACACACTACATGAAAGGTAGTTTTCAAAAATCCATAAATGGGGCACTTTAGCTAACAATCAGCAACACATTTGTTAAAGTATTTATTCATCTTTTTTATCATATATAAAAATAAAACTTTTCATTGTTAGTTCATGTTAGCTCAGGTCCATTAAATAATATTAACAGATTAACTTTAGATTTTAAAGAACTTTTGGAGCATGATTGTTAATTCATGTTAACTAATGGAAACAAATGGAAACTTACTGTAAAGTGTTACCGTGAGATTATATCGTATTGTGATAATTGCGAGTTCGATAGAGTTCGATTTCACGATTTCAACTAATATGGGAAGCATTTCCTTTGCTTCCTACAATTTAATAGACCTCTATATTTATCTACTTAATGGGATAGTTCACCCAAAAATGAAAATTCTCTCATTTACTCACTCTCATGTTGTTCCAAACCTGTATATTTATTTTGTTCTGCTTAACACAAAAGAAGATATTTTGAAGAATGTCTGGAACCAAACAGTTGAACAGTTGACTTCCATTTTTTCTCTCTCTCTATACTATGGAATTCAGTTGGGCACATCAACTGTTTGGTCATCTATATTCTTCAAAATATATTTTCTTCTGTGTTCAGTAGAAGAAAGGAATGCATACAGATTTGGAATAAATTGAGGGTGAGTAAATGATGGGAGAATTTTCGTTTTTAGGTGAAGCATCCCTTTAAATTTAAAATGATTTTGCCCCTGCTTCCTGCTATCAAATTGGAACCCATTTAAGAACCACTGATCTAGGTTGTCCTTAAAACTTATTGTTGTTTTAGTTTTAAAGCTGGTCATTTGACAGGGAAGGGTTATCCTCCAGTGTGTACTTGTGAGAATTTTTTAATATTAACAGAGCACCGTTAAATCAATACTCGCAGCGAGAACATTTGCGTATTTCTTGTGCTTGCCTCTTCAGCAGAGAGAAGACTGCAGCACCAGCATTCAATAGATCATTCTTTGAACATCCATAAAAATACCCCTACAGGCGAAACCCGTTTAGGAGCATCATATAAATTAAACAAAAGCTAATTAGCAAAGCAGTAAATAAAATGCATTATGTATTTTGTTATAAAACTGTGCTGTTTTATTTCTAGACTAGTTGGACAACTGCTTTCCATTTCCATGTGTATAACTGCCAGGGCTATTGTAAAATATAACAGTCGGGAACAGCAAGGAAACAGAAATAAAGGCAATAAATACCACAATGCCTTTGATGTTGACAGATTTTTAAAAATATATAAGAGATATTACATTCAGTCAATCTTGAAAGAGAAGCTGACAGGATCATAAAGGATCATCAAGATCAGGCACGGAGGTTTATTTTATTCCATCAGAGAATGACTCACTGTATCTGCCAAGAGTGCTGCGCTTTAATACAACACTGCAGTTAGCAAGGAAAAGGAGGTAAAATGGTTGCGTTTCACTAGGCAATGAAAAGGTGGTGTAGTCTATCATTGAGCCTGTCATCATGACTGAAGCAAATGCGTTCTTAGAACACACACATTTACATGCTCTGTATGTCGTAGGTGTACAAAAAATGAAATGCTTTTTCACCACACCTAATGAAATCATTCAAAATCACATACTTCCCTACTATATAGTAGGTAAAAAACAGTATTTAACAAAATAATTATATCCAAATTCACAGTAGTCATAAAAGAGTAGGCAAAAGATTATCTACTACTTTGAGTTTCTGAAGTGATGGACACTTTACTATCCCATGAGCCCAAGGGAGAGGATTTGTGAACGACAGTGACGTAACTGTCGCTGGAAGTCACAAAATAATGACGACACGGGGGAATTGAGCGGATAAAGTGCGTCTGGATTACATTCATACTATAAATAGAACATACTTTTTTAGTGATTGTGAAGTTATTACTTATTCAAAATATGTACTTACTCAAGAGAGTATGCGATTTTGGATGCAGCCATTGTCTTTAAAAATGTTGACATCTCTGAACCATGTGACCTGATAAGTGAAACTTATTGAATATGAATGCACTAAATAGGCAACAACAGAAAATTGTGTTCCAGACTAGACTGACAATTTATTTTAGTATATGATGTTAGCTTGCTGCTAAGCTAACAGAATGAAGCTGCCTACATTGATAAACGTAATTATGCATTTCTATGGCAACACTTTCAATGCCAAATTGAATTTGCAGTGGTCAGGTGGTACAACGGTCAAGTGGTACAGTCGGAGCTCTCCGAAAATTCCTCTAAGAGGTTCTAAGAGGACGCGAATGCCTTTTACAAGTCATATTCTCATAATTACGACATAGTGTGAACGCACCTTAATCTTTCAATAAGCTACAAAAAAATTTTGTTGGTGAATTTCAGAGCTTGATGTAGAGCATTTCTGTGATTGGCTTCTCTTCAAATGATGTATGTGGTGCAAGGTATGATGACACTGCTTAATTAAGTTTTATTAAAAACATGAATTGTTTTCTGCTTGTACAATTTACTTGATTAAAGCTAATGCGGCGCAATACTTAATTTGTGTTCACTTTATTTTGTAAAATGGCAGTTTACTAATCTATTTGTGTTGGGACTGTTTTTTTGTTGCACTGGGCGGTGAATTTCTTCCCAGCATGCTTTGCTTGGGACTGGATTGGGTAAACGTATTAGCGTTTAGCATGCTAATGTGCTAGCTTTGTACTGAAAGAGATTTGAGTTACTTAAATTTAGTGGTATTTATGCTGCCTTCAAGACTGCTCATGGCAAGGCTGTATCTGTGAGTCATGGTTCATTATTGTAATAATAAACATTCAAGTTGGAAACATAACACGGAAGTATAGCCTAAATAAAAGAATTGTATTGTGACCAATAAACCCAAGTAACCGCATCTGAATTCAAAATGCTGAAAATGATATATTTCTATCTCTTATTTATACTTGTGTTATGCTACTTAAAGCACACTGTGAAAGTTGAGTTATTAACACTTGCTGTCTGTCAGCTTTTCTCTGCATCACCTTTAAAATTATTGAAATACAGCATGTTAAATTTAAATAAATTGCAATTGTAATCCACTACAGACTTGCTTTTCCGCTCACTGATCTATATAGTAATGAAAGGGATAATCCACGGTTAGCTGCGCATTAAGTAAGGGATCATGTACAGTGCCTTCCTCTAATATTGCCACCCTTCGTAAATATGAGCAAAGAAGGCTGTGAAAATAAATCTGCACTGTTTATCCTTTTGATCTTTTATTAAAAAAATTCATACAATTCTAACCTTTCATTGAAGTAAAACAATTGAAAGTGGGGGGAAACTCACATTATGAAATAAATGTTTTTCTCTAGTTCACGTTGGCCAAAATTATGCCAAGATAACAGCTCTAAGTGTTCTTCTATAATGCCTGATGAGTTTGGAGAACACCTGATAAGAGATCAGAGAGCATTCCTTCATACAGAATCTCTCCAGATCCTTCAGTTTCCCAGCTCTTCTCTTCAGTTCACACCACTCATTCTCTATAGGGTTCAGGTCAGGGGACTGGGACGGCCATGGCAGAAGCTCATTTTGTGCTCAGTGACACATTTGTGTGTTAATTTTGATGTTTGTTTTGGATCATTGTCCTGATGGAAGATCCAACCACGGCCCTTTATAAGATTTCTAGTAGAGGCCGTCAGGTTTTGATTTTTTTATCTGTTGGTATTTGCTAGGATCCACCATACCATATATCTGAACAAGATGACCAGGACCTCCAGCAAATAGGCCTCCAGCATGGGGTACTTTTTATCCCTGGTTGCATCAAACCCATCTGGTGTGCCGCCTCGTTTGTATTTTCCTCTGACCCCAGAACCAGGTCCCTTTTGAAGTTCCAGTCATGTCTGACAACTGAATATGCTGGAGTTTGTTTTTTGGATGAGCGAGGAGGATTTTTTCTTGAAACCCTTTTTAAACAACATATGGTGATTTAGGCTTTTTTTGGCTTTCTGACCTCAAGACTCAACTAATGTCTGCAATTCTCCATCTGTGATCCTTGGAGTCTTTGTCCACTCAAACTCTCCTCCTCACCGTGCATTAGGACGATATAGACACACGTCCTCTTCCAGGCAGATTCATAACATCTTCAGTTGATTGTAACTTCTGAATGATTGCCCTGATGATGGAAATGGAGATTTCCAATGCTTTAGCTATTTTCTCACAGCCACTTTATATTTTGTGAAGCTCAACAATCTTTTGCTGCACATCAGAACTATATTATTTGGTTTTACTCATTGATTGAATGATTGATTAAGGGAATTTGGCCTTTATGTTTCCTTATATTTATACTCCTGTGCAACAGGAAGTCTAAAAGGGGTTCTAAAAAAACGTAAATATGATATAAGAATTTCCAGGGGTGCCAATAATTGTGGCCAAAATGCATTTGAGAAAAACATTTATTTCAAAGTGTGAGTTGCCCCCACTTTCAAGTTTTTTACTTCAATGAAAGGTTAGAAATTTGTGATGTTTTTAAAGGACCAAAAGGATAAAAGGTGATTTATTTTCACAGTCGCCTTTGCTCATTACCGAGGTGCCAAGATTAGTGGAGGACACTGTACATCCAGCTGGTTGTTATCGCAGAATAAATCCTGACAGGGTGATCAGGATGGTTCTTGCATCACCCCGAAGGGGTTTATTCTGCGATAACAACCGGCTGGATGTACATAATTCCACTTATTACACATACATATTGCCACATACGTAATTTAAAATCATATGATTTGACAGGAAATATCGAGCCTCTGTTATCAGTTTTTACCGGTTGTTATCAGGGGATAACATACTTCTTTATGGCATGTGTGACCAATCGGAATAAAGTATTCTACATAGCCGTGTAATAAACGATTTGAATGTACAGCTAGCCATGGATTATCCCACTTATACCATGGTCATTTGCCAGCATTGACAAGTTAAAGCTGTTATTGATGTTTGCAGTGCAATATTTGTCCGAAAGTATAAACATGATGGTTATTTTCATCAGTCACAGCTTGTTATATCTAAGATTCTGTCCATTTTGAATCAGACACACAGTAGTGTGATAAGATTACATTTATTTATGAATTTTATTTGAATGAATTATCGACGGTCTTTTAACAATGAAGCTGTATTAATTATGTTTCTGTGGTTCTGAATATAGTGTGATCTACTATAGATTAGTGTTTTAGCATTGTTTAAAATCAACATGCCCCCTTTCAGTCTCACAACTCTAGAATTATGAGTTCCCCACTTGTAAATATAACTTTGCTTGGTGACTCATGTGCGCGTAACTCTTAATGAGAATATTTCCGACTCCACTTCTTTCCGCACAAGGTATTTGATTGGAGTTATACCAAATTATATTGAATTTGGAAAAGCCTCTCATGTCGGGAATGTACCTGAATGAATAAGTGATCGATAAGTGATCTTACATGTGTTTTACATTTATGCATTTTGCAGATGCTTTTGTCTGGAGGAGCTTGTAAGTGTATTCAAAGCATAATTTCTTTTCAGTTTTCATATTCCCTGGGATTCGAACCCATGACCTTGGTGATGCAACTCCTAGTTTTTCTGAAAAACCTGTTTATATGCACCGGGGAATCACATTTAATCAGGCTTTCCGAGTATCTGAACAGAGAGGTCCCCAGACGGAGTGAACTGTTCTTTCTGCATAGCGATATTTTTGATAGAGAACTCTGTAAGCAAGGATGATCTGAAGCGGTGATTTGAAACGGTCCAGAATGCTTTGTGTTTTTTGATGCATGCCTCCAAATCTATCGTGGAGGCCTGATAAATTGCTTAATGCCTTTTAAATCTGCCACTGCCATTGCACTGATACCATTGGGCTAGAGGAAATGTGTGGCACCCCAGTATGAGGAATTTATGAGTTTTGTCAGCATTCATTATGGCCGTAGCCTCAAGGCAAAACAAAGGGAATTCAACTGTCTTGGCTCTCTGTTCCTCCTGTGGTTCCCCGGAGAGTTCAATGGCACACAGCGGTCAACCTGCGCAAACACACACACACACATACACAATCTCACCAGTGGATAGGATTTGCGGTTCAGTGCTCTTATGTGCTACAGGGATCAGGCTGAGCTGTGACCAGCCTGCACTACAGGGAAGCTTCAATCATCCAATATACCATCTCGCACATTTCCTTGTTTTGTATGATTTATGTTGGACCCAGAAAGATGGAAAAATCCTCAGAAAACCAACTGTCTGAATGGACTCTTTTCTTAAAGAGATCTCAGAACATGTCAAGAGTGCCTGAAGAGTAAGGGATGCACAATAGTGGTACCATATCGGTTATTAAGCAATATTAGAAATTTATCAGCATGAAATTGACCATACTGCCCTAAAGAAAGCCACATTTTTAGAACTTTTTACAGTCTTTTTTTATGTACCCTTGAACTTGGCCAATGTGAACAATATATTTATTATTTATTGGTAAAGATCCCTTTACAGGCTCCATATATTTTTAATTGTAAAAAAAAAAGAGAAAAGAAACTGGCAGCACCAGTTCACCAATTCACCATAAGAACTATTGTGAAAATGTTTCTGGTATTATGGGATGGCATATTGCTTCATGTGTATATTTCACAACTTATAACGGTGTATAATTAAGCAATGTTAACTACCAAAATATGTTTTTTCCTATGTACCGATAACCACCGTGATGACACAGATGGTCCAGTAAAAAACCCACGTGAAGAATCAAGTTAATCGCAAGTAGCCTGTTCATAAAACTTGTCCCAATGTCATAGACAGCAGTGTTGGGAAGGTTACTTTGGAAAGTAATAGGTTACAGATTACAAGTTACCCTATTTAAAATGTAATGTAACTATTAAAATGACTTTATTAAAGTAATGTAACTTATTACATTTGATTACTTTGTGATTACTTTTCTAAATTTCTAATGAATGTTTTCAACTGTTATTATTCATTGTGAAACATTTAAAGGGGTACTTCAGCGCTGGGAAGATGAATCTGTATTTAAACTGGGTCATTAATGTAGTAGAAATGTGAAATTATTTTTGAATTTGGTGCCTTCTAGACTGAGAAAACACAGAAAATTTATTTTTGTCTCATGGGGATGAAAGACAACAATTCCCAGAACGCACTGCTTCACTGCCCTACTCTAGGCACGGCTAGTCGGCTACTGGATTACTGGATCACTTGCCCACCGCGTTCATTTTCAGAAAATCAGTTCAGTTAGAGACACTTGCTCACCACCGCTCCATTTACATGAATCTCCGCAGCTACCGAGCCGAGTACATGTGGAAACAGCGCCTCCTGCTGGCTGTAGTCTTTAGCCTCTAGCCTCTGGCCAAAAACTCCACCGATGATGCAAAAATGACGATATTTGCGTCATTGGAGGAATTTTTTCAGAAATAAAATACATAATTCTCTTGTCTCAGGGTCATATGAGGAGGGAAAGTACGATAATTTGAATATACTCCCGGGTTTCTACTGATACAAAGCTTAATGCTAATCGTTGAAGTAACCCTTTAAACCACGCAGGGTTAACCTTACAGTAGTGCTCAACACTGATTACTGTCAGACAATAGCACCTCTTTTTATTTTGAGATCGTTCTGGGGTTAAATACAGATTTAAAATCATAACAAGAAATAGTCTAATAGCTATGATACTGTTTTTGAAATCAAATCTTTGCATAGCTAAGAAACATTGACATCTATGCCTTGAAAAAAAAAACAATTTTAAGTTTATCGTAAAAAATAAAGCATTACCCAAATTGGAAATAAAACAGTTATTGAATAAGCATGTGTGTGTGTGTTTATTATGCTACAAGGCTGAAATAACTGTAATATTAGATCTGACATGGTTACCAATCTTGTTCAAGGAGGAAAAACGTTAGCTATATATTTTCAAAGGGTTCGTAAATAGAAGTGTGGCTGTCTTTAGCTTGCTAGCAGACTAATTTGTTATGAATGGAGATTAACATATAATAAACTACTGGACATGCACCAAGCAATACAAATATGTCTTTAATACACATTATTAGCATGGTGCGGCAGGCTGGAGTCTGCATTTCCTCCTTTATTTAATGACTTACAGTTAACTGTAGGCTAAGTTATACACACCTGCAGATGTTTGACATTGAAACCTTCGATGTCGATAGCATTTTAATAGTTGGCAAACATATTTTGAACCTTTATATTTGTGCCCTTTTCTGATTTCTGGATGAAATGATTTTTACATTTCCAGCACTGGAACACATTTTTATCACTCGCCATGGTGGCGACTTCCAGACCGGTTGTAGCCTAAAGCTTTCAGAGGCAATGTGTATTGATGTAATTGGCAGATGCTGCAAATTCAAACAAGAGAGCCAATCAAAAGCATCAGAATAGCATCTAAACAGCCTTTAAATGACAGGAGGCATCATGCACATTTAAAACAGGCAAAGCAACAAATTAATATTATTTAACATATCCTAGCTTTTTACAGAAAATATTCAGATGCAACCCCTTTGTAATCGTTAACATTTTCATAAGTAACTGCAATTTAATTACATTTTTTCTCAGTAAATCACTTTAAAATTAACTCAAATTGTTTTGCTTTTTTTTTTAAACACAACGGTGGAGTATATTAATATTATATACACCAATCCTAATATTGTGTTGGTCCCCATTTTGTTGCCCAAATAGCCCTGACCGGTCGAGGCATGGACTCCACTAGACCCCTGAAAGTGTTCTGTGGTATCTGGCACCAAGATGATAGCAGCAGATCCTTTAAGTCCTATAAGTTGCGAGGAGGGGCCTCCATAGATCGGACTTGTTTGTTCAGCACATCCCGCAGATGCTCGATTGGATTGAGATCGGGGGGATTTGGAGGCCAAGTCAACACCTTAAACTTGTTGTTGTGCTCCTCAAACCATTCCTGAACCATTTTTGCTTTGTGACAGAGCACATTATCCTGCTGAGAGAGACCACAGCCACCAGGGAATACCGTTTCCATGAAAGGCTGTACATGGTCTGCAACAATGCTTAGGTAGGTGGTACGTGTCAAAGTAACATCCACATGGATGGCTTGACCCAAGTTTTCCCAGCAGAACATTGCCCAAAGCATCACACTGCCTCCAGCACTTGCCTTCTTCCTATAGTGCATCCTGGTGCCAGGTGTTCGCCAGGTAAGTGAAACACACGCACAAGACCATCCATGTGATATAAAAGAAAACGTGATTCGCCAGACCAGGCTACCTTCATCCGTTGCTCCGTGGTCCAGTTCTGATGCTCACGTGCCCACTGTTGGCACTTTCGGCGGTGGACAGGGGTCAGCATGGGGACCCTGACTGCTCTGCGGCTAAGCAGCCCCATACACAACAAACTGCGACGCACTGTGTATTCTGAAACCTTTCTATCAGAACCAGCATTAACTTCTTGAGCATATTGAGCTACAGTCGTCTGCTTGACAGTCCAGCCTTCGCTCCCCACGTGCATCAATGAGCCTTGGCCGCCCATGACCCTGTCGCCGGTTCACCACTCTTCCTTCCTTGGACCACTTTTGATAGATACTGACCACTGCAGACCGGGAACACCCCACAAGAGCTGCAGTTTTGGAGATGCTCTGACCCAGTCGTCTAGCCATCACAATTTGGCCCTTGTCAGACTTGCTCAAATCCTTACTCTTGAATTTTTCCTGCTACTGACACATCAACTGTTGCTGCCTAATATATCCCGCCCACTAACAGGTGCCGTGATGAAGAGATAATCAGTGTCATTCACTTCCCCTAATAATGTTATGCCTGATTGGTGTAAATAAAGTTGGTTATGAGCCATATTTTTAATATTGATGTAATGTTCAGTACTGTATGTAACACCCAACATTCAATAAACCATAAAATTATTTGAAAAACAATTTGAAGTCAAATGAGTCATTAGCATAACAGTGTGCTGTTTACGGTTGCCAAACAACATTGCAACTCTCATAGAATTCAGAGTCTGAACTATCCACTTCATAAACTAGGCAGTCAGATCCTCAGCAAGCCTTTTACAGTGTTGGAAACTGAAATGTATTGATTAAAAATGAAGCCTGGGGATGCAAAAACACTGTGTCACATTCAACAGCCCGGACAGGTATTACCCAAAGCTTGTTATCATGCCGTTATACAATATCTCGCTGCAGAATTTGCTACCTTTAAGAACGTTAAAGTTGGCAGCCTGCCATGGATAATGAGATCAAAAGTGAATTTGATGCGTGGAATTCAATCGTTGCAAAGAAAGCGAGCTGGGAGATTAAAATTAGGTTCTAACTTCTATCTGTGGCTGTCTGAGAATGAGGATTGACATGAAACACTCGGAAAAAAAGATGCAAATAGATTGAGCAATTAGATGGCATTCTGTCTGCTCGGTTACTGGTACTGCCATGGCAATACAGACAGGGCAGATAATGCACTACACTGTTCCAAGCCCTGGACTTCTCTGCTGTAATTTTCTGTTTATTTTTCCCTAGTTTCCTTTTTTTACACCGCTACTAGCACACAGTTATATGCTGCTATTCTTTAGTCAAGAATTCGATTACACTCAACATTTAAACAGAGACTTTGGTCTCTCAGGTCCTCTATGAATAGGGCTATTGATATGGATATAGCTTCGCCTCTCCTTGGTGTTCCAGAGAAAAATGTGTATTTGTCAATGTAATTAATGAGTCCGCCTGTTCATAATTCTTGATAGTGACTGCTGGGTAAAAAAAGAAACCGAAACGGACAAAGAAAGATGTTTTTTTTTTGCAACCTTGAGCTATACTACTTGATTCAGTTAGGCTTGGTGTTTAAAACTGGATGTGGAACAAAAACATTTTGACTGGAATAGATCACTGAAACAACTTGCAAAGTTTTTTTAACAAAAGAGTGTTCCTACCCTCTTCAAAACTGTACCATGCTATAGTGACCGTATCTGATCAAAATAGTACTTGTTTTTTTCTTCTAGTTGGCATACAATGATTCTGAATGATTATTATAAGGTATATAAAGTAGGCTATATCAAGCAATACCATGGTATTACCATCCAATGTCCATATTACAAAAAATGCTATTTTAAAGGCTCTTAATTTTGTTTTGGAGGTCTCCTAAAACAGGTTTACATGCATCAGAGGTCACTTTTTCATTGCACATCACCACATTTGTCAATGATTCTCAAATGACTCATGAATGAGTCTCTCTAAATCTCTCCTTTCCACAAGCTACTCTGCTCTGATTGGCCAGATGGCCCAGTCTGTTGTGATTGGTCTACCGCATACAGCACACATCGGAAACAAAACGCCCAATAAACTTCAGCTCCGCTTCCTAAAGCTCAGTGATTGTACACACAGTAAAGACCGCAACAATGACATCGATTATTTACCATATCAATCCGATCACGAGTCTGATGATGACACATTGGAAGAACTAGTTATTCAACCCAAACCTCAGTGATACGCTTCTCATTTGGAGGTATATTATGAGATGTTGCAACTGTAATTCCTCACCATCAGCATTAACAAGCGTGTGTCCATCAACAAACCCATGTGTATATTTCTAATTTATTGCAGTGAATGTGCAGGAACCGTATCAATAACAGCGCATACGTGAGCCGAACACTAACGCGAATGACTGATGTAACATTAAAGTTTGTGAAAATTATTTTGCTCCATTTTTTACCTTACTCAAAGTAGTAAGAACACCAGACAATCTGCATTAATACACACACAGTTTTACGTAATAACACAAAACTACGTATTTTGAGCACCCGGTAGAAAATATATAGATCAGTAATTATTCATACTGACAGACTGTGATTCTGAGGAGCAAGCTGGTCCAAATAAACTGGGCACTGACCCATCTTTCATGAGCAAGCGTTTTGTGAATCCCACGTTGAACTCAGAGATATGAGGAGCAGTCGTCAGTAAAATCCCACCATGAAGGGCGGGTCAAGTTGTTTGTGGGCAGAAAACGTAGGCCTACATAGCGGGCATTATGCAAATGTCTTATCAGGACATAGAACCGTAACTCATTGGGATTTTAAAAAAGCGTGCTTAGGCGGTTCAGAGTCGATTCTTTCTTTTGGGAGACAATAACTTTATTTATCTACACACTGCATGAAAGAGAATAATTGAAAAACCATAACAGGGGGACTTTAAAGTTTGCTTAGTTATAAATACTGAAACCCTGTGGTTCAGTAGTTGTTGTTTTTAAAACAATGTTAAAATTAAATCATTTTAATGAGCAACATGTGCTTAATATGTAATTATTTTGTGGAATCATCTGCACATCATGGATATAGGCTAGTAGGCCTATGCAAATTGTAATGTAGACTGTTACAAAATTATATATAAGAAAAAGACATTTAGTTATGGTCTGCTCCAAGGATGTGAAGAGCAGGATGCTCAGAAGTTCATTTGCATTTCGCTAACTTAAGATGACTGACAGGTTAATGCAGCAGAATGCAACAAAATGATTGCACTCATAAATCACTACAAATACTCATGCACAGATGGATGAGTATTCCGTGTGATTTATGGGTGGGCAGCTGGACAACTGCAATGACATCGCTATATTTGCCATAGGCCTTATATGTTTGTTTTTATTCTAGATAGATAAAAATGTATCTATATTTATTGTGTCTAGATCTATATGTCAAATATGTTTTTGTCTGAACATGTCATATGTTAGACATATTGGTGAGGAGATAATGAAAAAGCAACTCCTTAAATCTCTGATATGAGTTTGCGATGAGGCTGCTCTCCCTTGATTATGAACACAGGGGGCGCTGTTTGTGTGCGAAACTCAATTTAAGCTTGCGCTAGAGACAGGCTTGATTCACACACACACAAACACATTTGACCAATTTATTCATTTTGTTAAGAAGAAAAATCACAGAAATTAACATTTGTAAATCCTTTCTAGGAAAATGTGTTCACCTTGGAGATTATTGTGGGATATATATATATATATATATATATATATATATATATATATATATATATATATATATATATATATATATATATAGTTTTGTTATAGCCTAATAACAATATAATGATAATTTAACAAAAGTAATATTTCCCTAAATTAGAATAAAACGGACACTTTCTGGAGGCCAACTGACAGATTACATGTTAGCAAAAGAATCGCATATTGTGTCTGCTCGCGCTCGTGTGTGTGTGTGTGTGTGTGTGTGTGTGTGTGTGTGTGTGTGTGTGTGTGTGTGTGTGTGTGTGCGTGCGCGCACGCGCGCGTGTTTACTCCCTCCCAATTCTCCGCATCTCATGATCCTGTGAGCGTCTCTAGGTGATTTAGCGCCGCCAGTCCGAAGCAGGTGTTCAACATGGCGATCTCGGGACTCGGATCTCACTCTATTTCACTCTTTTTCTGCGTGGTTTTAGCAACGCTTCTGCGTAAAGGTAAGACAAGCGGAGCATGTATGAAAGCTTGTGTTTAGTGTCGAAGCGAGAGCAGTGTGTAAACAACATATGTAACACTTGCGCACGTCCCTGATGCTGTGCAAAGCGCTCAGAGTTTACCTGTAACAGTCTGCGTGGTGGGGAAAAAGGCTTTCATATGAAGAGTTCTTAAACTACATTTGACTGTTCTGAATGGTGTTTTCTGTTTGTTTAGCTGGAGAAAAGTACTGTCCAGATGCTGTACAGTAACCTAGTGCTGCTGATGAGAGGGACGCAAGTCCGTATCACACAGCCCAGAAGTCAATATTACATGCTGGTGATCTGAAAACGACTATGAGTGTTCTCCTATTTAATGCACATGTTTAATATAGATTTGTAAACGAGTAACGCGCGCATTGCAGAGTAACGCACACTTGCATCGACTTTATAGAGTGGCAGCGGCATTGCGCGCACTTGCTAATGTTTCTCTAAACATCATCTTCAGTTATTTGTGTGATCGTATGTACATGCACTGTCATTTTACCGAGTCGGCTAATGTTGTGTTGGTGTTGTTTTCAGCTTGAGGTAGTTTTCCTGTCTTGCATGGGAAACGCTCCTCCGTTAGATGGAGCACGCTGTGAGATTCGCTTATGGCAAGCTGTATTAACATATATGACTTATAGCTACTAGCTAGCACAAAGTAATTTTACTAGGCCTACTTGTTGTAATGACTACTAATCCAAAATCTGAGTTATATTAAATAATGTCCTGGCTCTTCCAAGCTGTATAATGGCAATGACTTAGTTTTGAAGTCCATAGAAGTGCATCTATCAAACATAAAAGTGCTCCTCGCGGCTCCCGACAGTTAATAAAGGCCTTCTGAAGCGAAGTAAATATCCATATTTAAAACTTTTAAGACTAAAATAACCAACTTCGAACGGACTGCCATACGCATCTATTTACAATGAAAGATTAACAAGGGACCCTTAAAACCCTTTGCGCATACGTACTGACAAACGTAGTGGCACAAGATAGAGCAAAAAAAAAAAAAAACACTGGTCATGAATTAGAGACTAAAGCGAGACTTCTGCATCCTGCGTCATACATCGCGTCATTTGCCGTGAGTCAACTTGCAGTTTTCATTAGATTTTATTCGTCTGAAAGAAGAATGTCATATACACCTAGGATGACTTGAGGGTGAGGGTGAACTAACCCTTTAAGTCGTTATAGATTTTATACAATGTTAAGAACTTTTTTTAAAGCCACTTTAACACTTAATTAGGCTTTTTATGACAGAATATGGCAAAGTATATTTTTAAAGATATTATCTACTGTATAAAGGCTATGTCAATTAGCACTGCATTATTTATATACCTTATTGTTATACCCCGAGATAGCGTGAAAAACACATAAACCGTATATTGTCGCAATCGTGTTTTTATTGTCCTCACGTTTCATCAATAATTCAGCTACAGGATGCCTTTGTCCTATAAGGGATTTCCTTGAACGTCCCAAGTTATTACTTCAATTAGTCTGTTTTGGACTTTCTGCGTGAGGGTGCACTTTGGCTTCTAGTGTGAATGACACAGGCTTTATATGAGAGTGTTTAGCACTTGTTTTGGATAATATTATAAGAATAAAACATCAGGTCATGCATAAACTTATCTGGTCTCTTTGAATTTAAATTGAGATTTATTCACATTGGACCATGAAAACCTCGTAAACACACACTTGCCTGAAAAAAGTGCGGGGGAAGTATTTACATTTTAATAAAAGTGCGTTGGATGTGTCCCGCACGTATTCTACACTCATGGATACTGCTTGTTGCTTTGCTTTTAGTCACTGTCCTAGTTGCATCAAGAGCCTAACTATTCACTGTCAGAAAAAGTTACAGCACTGTCATTGGGGAAGTACCCCAACGTACAAAAGTGAAAAGGTACTAATATGTACTTTTAAAGTACTAATGTAGAGGTAAGTAAGGTACAAAGATGTACCTTTTAATTTTTGTACCCTAGGGTACCACCCCAGTGACAGCGCTGTACCTTTTTTCTGAGAGTGTTTAATTATTATTGAGTTTTATAGGATTCTGTGATCAGCCATATCACCCTTTAGCCCAAGACTGGTTTCCCACTGAAGCTAAGCAGGGTTGAACAGGGTTAGTTTTTGAATGGGAAACCTGGTAAAACCAGGTTGCTGCTGAAAGAGGTAATAGTGAGGCCAGTGGGGTGTTCTAACCCTGTGGTCTTTGTGGGTCCTAATGCCCCAGTATAGGGACACTATACTGTAACAAGCATGGTATAGTCCTTCGGTTAAGACATTAAACTGAGGTCCTGACACTATATGGTCATTACTAATCCCATGGCACTTCTCATCGAGTGTAGAGGTGTAACCCTGGTGTCCTGGCCAAATTCCTTCCATTGTCCTTTACCAATCATGGCCTCCTAATAGGCCTGTCACAATAAAAAAAATTAGCTGGACGATAAATTGGCCAAGAAATTATTGCGATAAACGATAATATTGTCGTTGAGACCATTTTCATCTAAAATAATGATAATGGCATTAAAATGCAGGTAAACCTTTTCAAAGATCAATAAACTTTTATTTCTAAAGACTGTTTAACATGGAAATGGAAAGCATTTTAAATATCCACAATAAATGAACAAAACAACCAAAACAAAAAAAGCAATTGACTGTCAGTCTGTTAACCAAACACTGCACTTGAATAAACAGCTGGGAAAACTGCAACGGACGATTGTGTTTTAGGTATAGTGCTGGGAATCTCTATAATATATATATATATATATATATATATATATATATATATATATATATATATATATATATATATATATATATATATAAAACTAATTAATCAAATTTTTTCTGTAATTAATCACGATTAATACGTTTTTAATGTTTTGATATTGTAATAATTTCAGTTACTCTCCAAATTAATGTAGAAACAATTTATTGACAGCATATTTTAAATATGTGTTGAAGTCAATATGTTGTTTTTATGAATGAAGGGCAGTATCACTGATGTCTCTGTGAAACATGAATGACCTTACATTACAGCATAACTGAAAGCTACCAATTTCAACATTTATTAGGCTTTAAAAAAAACAACAACTTTTAATTTAAGTGAACTTAAAACTATCTTTACATAACCCCATTATAATAAATATTATTTTACCTTATAACGTTAGACATATACCGAAATATAATAGTTATCAAACACCTTTCTTAACTGCATAAATAATAAATTAAATATAGATGAATCATCATTAAAGCTACAATTTTCTCTGTTCCCGTTGTTCTTTGATGAACATTAATGACATCATCAGTGCTCCTGTCACTTTAAGAACAGCCGCTGACGAACATGACGCGGATCTCATTTCCTCACAACTCTTTAAGTTTATTTAAGACGTTATTTAACTCATTTAAGATTCATAATATGAGAATACTCAAAATGATCTCTGTTGTTGTTATTGTTTGTTAATAAGCAAAAGAGAACTCCATGTGAGCAGGAGACTGACGCGAGTCTCTGTGTGTGTGTGTGTGTGTGTGTGTGTGTGTGTGTGTGTGTGTGTGTGTGTGTCAGAGTGTCCCTCGATTAGCTGACATGAGACGCAGCCACACAGACAGGACATTGACATACAGCGCATTCTCTTGTGTCTTGTCGCACTTACAAGCATTTACATGTATAAGAGCGTGATCATATAATGTAACGCTCGGCAAAAATGGATATAAAACGGGCGCTGGAAATTATCGCGGCCGGAAAAATTATCGAGCTCATTTTTTAAATCGTGCTATTAATTGATTTATTGACTATCGCGACAGGCCAACCTCCTAATAATCCCCACACTTTGAATTGGCTCTGTCACTCTCTCTCTCCTCTCCACCTGTAGCCGGTGTGTGTTAATCGCATTGTCGCCGTTGTTCTGTGGCTGCTGTCACATGATTATCCAGTGGATGCTGCACACTGGTGGCACACTGAGGGGAGTCCTCCTGATAGGGTGTGCAGTAGCTATATGCCTAATTCATTTATTCAGATATCCACTATTCACTTCTGACTACGTTTTGATAGCACTGGTGTTTGTTCCAGTTTTACTATTAATTATTAATTATGTACTAGTACTTATTTCTTAGTACGCTTTCTGGTATTGTAGATCCAAATATATACTAGCATATATTCTGGTTTTACTAGTATGCATTTATTAGATACTAGTACCAATTTATGAAACACCAGGACATCCCAGTTAACATTTCTTAGTTACAATTGCACTTTTACTTGTCAATTGTAATGATTGGTCACAATGATGATTAAATTAAAATGTTACTAGTGTTAACCACTGAGAAACATACTTTAGTCTAATAAGTAGGCTGTATTGTCCATTAATTGTTTGACTAGGAAAAAAAAAATGTAGCTATTTGAATAATTAAAGTGACTAATGAATAAGTGATAGTGCCTGATGAATATTTAGTTGTTAAACTGGTCAAAAGTGTAAACTAATTGAAAGTGAATCGTTTATGTCTGAATCACTATGGGAAAGTGATTTGTGGCCATTGAAAAAGATACTGACTCTATTGGCTTGCTTGCTTGTAGTAATAGAGTTTACTATTCTACACTAGTATAATAAAAATAATTAAAAAACAGTAAAATAACGGTTTCAATAGGTGCTTGGCCCCTAAAAACACGAAATAGTTTTAAGGAATAAATGTTCAAATGGCTTGCCACAATAGCTCTTACAGCCTCTCATCAATCAACAGGTTTTCCGCAAGATGCTGGCTTTTTATTCCGTGTTCTGGGAATGAGATTGAAGTATTCTGTTAAAAAAAGTTTATTTATATTCCTGATATTTTAGAGTGATTATTATGTGTTATCCAGTAATAGACGTTAGTTTGTGGATGCTGATTCCTATATGAACAGGGGTTTTCGATGTGTGAATGATGCTTCTGTCTGAGGTGAGAGGTATGTACAGGTTTTCCTGTAGGAGACTTGAAAGCCACTTGTTTTCTCTTGAATCCTCATATAACCACCTGGAATATTGTGTAATGCAAGGACATGCTATTTGCTGGGGATTGATTTTGCCCATCCATTCCACCAACCAATAGATACTTACAGGTAGTTCAGATAAAATACTTTGTGGAAGATGATATGTCATGCTATGTAACATGATAAACCTGCTGATATATACATTTTGTATTTTTACAAAAACTTTCAATCCTGATTTAAAAAATGAAAAAATAATCTTCTTGGTCTTGTTCTGCTTCAGTTACCCATACATGCAGTAAATGCTAGAAAGAAGCTAGTCATCTTCGTTCAACAGGCAGACTGCAGTTAACAGCGTGAGCTGACAGGAGAACTGCATTGGCTTGAGAGGGAATATATATTCTCTTAGAAGAAATAATAGAGATAATAATAATTCTGATATGGGACAATTCTCACTGGCAAACAATACTTTCGTAATGAGATGGGATATTCATGTAAATTGCCTCATGTCAAGGGTAATTTTCAGTCTGCGTGACTCACAGGTAGAGTTTCCATCAGTGCGAGGGGCTCGAGTAGTAAATATTAGAAACACACTGCAGCTTTTGCATAATTCACAATGCCCTGTGATGAATGTTATGGAAGATGAATGTCCTGACACTCCCCACAACAATCAGCACTAATTTAAAACCCTCTAAAAATCAGGCGAGAAACCTTGTAAAACATACCCGCAGAGAAAAGACTAGAGGAAAAAAAAAGCTCATATATGACACTTGCTTATAGAAACTGCATTTAAAAGCATTTATGGGGAACATTCTTCTGCTGAGATCGTCACGTTGTTGCTTATTTGTTTCCTCAAAATGCCCTGAATCCCAACAAACTGTTGATTGGCAGTAAATTAAAATGCTTTCCCTTGGTGCATTAACTTTCTAAGATGGTTTGTTTGGAATCATTTTCTTTTCTATTTAAAGCGAAGAATTTATAGCTCATTAGATTTACATTATCCCTGCTTAATAAGCCTTGTGCTGATTGCTAAATAATGCACAGCACTGCATTATGCTCCAACCAGATGCTGAAGTTGCCGAGATGGAAATGTGAGATAACTTTCCATAGAAGTGAAGATGATGATGTGCCGTGTGAGAATTTTTTTTTTTTTTTTTTTTGCAATGTCATTAAGGAACTTGAATCAGAATAACGGCATCTTGCATCAAAGGAGTCTTTTTAAGATGAAGTTCAAAGCAGGCTTTAAAATTATGTAATTTTGAAAGCTCCACAATTCTGCTTCATTTTGTGTTTGTGTATTTCAGCAAATATACGTACCATATTTAAATACGAGTCCGCAATCTGTTGACTCCATTGGGGTTATTGCGTATTGCTCATCCACTTATGTAACTTCACAACAGAAGCCTCTCTAGTGAGTCAACACACAAGTACAGGGGATGATGTGAAGCACTATGAAGACCTTTCCTGTCTTAGTTTTCTGTTTATACCTCCGTATTACTAAACATCAGAGCTGAAGTATCCTCTTGTCGGTACTAGGCTGTGAGCAAAATGATGCTTGAAGCCGATAGACTATCGTTTCTGTGGGACAGATACCAGTTGAGCGCTATGCAGCAGCACACAGTCAATTAGTGGTAACAGATTGAAGGAAGCCCCAGTGGAGAGAGAATGCTTCATTCATGACACTGCTGGAGTAATGAGAGTGGAATATGATGAGGGGGGGGTTCCTGTCTTCTGTGATAAATATTGTCATTGTTCTCATTCTGCCCTGTCTTTCATGGACTGAGCTTATTGTCTGTCCTAGTTGGCAGAATTGTTTTGGCACAGACCATGAAAAAAATCAAATTATGTTGTTTTTCAGGGCACAAAGTGCACCGCTTGCTTGGTTTACCAGCCGCTGAAGAGCTGCAGAAAGCTTTGTAGCATTGCAAAGCTGCTGACACAATTGACCGGTTTTAAACTGTGCTTGTTTGGGAGAGATTCTGAATGATGCCACCCTTCAAATGTGTCAGTGTTTTGTTTCCAATATCTTTTTTTTAATATGAGCAATATCACACGAGTAGCAGTGATATACGGCTGTGTATCAGCGCGGCTGTGATTCGGCTGTAGGTAGTCACAGCGTGCTGATATACAGATATACGCACGGCTGTGAGTGTGATACTGCGTTTATACAACAGTTCGATGGCACGAGTGAGTAAATACATTTAAAAACGACAACGGAGTGTCTTTCAAAACCCCTCTTTTGTGCAGAACTACTTCCTTCCGCCATGGATTCAAACCTCACATTTTTACCACTTTACTAGTAACGAAGGAACGTTGAGTTTATTGTATTAAATATTATGAGTATTATGGCATTATGAGAAAGAGATCGACTAAACGAGTGTATTACCTGCATCTGATATAATATATAATATAATTCTTCAGGTCGATGTCCATAATATTATATCCATTATAAAAGATAAGTTTGAATGTCTGCTGAGTAAAAACGATAAATTTGTCCCTTTAAAATATTTCCCAAGACAGCCTAAAGCAACTTCCTTGTTTACAACCAGTCACTCATAAAGACTTTGCTGCCATCTAACGGTTTAATAATATAACTGTCACTGAAGTCCATATCACAATCACTAACGGACCCTTTCTCAATACCATATTATTTATATAAAATTATATTTATAGAACAACAATATTTAAATGAACAACAATAGCCGTTATAAAAGATAATAGGAAATAAACACAAGAAGACAATTCAGTCAAACGTACAAAGGCATCACTCTAGTACAGGATTTAAGTTAAATATAGCCTAAAGTTATGAAACGTAATTTTCCCCTTAACCCAAGTCGGTTTTTCTCTGTAACAAGTTATAGATTAATAAGACCAAAGATTGACCATTTAATATACCCCAAATGAATTCTTGTTTAGCCACTATCTACAGACAGTAAGAGCCAGCTGCAGTCCGGAAGGACTGGCCGAGATGAAGCTGTTCTCGGCGGGTTCATGAGCGCTGAACGGAGCTCGCATCTGCGAAAGCTTTTAAACAAATTGTAAAATAGATGCTATGCTTATACATGAGCCACATACTATTTCTTGTCTAAATAACTACATTCACATCTAAAAACTCTTAAAACTACATTCCACAACAAATGATGGAGGTTTACTCGTCCGTCATGACACTTTCTGTGAGGAATGTTGCAAGTGATACAAGGGAGAATATCGCAGATTCGAGAACAAGAAAGAACTGTTATATATAATATAATATAATGTAACGTAATATAATATAATATTTGTATATTTTATTATAAATATATTATATTTTTAATTGATAATAAATAATAATAAAAATGTATTATGAGAGTATTTTTTTATACTTTATATAGTAGCATAGCATCGTTTCATCCCTATTGTGTAATATGCTTAAAATAAAATTAAAGACAAACTGACTTTTTTTTTACAACATAGTAATTTTTCAACCACCTGTCATGTGAAGATCCCTTTTATTATCCCCAAAACCCATGATCGATAAAATCCTGCCAATTCACACTTTTCTTTTTCTCATTGAATATCTTGTTTCACTTTGGAAATCAAAGCAAAATCGGTTTTGATTCATGTTCTCCTCAAATAATAACTGAGTACAAATCATTAGCTCTCCATCCTTGCACTCCTTGTTCCCAACAACCCATAAAAACAGAATACAGGTTCTTCCTGTAATGCGCCGATGGGTGTTTAGGATCTGTTTACCGCTTGTGTGCTTACATTAGACTTGTGAAACATATTTTTATACGTGTTATGATGACCTACTTCATCTCATCATGCATGGAGAGTTGTCGTGTAAAATGTTCAGAAACGTATGAATGGTGACATGCCCCTGAAGCACAACGAGATGTGACCCACTTACAAACGGAGCTGCTGATGGAACCTATAAGGTCTCGGCATCATCTCCAGAGACCCCTGCGTTTACTCACTCCCTGTTTTTGTGTTGGCTTCTCTTCCTCCAAAAATGGATCGCAGTCCCAGTGTTTTTAATATTTAAACCTGTGAGATGCGAGCTAGTTAGAAACCACAGTGACATGGCCGATGCAGTCTCAACTGCTGATCGCATCACCATCGATCAGGTGAGACGTAAGAGTGGGACTCCAGCTGTCTGAGTAAGAGAGAGTGACCAATCAATAGAACGTACAGATGGCTGCTCAGAGGGGAGGTGCTATTCAATTGAGCTGCTAAATACTTAAGAATGTCAGGACGCTGGATACTCGCAGTGGTTGATCTCATCACCTCGAGGAAAACGAGGTTCTGGGACAGCAACATCTGTCTGCACAGTCATGCTAACATCCGCTTGTGGTGTTTTGGGATCATTGCTGTAGAATGAGCGGCATTGATTTGCACAGTTAAAGGTGATACTTCGCTTTTTGTTTTGTTTAGTTTTTTGCAGGTAAATTATCCCAGTTTAATATACACAGACAACTGGAAGTGAGCCATTTGTACGCTAATAATCCTCGTGATAAATTCTAACACTGTGGCTCTGTAGTGCTTTCAGCTCATTGCTTTAAGTTTCCTGACAGCCACAGTGGCTCATCCGATGGGGTGAGTTTGAGGGCTGACTAATTGCAGCAGGAATTATTTTTACAATTATGTTTGGTGTTGCTAGCAGAGTTATTTTAGCATTATTTATATAATATTATAGATTGTATTTTTTAATAATGTAAAACATATTTGATATATTTTATTATTATATTTATAAAAATATTTCATTTTAGTTTAATTTTAGTTATTTTGTAAGGTGCTTTTGTCATTTTATTTAAATATTACTATTTAGGTCATTTTAAATTTTTTTACCTAAGTTTTAGTTGATTTATTTCCAGTTAATAATTAGTGCTTCTACATTTACTTCAGTTATTTGCCAAGGCAACATTTCTCATTTTTGCTTAGTTTAAGTTTCTCATGTATGAAGCCCCTAAAGGGACCTTTGCAAAAAGAAAAACATATACAGACTTTTGTGTGTTTAGGAGAAACTATTGCATGCACAAGAAACTTTTTCATGCTCGCAGGAATGTTTTTGCGTGTTCATGTGTTACAATTTCCGGTTTATGTATAGTACAACCTATTTCCTTTCTGGTTCACTGCAGTGAAAATTGCAATGAGTAGAATGAAAATTCTACTCATTTTCTTCATAGAAGATTGGCATGCCATTCTACTATGAAGAAAATGAGTAGAATTTTCATTAGGGCAATATACCTCTAATTTCATGGCCTTATGTCTTTTTTTTTTTGTCTGTTTTAAAGTGCTACTATTATGGTTTTTCAATTACTAACTTGTCCCGCCTTCAAACACATTTTTACTGACGACTGCTTCTCAAATCTCAGAGTTCAATGTGGGATTCACAACACTTGCTCGTGAAAGATGGGTCAGTGCCAAGCGGCAACCTCCCTCAGTTTCTCTTGAAGCCAATACGGAAGTGATATAACTTAAAATGCAGCTCATCGACCGGCTCCAGAAGGGAGCAGAATCTCTTTGAGCCCCATGTTAAAATTCCCAACTTTACAACAGAATAAAACATGTTTACAGCCTGGTACAAATTGTGGTTTTGGTCTAAACGGCTAATTTTGCCCTTCATGACAACTGTGAGGGGGGAGAATTTTTTTATAACTCATTCGTTTGCATTATATAAAGCCTTAATGTTCTGCATAATTAAGGGCGTGGCCACTTTGAGTGGCAGGTGGGTAGCTATTTATCGCGTCACCTCAGCTCCACTCACATCCCGCCTCTTTGTCCATTTTCTGTAATCCGGGAGTGACGCGCAATGGCGCGCTGCTAAGATGGCAACGGCTAGCCTATGGGTCCACTACGTCCATATTTTTTTACAGTCTGTGTTCAGTACCCAGTTTATTTGGACCACCTTGCTCCTCAGAATCAAAGCCTGTCAGTATGAATAATTATTGATCTATATATTTTCTACCAGGTGTTCAAAATATGTAGTTTTATGTTTTTATTGTGTAAGTTTCTAACCGGCTATCTCACATTATTACTGTCTTGAAATGCTTCTGCTAATCAGCTGTGGCCCACGACTACCTAAAACTGTTTATAATGCAGATTGTCTGGTGTTCTTACTACTTGAGTAAAGATAAAGGATGGAGCAAGATTTGTTTTACAAACTTTAATGTTACATCAGTCATTTACGTTAGTGCTAAGTTAGTTTGCTGGGTTTGCTGATGTACATACACTTGTACTTGTTACTGCTAATGGTGAGGAATTACAGTTGCAACATCTCATAATGTTACTCAAAATGAGTAGCGTAAACGTCCTGCTCAAGCTCAAGCTTGCGATGGAGGTTTTGTGTTGAATAACTAGTTCTTCCAATATTTCATTATCAGACTGGCGATCAGATTGATATGGCCGTACTATTTGAATTCATGATTGGTTGACTGCCAAATTAAAGTCTTAAACAAAACAACAAAATAAGGTTATTAGCTGGTTAATGCTAATTACAATAAGTGTTTCTGTTCAGAATGTTTAAACTTGATTTAGTTTTTGTTCGTGTTCCTGTTAAAATTTTGTTCGTTCACGTTTTTTGTTTTCATTCCTTGAACCATTTCGGAGCCATGGTATATTAACACCTTCATTTTTTTTTCAAATTTCATGACCCTCAGAATATTTAGTTTTATGAATATCTGAACATACAATATATCAAAAGAAAGAACAGACCCTCAGTAAAAAAAAAAAAGTTTATTCAAGCTTCATGCATTCTTTTATCAACAATTCATCCTTCGCCGCAAGTTTGATTGACAGGCGATCAGACCAATCACATCGGCGAATCGGCTGTTTTATCCGACAAAGCAGTCAGGAGAGTTCGTAGTAGATAAACATTGGTGGACTTGAACTTAAAAAAAAATGGTGTGTACTGACGTCTTTCCACGGTTGAAACAACATTTCTGGTAGTGTTCATTCATGTTTATGTGTTGCTTATCAATAAACTAGAATGAAGAGATGATCGGTTCATGAGCAGCTTTAACTGAGGCGATACAGCGACCTGTCACTACACATTTAAGAGCCACAAAACGGTATTTATTGTTTAAATTTATTTTAAAAAATGACACAGTTTGAAAGTGAGACTTTGTTTCATATTAAAAGTAACCTCTGTCCTGTTAATTGGCGTGTTGTCAGTGTCAGTTTAAAGTTGATGATCGCTTTATTTTACATATGCATATGATTACAAACGAGATTGCTTGTTTCCGCTTCTTCTTTCCTGTGTTTTGATCTGGAGATAGTGTGCTCGTTCAGGAGATGCGTGATAGCGCCCCCTACCTTATAACAGTGAAAACATGGAAAGCCGTAACAACTCGTCAATGGCAGTTAATGTAGACATGTATCAACATTTAAGTCTTTGTTTTAAAAACCTGAGCTTCTGAAATTAATTGCACAGTTTTTGCCAAGATGCCTCAGTGGTGCATAAAAAAACAAAGGTTTTAAAAGGTTTCACTTTTCTCAATAGCTCTGTGTTTTCTTTATCCTATTGAGACACACTATCTTAATTACTGTTATACAATAAGACTTTAATTTATCATTTGTCACTGTTGAATCAGGACAATGCACCCCGAGCAATCATATTAATTCAGCCGAATCAGCCATCTATTGATCGCCGGTCCAGTGGGAGAAAGGTGTCAGTGTAATGAAACCCCTTTTGTGGTTGATTGAGGAAAGGCACAGCATCAAATGTTTCAGATTGAATCTCCATATATGTCCTCAGAAAAGCATTATGGTGTTTTTTTTCTTCCTTCCCTCAGGTTTTCCTGTTGCACAGGCGTTTGTTAGGCACGACATGTTATTAATGTCACCTCAAAGCATTAAGAGCAAAGCTAAAACCTCACGCTTGCGGTAGCTATTAAAGCTCGTATATGAGATGAGAGCCTGTTTCATCCATTTAAACAGATGTTAACATGATGTAGCATGTCTCTGTGAAGGTCTCTGAACAATATTCCAGGTCTTTTCACAGAGACAGGTTAATGCAAGAGAACCATTCGGATAATAAGCACTGGAAGGTGTTGTAGTTCAATGGTTCTCAGATGGTTTCACGTCATAACTTAGATTTTCACATTTTACAAGTGATTTGGTGCAGTAAAGTTGTTTATCATACACAAATGCTCTAAAACCAAGGAATTAAATTGATTATGATCATTAAATTACCTTCATATGATGATTACCATGACATGTTGTGAATCGGACCAGTTTATATTTAAAGCATTTTCAACTAAAGCATTTTTTTTAATGATATTTTTCCCTGATAAATGTGACCTTTAGAATAGACTTAAACCTCATTGGTTAAGGACCATTGTGGTAGACCACAGAGGTGAAGTCTTTCCTTCATTTTATGATGATGATAATAATAATAACAAAAAAATATGATGCTGTCACTTAAATAAATCAGGTTTACCTTCATATTTTCCCTTTTAATGAAAGCATGTGATGTTTCAGAGACTCAGATGGGATTAAAAAGATAAACATCAGAATCTGAGCCATCATGCTTTGGCTCAAAATCTATACTTTTTTTCTTTTTGTGTGTGTGTGTGTTCATAGTAGTTTACTTCTGTACAATACGATTGTGATCTCTCTCCTCTACACATCAGCTGACAAGTTCTTTTCTCATCTGGACCTTTGATCACCCCACACAATAGCAACATTTAATTTTTATTTTTTAAAAATCATTGATTTATGTAATACAAAGACAGGGATGTTATACAGTGAAGTAGCAACAGCACAGTTTCAGTGTAGTGTTTTTTGTGAAATATTTTCATTGTAATTTGTAGCTTAGCTTGATTTTAGTTGAACATGGAGCTACAGTATAGTACACTGTAAAATCCAACAGTTTTTATAACAGTTTTTAGTTACCTTTAATGGTAACACTTTACAATAAGGTTGTTAACATTAGTTAATACATTAGTTAACATGAACTAACCATGAAGAACGCGTCTGTTCAGCATTTGTTAATAAAAATACAGCTGTTCATGGTTTGTTCATGTTAGTTCACAGTGCATTAACTAATGTTAACAAGTTTTTAATAAAGTATTAGTACATGTTGGAAATTAACATTAACAATGATAAATAAATGCTTTATAAGTGTAGTTCATTATTAGTTCATGTTAACTAACATTGAACCTTATTGTAAAGTGTTACCCGTTTAATTAATGTCTTTATTGTAAAAGTCTAGTAATCTGTACTATTTACATACTATGCCTTGTTTACTCAGAAAACGCAAGTTAAGATTAATTGATTGGTTTGAGTGCCATATTGTAAAGCCAAAAAAAGTCTTAATAGACTAATTTCCTCCACTTCTACAGTTATCTTTCTGTAGTTGCATTCACTAATTTCCCAAAGTCATCTTGAATGTTCAATTGTGAATTCAACTGAAATATTTGAGAGAACATCACATAAGTGGACTTTATAAATTGATGTTGATTCTCCTAAAAAAAAATGTGTTTGAAGTCACCATTATGGTGATCAGTGTTCCCCTTGGCTGGGCACTTGGATCTTCATTTATATTGTTGTAATTCTCTTATTGCTGCAGCGATGCAACAAGAAATCACAGTTATTTGGTTTCAAAGGAAGAGGAGTAATAAATAGGTTGCTTTTAAAAGGTGACCTAACTAAACCATTAACTAGTCTGTTTTTCATGTTGAATAATGATCTTCTAAAATTAGAATTGCTATCACTTATGCTATGAACGCCTCGTGAAACTTTTAATTGGGTTGATATATATTTGTGAAAATATCTTGAAACTGACTATGCTTGAGTCACACACAGACTTCAACATTCAGCATGCAAAACACAACAATGGCTATACAAAGTCAAGAGTAAATCTAAAGTAAATGATCAAGTACTCTCTTACAGTTCTTTTTATTCTTTTTAACTCTTTTGTAAGTGAACTATACTAACTAAGCATTTGTCAGTACAACATACTATTCCTGTTTCACTTTACATTTTTAAGGCAATCGGTTTGCATGCTGTTTTAAGTAAGACTATCTAATTGAATTTTACAGTGTAATAGATGTGGAAACTGGATGACAAGCTTGAGAAACATCAGGAACTAAAGGAGAAGCTAGAGAGAAAGTGACAAGTCAGTGCCAAAGTAGATCCACTGCTGATATGGGCTCTTGGCACTTGTGCTGGAAAATGGTTTTAACAGACACCAGGAAAAACTCAATACCTCAATCTGGGAGAGTGCAAACTTAAGAACATCTAAGATACTGAATCCACTTGGTAGGATTGAGGGGAAAAGGGATGTGAAAGGAGGATTTCTGTATTTCACATATGGAGTGTGTGTGTGTGTGTGTGTGTGTGTGTGTGTGTGTGTGTGTGTGTGGACTGGTAATCCTACGGTATGGGGACAAAATGTCCCCACAAAGATGGCAATATCCAAATTTTTGTCCTTGTGGGGACATTTTTTGGTCCCCATGAGGAAAACATCTTATAAATCACACTAAGTGATGTTTTTGAAAAAGTAAAAATGCAGCATGTCTCCTGTGATGGGTAGGTTTAGGGGCAGGGGCAGTGTAGGGGATAGAAAATACGGTTTGTACAGTATAAAATGCATTACGCCTATGGAATGTCCCCATAAAACATGGAAACACAACATGTGTGTGTGTGTGTGTGTGTGTGTGTGTGTGTGTGTGTGTGTGTGTGTGTGGCATGTTTTTGTGAAATATCAGGACACAAATGTGTATAATGACATGGGTATGACATAGGTATTACAAAAAGAGGGTGAAATATGAGGACGTTCCCCATGTCCTCACTTTTCAAAATGCTTATAAATCACACAGGATGAGGTTTTTTCACAGAAAGTAAACTCGCAGTCTCCTGTGATGGGTAGGTTTAGGGGCAGGGGCAGTGTGTGTGTGTGTGTGTGTGTGTGTGTGTGTGTGTGTGTGTGTGTGTGTGTGTGTGTGTGTGTGTGTGTGTGTGTGTGTGTGTGTGTGTGTGTGTGTGTGTGTGTGTGTGTGTGTGTGTGTGTGTGTGTGTGTGTGTGTGTGTGTGTGTGTGCGTGTTTATGCAATTTATGAAGACTTTGTAAGTACAAACCTAAAAATGTCTTTTATTTTTATATTTATGTATTAAGTGTAATAATTATCTCTGGGCATTTATGCATTACCATTATGAGTGAGCAGTACATTTTCAATAATTTAGAGGTCCATGATCAATTATTCCTTTCATATGAAGGACAGATGCTTGTAGAAGTATTTTTTTTCAACAATTAATTAGATTTAAGCATATAGTGCTACATTATGAATAGTTGGTGTTTAATGATTTAGATTTGCTGAAGGCATAAAGGCCGGTGTTAGAATAGAGATTCAACATATAAACACACTGGGGATGAATAAAGCTGTCAAACTACATCAAAGTGCAGCGTTGTGAGAAAGTATGAAGTATTATCTGGGAGTGAGGGACAACATTTATCCATTTGTTATTTCATTCAAAATAAGTAATAACTAAGTGTGTTGCATTGAGAATTGCGAATGATTCATGCCACATTAACGTTACATTAGGCAACAAGTGTGACGCAGATACTCAAGAGCGCTTACTGGCCTTTGTGAAACAATGGTTAATTCCTCCTGACAGGGAAGAGGTTATCTTAGCCTCTGTAATTGGTTTGCTGCCATGGAAGTTGGATTATTTGTAAAACCTCATTCAGAACCTCACATTCTATCAGACGTGCGGCACAGACAGAAAAAAAAAACTTTGCAGAAAAAGGGAAGATGTATTATAACAGATGAATGAGAACATTGAAAGTACTGAAGTCGGTTTTACAAATAAAACATTTTTATTTGATTAATTGATTCATTTTGTGAAGTTTTGGTCATGATCATTGCTCTCTTGGCTCATCACATCTTGCAAGAAGCACATTTTTTCTCTGCAAACCAACTGTCTGACCGTGAAGTGTTGGATAATTAAAGTTCAACGCATGGTCATCCAATAACTGGTAATTAAATCATTTGATGAGATTTAGGTATGGAATATTTAGGCATATTTGTTTATTCATGGTCGGACAAGAGATTTGACAGATAATTCACCGGGTGAATTTTAGATCTGGATGTCTTAAGGCTGGAATTAACACCATAAAAAGAGTCATTCTGACAGCTATTTGCTCCGACCTGGGGCTTGGGCCCGTCATCGCTGCCTGCAGCTATATTTTTATAATCATATTTTATATTCTATTTTATTTTCACTAAATCCTGTGTCTTAACCTCTTAAACTCCAAGGACCCTGATAAGGTTTGTTTTACACAAAGTAACTTATTTACATTCAATTCTCTGGGACCATTTCCGCCTAGATTTGGCCTACCCAAATTGAAAAGCTACCCATATCCACATACAGTCGTCTAATTACACAATTTCGGTGTCATTTTACAGGACACCCTTTGAAGGTACATAAAACACTGATGAAAGTGATAAACATTTAATTATATGTTGTCTGAGCTGTAATAGGTAGGTAATTTGGGTAGTTGGAAATTACATAAAACAGGGAAATATTCCTCCATTCAGATCATTTGAATCTAAAATAAATCTTCCATACAACATCATACAGACAAAATAATTTGTTCCAGTATTTGCTGCCATCTAGTGGAAACAGCCAGAACGGTCTGCAGGGTGCTAGAGAACACAGGGCCTGAGTTATACACTTTCAAAAATGAATTTATAACCAAAAAAATCTAAAAGCATCTCCTTTTGGGAGGGGGGTTATTACAGCTCAGACAACATATATTTAAATGTTTATCACTTTTAGTAGTGTTTTATGTAACTTCTAAAGGGTTTCCTGTAAAATGATATGAACATTGTGTATTTAGACCGCTGTATGTGGGTATGGGAAGCTTTTCAATTTGTGTAGGCCAAATCCAGGTGGAAATCCACATAAATGGTCCAAGAGCTAAGGAGATTAATAAAACGTGTCTATATCTGTAGAAAAATGTACAATTGAATTAATGTCAAAATTGCCATATATTTTAAAGGTGATGGTAGTGTGGGGTGGGGTGGGGTCGGCATCTGCTTTTAATAATTGTCTCCAAAAATTACATATAGTAAAACATTTTAAATGTGGCTGTTGAAGGTTTTCATTTTAAGGGTTTTGAGTTGTATTCAAACGTGGTTAATATGAGCATGGCATCAATGAATATGGAAAAAAAAAAGAATCCAGTAGTTTTTTTCTTCTTCACCACAGTAATAATATTTAGTTTGTATAAAAGGTTACTGTAATTGTCATCCGTGTGATCTTCCATTTAAAGTTTATTGCACACGGCGGACCTTTGCCTCATTCTTTATCGGCCTAAATTGGTTAGTTAGTATAGCTATTATTATGATGAATGACATGTTTTAGGTGGCGTGGGATTTGTGTGGTGCAAGGTATTCCTTGTTCAGTGATTATGTATAATTATGCATGATGGTTCCAGAGAAACAGGGGGACATCAGCTGCAGACAAAATGTATGTTTGTTTTTGTCTCCTGCTATTTGTCTTGTGCGAGTCAGTCACCTTCCATTATTCATTATCTCTCTTAACTGACATCAATTCAATCTCTCGCAGTGAAAAACATCTCTGTCCTTTTGATCGCTTCGTGCGACGCCGTTCTGGTGCTATCAGAGTTTTACAGTGGTCTAATTATGGTGCATTAAGCCATCACAGTGACATATCAGCTTGTCACCGTATGCAAAGTGGTGTGACGGCACCGTTCATTGTTTCTTTTAATAGTTGTCCGAAAAGGCTTGCGAGAGGGCTTGTGTTCTTTCGCAGATGTAATTAGAGGCAGAATTTATGGGAGCTATCAGGCTTTCAGTCAAGCACAGCCTATTTGAAGGTGACATCAGGATGTATTGCTCTATGATGTAAACATCCTGTCAGAACCGAGCCGCTTGCCGGCGGGCTGTCACAACCCTTTTAGAGGGTCTTGTCTTCCCAAGCCTTTTAAATCATTATCAGTCCCCCTGGTTATTTCACATGACGTATAATGTATACAAAAGCTCGCCGCGCCTAGACCCCTCAGAGTGACTTTGAATCTAGCAAAGTGCAGAGTAGAGGAGGGTGGGGTAAGTTGCGCCACTTTTTGCTTAACTTGTCTTAAAGGAGTAATTAGTTAGTTACCACCACTGGGTAGTAAGCAGATCACATGAATGTACTAAATCATAGCACCAATTCCCCAAAACATAATAATAAATAATTATTAATTGCGATAAGATGGTGTTTGGTAAGCTGTATCTCGTTGAGGGACATTATTGGGGAGTATATGAACATTTGAAATATAAATATGGTCATCATTGAGGGGAAACAAAATACAATGCCAGGTTTATTTTTCTGGAAATGGTTTAATATTCAGAATATTTAAATGCAATGAAGACCATTTTAACATTTTAAAATTAAATTTGTAATATATAAGTACAAAAACTGTTACTGTTTTTATTGAACTTTTAAACAAATAATGCAGTCTTGGTGAGCATAAGAGACCTTTAAAAAAATGTATTAATATTGTATTTTGTGTATGTACGCTATTGTGAAAGTATTGGGACACCCCTCCAAATCATTGAATTCAGGAGTTCCATTCACTTCCAAGGCCACAGGTGTATAAAATTAAGCACCTGGGCATGCAGGGTCTTCTACAAAAACATGTGAATGAATGGGTCGCTCTCAGGAGCTCAGTGAATTCAAGCGTGGTACCACGATGGGTTGCCACCTGTGCAATAAATCCATTCGTGAAATTTCCTCACTACTAAATAATCCACGGTCAACTGTTAGTGTTATTATAACAAAGAGGAAGCAATTGGGAACAACAGCAACTCAGTCACAAAGGGGTAGGCCACGTAAAATCACAGAGTGGGTGAGAGGCGCACGGTGTGCAGAAGTCGGCAACTTTCTGCAGAGTCAATAGCTACAGACCTCTAAACTTTGTGTGGCCTTCAGATTAGCTCAAGAACAGTGCCTAGAGAGCTTCATGGAATGGGTTTCCATGGCCGAGCAGCTGCATCCAAGCCTTACATCACCAAGTGCACTGCAAAGCATTGTATGCAGTGGTGTAAAGCACGCCGTCACTGGACTCTAGAGCAGTCGAGATGTGTTCTATGGAGTGATGAATCACGCTTTTCTGTCTGGCAATCCGGTGAACAATTCTGGGTTTGGCGGTTGCCAGGAGAACGGTGCTTGCCTGACTGCATTGTGCCAAGTGTAAAGTTTGGTGGAGGGGGGATTATGGTGTGGGGTTGTTTTTCAGGGGTTGGGCTTGGCCTCTTAGTTCCAGTGAAGGAACTCTTAATGCGTCAGCATACCAAGACATTTTGGACAATTTCATGCTCCCAACTTTGTGGGAATAGTTTGGGGATGGCCCCTTCCTTTTCCAACATGACTGCACACCAGTGTAGTCTTACCCCAGTTTACCCTATATTTATTCACCAAAGAAACAAGATGAGATGCTTATTGTTGTAATTGTGTGTGTTCATTTGAGGGGACGGCACAGTTGATTCATGGAACTGCATAATGATGTTTAAGCGGCTGATCTCTCCTTTTATGCGTGCTTTGTGTTTTCAGGTCGACCTTTTCTGGCCAACTCGTATGGGTCCCTCACAAATTATTCCATGCCAGCCCTTCTCTGTGACCCCTGTTGTTTCTCCGACAGCTCTTGGGCTCAGAAAGACAGATAAAAACTGCGAAAATCATATTCAAAATCCTGGGTGGCTCATAATGAATATGTTTAAACTTTTTTTCAAGTGTTTTCGCTTTCTTTACCCTGCCATGTTTGCTTGTGTTTCAAAGAAACAGAATCATTCATGAAGCTGTGCAAAGCTGTTCTCTGAATTCTTCAAGGGCTGTGTGAAATATTCACTAGTGGAATGTACATATATTTCACAAACATCTTACTTTACAGAGCTTTGTTCTTCAAGCATCCCTCTGCCTATTAAAGATCGTTTGACTCTTGGCTTTATGGATTCTCAAATAAAGCTCATGGCCCGGCCTGACTTCCTTTTGTGGCAAGAGCCCATTATGAGCTAAAACGATGGAGCTGTCCTTTAAGGTGTGAGCGCATCTCCCCAGGTGAATCCACCGTAGCTCGGCCAAATATTTCCTATCTGCAAGGACATAGAAGGATAAATTACATCCACAGAACCTAAGCTCTCTCCAAAGCTTTCATTTGCACCTGCAATTAATCAGCCATCACTAGAGATCTCCTTAATGTCAGGCCAAGGATCTTATTAGGGATGTCCTTTATGAGACTTAATGAGACTTATGTCTTCCTTGAGTATTTCATTCGACTAACAGTGGCTTCCTGTTTTAACCGTGGGGCGATGAAAATATCCCAGCCCAGCCCTCATAAAGACCCCTGGCTCCTAATTGTCTTCCTGTGGTCAAATATTCATTTTATGTATTCTGACTACACATAATTATACAAATCTGCTGATACATACAGTAGTATATCTCAAAATTGCAAATGGTTGGCAATAAAATATGAGACAATATCAAATTTCTCTCAAGCTCTTGACTGGCACTACTTTTCCTTGGTAAACAAGTACACATTTTGAAAAATATAACAATAGATTGTGTTTATTTCACTATTCATTTAAGATTGAAAATCTTGATGTAGACATGGTAAAAAAGGTCCCCAGACCTTCCAAGACAATAACAAAACGAAATCCGCTGAAATCTGGTAGTTTTAATAAAAAGCAACCCCTGGGACATTAAAAAGTGCCCGAAGTTGAAGAAACTCCCACATATTTGGCTTTCTGTCCACAATAGACAATGCTTGAGCTTGAAACTCTGAACAAATTGTCCCCTCAGGATCTTAGTATGGAAAGAAAGTCAGAAGATGGAGTGGACGAGAAATGCCGCAGGAACCACTGAAACAAGTGCAAGTTGCAGTTTATATATATATATATTTTTGCAACAAAATTGGTAGGATTATATGTATATTTATGGATTATATGGTATTTAATCAAAATGTTTAATATACTTGCATTCAAATATTGAATTTATGTATCATTTAATAGTAAATTAAACTATTTAAATTAGACTGTCGGTCAAAAAATGTTGGGTCGATATTTAAAAGTGTAAGAAAAGTCACCAAGGCTGCATTTGATCAAAAGTACAGTAAAACGCAGGAATATTGTGAAATATTATTTTAATTTAAAAGGACTGTTTTCTATGTGAATATATTTTTAAATGTGCAAAGCTGAATTTTCAGCATCTTTACTCCAGAGTCACATGATCCTTCACAAATTATTCTAATATGCTGATAATATGCTGATTTTATTTGCCCCTATATTACTATATGTAATTCGGGACAGTTATCAAAAGCAGGTGCCCACCCCACACTACCATCACAGGATTTAGTAGACTAAAAATAAAATAGAAAATAAAATAAAATAATAAACAAAATACCCCAAACTTCTGAATGGTGTTGTACTGCATATTAAAGCTGTTTTAATTGACAAAAACGATTAAAATTTTTGATGACTAAAATTAGCAATATTTAAAATGGGAACTAAAATGCAGTGCAATCAGACCAAGACCGAAACAAAAACATATTTAGGTGTGGAAAAAAATGCCGAAAGAATTAAAGTGAAAGCCATGGATGAAAGCCACTGGTTCCTGTGGTGTTTAGTGCTGTGACTGTGCGATTTTAATTAAGAAGTGTCGAGTCACATTAGATATGATGATCTCTAATAGATACGTACAGTTCTGTGTTTGACAAATGTGCCATTCCTCTGCATGCGCACCCACCATAAAGTTCCCAAACCGTTCCGTGCACAGCGTCCTCTTTTTAAAGCTGATGCTGAAAATATTTCACCCTTAGAAACAGGAACAACAACTCCAAAAATACTTCCAAATGGGTGGTTTTCTCACTGAGTTCCCTTGTTACCACAAAGGCTGCCAGTGAAAAGGTTGAGGAGCCATCTGTCAGCATTTGTGGTCTGCTGTAGCAATCTGCTTTGGTCTTGCAGAGACTGCCTCCTATCCGGTTACTGAGCGGGTCGCCACGGCGAGCACAGACCGCCGAGGCTCACACCTCTGCTACTGGGAGGACTAATAACAGGCTGGATCACATCTGTTTACCAGCATTGAACTCCAGGGGGGCTCTTCTAGTTTTAGGCTGTTTAGTTAGGATGGCAGCATGGCTTAATTAGTTTATTCATGTTAGACGGAAACAGTTGCGCTTCCAAGAGGGGGGGGCCAGAGGGGGTCATGGCCACCCCTAAAAAAACACTCCCTTGTTCGCCAAGCCCATGTTGATTGTTAATGCTTAACATATAGCGGTTATGAACTGCATTGTTTAATAATGTTTAATGTGGTGCTCTTATAATGTCAGTATGATTCTTACATCAAAATTGGTAACATTTTAGAAATAAAAGGCATTTGTCCTTCCCTGATTTTAGCCTCTGATCTGAACGCTCTGTTTGAAGGGGCGTGTCTGCTGTGAGGGTTCAGTGTAAACGCCCTGCTGTGATTGGCTGATGTCTTTGCATATGAAAAAAACTTTTAGCACATTTTTGCTATTACAGCTCTCAAGGTTAACTAACTGTGGAAAGTGTTGATTATAGCATTATATTTAGATGTATGGCATTATATTTAGATCGTGACGTGAAAGGTTGCAGTGATGAGCATTGTAGCCGATCGCAGACATGTTGAACACATGAATGCAGAGATCTCGTCATTGTAACTCGATTTCTGCACACTCACGAATGCTTTCATCATAACTAACAGTGCAAACACAATGTAAATAAGACATCAATAATTTTGTTGCGAGTTCAGAACTCAGTCACTGATAAACTTGTGCTGTTTGAAAGACAGCTCCAGCGATTGCAAAGGGAGAATTCTTTAATCAATTTATATGTAATTTAATCAAAGTTTAGATTGATTATTTTTATCCTACTAGTGAAGCAATATGAAGTTGACTGTTAGTCACTGGTTTGATTTACTGACACATAGACAAATAGCCTCTGACTGTACATGAATCATTACATTTCAGAAAAATCACTGATCACAGATCAGGCATTAGAATTAACACGATTACTTTCATGTTGTTGCATCACTGTCAAGTCCATATCGTGAAAGTCTCTTCACAAAGCATGTGCCAAAATTGCGACTGATTTACGAAAGAGTCCACAGTTAAATGTACTGAACACAAATAAATAATTCATAACTGAGACAGTCACACTGTTGAAAAAAAATAGCCACATTCCTAGCAATAAGATCCTTTGGAAGGTAATGTTATTTTTAGTCCATCCTGTATTGCTCTTCTCTCCTCGTCATCGCACTAACATGCCAGTGGGCGTTGGTTTTAATACACATATCTGCTGTCTTTTACCTCATAAATAGGTATATTCCACAACAAGTCGTTCTCTGAGCTTGTTTAACATAAAAGCTGTTTTTTTTTATTTATTTAAGTTTAAGGAAAATGTTATTTCTCTGCTCATGACCCCCTTTAAGGTATGCGCTTATCAACATTTTTTAACAGGATCCCCTTCTCAAACTCTGTCTCCACATTACTTGTGCATGCGTGTTGTAGCGCACCACTTTAATCATACAGCTGGGTTTGTGTCTCTATGAACTTGAAATTTATATAACCCCCACTTAGCCTGTATCACCATGTTTTCCTTCTAAAGAGATGCATTGTAGCTTTAGTCTCAACCAGGTCATCCCAAAGTGTTTAACTCACTTTAACATTCAATATACACAATAAGCTTGGCGCTTTGCTACTTTTACTGTACAAATTACAGTACAAATGACTCATGTAATTGCTCAAGCTGTGTTTTAAATGCAGGAATAAAATAAAACAGCTGGTAAACAGTTAACGTTACATTTACATCAGGAAAGCTATTCAATGGCTATAAGCCGTTAGTTAACTAGAAAAAAAAATAACTCTAGAGAAGAGCATTTGAATAATTTTGAGATTACATATTCATTATTTTTACTTAACCTGTTCATTATATTTTTACTTAATGTAATGATTTGTTCATTATTTAATGTAGGCTATTTTTGAAATAGGCCAGGAAAACAAGTTAGGTCATTTAAATATTTATATTTTAAACAACAAAGTGTAGAAACATAATTCAGTTATTAAAAAGTTGAAATAAAAACTGCCTTATGTGTAATTAAATGCATACAACTCTGTATTATTTGAGTGTTTATTATTTAATTTATTTGATGAATATATATATATATATATATATATATATATATATATATATATATATATATATATATATATATATATATATATATATATATATATATATATACATATATATATATATATATATAATACACACTTCCATGGCCACAGGTGTATAAAATCACCTGTCTCAGATTGCTCTCGGGAGCTCAGTGAATTCAAGCATGGTACCGTGATAGGTTGCCACCTGTGTAATAAGTCCATTGGTGAAATTTCCTCACAACTAAATAGTCTACGGTCATCTGTTAGTGGTCTTATAACAAAGTGGAAGCAATTGGGAACAACAGCTACTAAGTGGTAGGCCACGTAAAACAAAACACAGTGTGCAGAAGTAAAACATGCCACCACTGGATTCTAGAGCAGTGGAGACATGTTCTCTGGATTGATGAATTACGCTTCTCTGTCTGGCAATCCAAAGGTTTTGGCGGTTGCCAGGAGAACGGTACTTGCTTGACTGTATTGTGCCAAGTGTAAAGTTTGGTGGAGGGGGGATTATGGTGTGGGGTTGTTTTTCAGAGGTGGGGCTTGGCCCCTTAGTTCCAGGAACTCTTAAAGGGTTACTTCAGCGTTTAGCATTAAGCTTTGTATCAGAAGAAACCCGGGAGTATATTAAAATTATCGTACTTTCCCCCCTCATGTCTCCCTGAAACGAGAGAATTATGTATTTTATTTCTGGAAAAAATTCTCAGATTTTTTGTCCAGAGGTTAAAGACTACAGCCAGCAGGAGGCGCTATTTCCACATGTTTTCAACATCTCACTCATAGCGCTCGGCTAGGGAGCTGCGGAGATTCATGTAAACGGAGCGGTGGAGAGCAAAGTGAGTGTTTCAACTTTTCAAATGAACTTTCTATGAAAGTTAAGCTTCCAAAGACATGAACTGAAAATGCGCCAGACTGAACACGTGCTGTGATGTTATGTCACAGCCACGATTACCTCAGATCATGTGATGAATGTAATCCGATCCTGCTGCGTTTGTGCCGTGACGCTCAATCGGCTCACTCGCATTATATCGAACAGACATGTTCAGTTTTTAATTGTAGTGTCTCTAACTGAACTGATTTTATGAAAATGAACGCGCTGGGCAAGTGATCCAGTAATCCAGTAGCCGTGCCTAGAGTGGCCTAGCAGGGCAGCGAGTTTATTCTGGGAGTTGTTGTCTTTTATCCCCATGAGACAAAAAAATTCTAGAAGGCACCAAATTCAAAAATAATTTGACATTTCTACTACATAAATGACCCAATCTTCCCAGTGCTGAAGTACCCCTTTAAGGAACTCTTAATGCTCCAGCATACCAAGACATTTTGAACAATTTCATGCTCCCAACTTTGTGGGAGCAGTTTGTGGGATGGCCCCTTCCTGTTCCAACATGACTGCACACCAGTGCACAAAGCAAGGTCCATAAAGACATGGAAGAGTGAGTTTGGTGTGGAGGAACTCGACTGGCCTGCACAGAGTCCTGACCTCAACCCAATAGAACACCTTTGGGATGAAATAGAGTGGAGACTGTGAGCCAGGCCTTCTCGTCCAACATCAGTGTCGTACCTCACAAATGCGCTTCTAGAAGAATGGTCTACAATTCCCATAAACACACTCCTAAACCTTGTGGAAAGCCAAGCTGTTATAGCTGCAAAGGGTGGGCCAGCTTCATAATAAACCCTACGGATTAAGATGGATGTCATTAAAATTCAAAGGCATGTAAAGGCAGGTGTCCCAAAACTTTTGACAATATATATATATATATACAGGACATTTGCTTGTTTTATAGTTCATTTGCTAAAAAATGTGCTTTATGTGCAAGAACATCTAACCTCATGAATATAATTTAAAAATTTAATTTAATCTGCATATCTACCTGACAAATTACATAAAATAAATTTAATTGCAGGTTACCAATTTTTTCTCCCTGTATGGTCCCCTTCTGGCCACCCCATTAAAAAATTCCTGTAGGCGCTACTGGACAGAAAAGAGGTAATTAGGAAAAGGCAACAAAGGCTGGATTTCTTTTTCTTTCTTTCTTTCTTTCTTTCTTTCTTTCTTTCTTTCTTTCTTTCTTTCTTTCTTTCTTTCTTTCTTTCTTTCTTTCTTTCTTTCTTTCTTTCTTTCTTTCTTTCTTTCTTTCTTTCTTTCTTTCTTTCTTTCTTTCTTTCTTTCTTTCTTTCTTTCTTTCTTTGATGTCCCAGAAATGACCATCATGCATCCCTCGACCAATCAAATATGTTTTATTAAAGTGCTCCTGCAGTATTGATCTGGTAGGATAAGGGCTTGATGTTTTTATTCTTCCTGTCTCATTATCTGTGGAAAACAACAATATTTCTTTAAATCCGAAGGTGCATCAAGCTTTTTCAATTTTCCGACCCCAAAAAGGGATATGCTAATAAATAGCAAATGTTGAATGTACATTTAAATAAAGATCATATATTTTTCATATATTGCAGTGTTTTTCAAATACGGTCAGATGTTGCTAGTATAGTTTTTAAACTAACATAAATGTATATTTTAAGACATTTTCCTCATGTATTTTGAATATATTTTAAATATATGCACAATATATTTACAATATATTTTTATTGTCCAAAATCTATTTTGCATTTAGCCAAATGTGTAAAAATCCCAGAAGTACATTTTGTAATTATATATTTAAATGTAAATGTCCACAGTTTGTGTTTTAATGTTTTGTCTCATGCTCAACAATGCTGCATTTATTTGTAAAATATTGTGAAATATGATTACAATTTAAAATGCATTTTAAAATGTACATGTAAATGTCCTTTGATGGTAAAGCTGAATTTTCAGCATCATTCAGAAACCTTTGGTCCTTCAGAAATATGCTGATATGCTGCTCAAGAAACATTTATTATTATAGTCAATGTTGAAAACAGTTGTGGTGCTTAATACTGTTTTTTTTTTTTTTTTTTTTTGATGAATAGAAAGTTGACAATGGCAAATTTAAATGGTAGTGTACACATATGTATTTGGTATTTGATATTTTGGCCAGACAGCTAATAGTGTTGTGCACATTCTGCTGTATGGTATCGTTCAGGCGCTGGCCTCGCAGCATGCGATTGGCTCGATACTGGGCTCATTTTAAAAGTTAAGAGACCTTGTAATGACACCTGAGCTTGAATAAATGTAGCGTCCCTACCAAATTCAATTCTACAGTCAGTTTGAAAATGAAGGGAGGAAAATTGGAGCGTAACTTATAATAACCTCCCATCTGCTGGTACCAAAAATAGAAGGGTATTATTATGTCCCTGCCAGAGGGAAACGCCCTGTGTTTAGCCTGGTGTTGCGGCTCTATGGTGATCAGAGGGTGCGTTCGTGTGGTTTTTCGTTTTGAAATAAAGCTCAAATTAGACTGTCATGGTCAGGCCGTGGAAATCTATTCAAACTTATGCTATATCGACTCGGACTGAAATGTATGGGTAAACAATCGTCCCCGGACCTAAGCGGATTGTTTTTCGTTTGTTGCTATCATTTGAACAATAGCTTTTGTTTATGTTTACGTTGCAATGAGAAGATTGTTTGTTTGTGCATAAATATATCCTTCTCCCTTTCTCTTGCATTGTTTGTTGTCATCTAACTCATGTCAGACTGGATTAAACAAACCGTGATCAAGACTGTTTTCGGAGGTTTTTATGGTCCTCTATTCATATCTGAGAGTCATATTCCTCAGGAACTGAATCTCTAGTGTCTCATATGATGCAATTCATTGTAATACGCTATCCCTTTGAACTTTGTCTTTCATGTCAGTCAGCCAAACAACCCATTTTCATTGTTTTATAATATCATTTTTTGTCAGTTAGTGAATATGAAAAACAAGGTCAGAAGACAGAAGCTCTGCTTATCGGTTATATTTTTAGTAGAGCTTTCAGTCCATTAAAATTTTTAATCAAATTTATTACATGATATGCTGATTAATTAATTGCAGTTAATCACATAAATCTCTCAAATGAAGGCAATTCAGAGACATTATTGTTGCAGACAAATAAATCATTGAAGGGTTTTCAAACTATTATAACTATCAAAATTATTATTCAAAATTGAAATATTTCTTTGTTTAGTACTTTTAGCTATACACACGCACACTACCGTTTCAAAGTTTGGAAGGATTTTTTTTTTTCTATAGTACTCTTGTTCAGAATATTTTTTGATTTAAAATACATGCTGTTCTTTTTTAATGCTGTATAAACATACATACATGTGTGTGTGTGTGTGTGTGTGTGTGTGTGTGTGTGTGTGTGTGTGTGTGTGTGTGTGTGTGTGTGTGTGTGTGTGGACTGGTAATCCCTACGGTGTGGGGACAAAATGTCCCCACAAAGATGGCAATATCCAAAATCTTTGTCCTTGTGGGGACATTTTTGTCCCAATGAGGAAAACATCTTATAAATCACACTAAGTGATGTTTTTTGAAAAAGTAAAAATGCAGCATGTCTCCTGTGATGGGTAGGTTTAGGGGCAGGGGCAGTGTAGGGGATAGAAAATACTGTTTGTACGGTATAAAATGCATTACGCCTATGGAATGTCCCCACATTTCACAAAAACAAACATGTGTGTGTGTGTGTGTGTGTGTGTGTGTGTGTGTGTGTGTGTGTGTAAAACCCTTTTAATCTTTTATTTAAATCTTTCATTAAAGTAAAATATTTGAAAATGGGGGGCAAATGTCATGACGAAATAAAAGTTTTTCTCTAATAAACATTGGCCCTAATTAATGGCACCCTTTTGTTCAGAACTTTTGGCCAAGATGTGTCGTCTTCTATAATGCCTGATGAGTTTGGAGAACACCTGATAAGAGATCAGAGAGCATTCCTTCATACAGAATCTCTCCAGATCCTTCAGATTCCCAGCTCTTCTCTTCAGTTCACCCCACTCATTCTCTATAGGGGTCAGGTCAGGGGACTGGGACGGTCATGGTAGAAGCTCATTTTGTGTTCAACATTTGTGTGTTGATTTTGATGTTTGTTCCAGCCAGGACCCATTATAAGATTTCTAGCAGAGGCCGTCTGGTTTTGATTTTTTATCTGTTGATATTTGCTAGAATCCATGATACCATATATCTGAACAAGATGACCAGGACCTCCAGCAAAATATAGGCCCTCAACATTAAAGATCCAGCGGTATATTTAACCTGGGGCATGGGGTACTTTTTATCACTGTTCTGGTGTGTTTGCTGCCAAAAAGCTCTTTTTTGTTGTTGTTTCATTTGACCACAGAACCAGGTCCCGTTTGAAGTTCCAGTCGTGTCTGACAGCTGAATCTGCTGGAGTTTGTTTTGGATGAGCGAGGAGGATTTTTCTTGAAACCCTCTCAAACAACATGTGGTGATGTAGGTGCTGTGTGATAATCTTTTTTTTAGGCTTTCTGATCCCAAGACTCAACTAATCTCTGCAATTCTCCATCTGTGATCCTTGGAGTCTTTGTCCACTCAAACTCTCCTCCTCACCGTGCATTAGGACGATATAGACACACGTCCTCTTCCAGGCAGATTCATAACATCTTCAGTTGATTGTAACTTCTGAATGATTGCCCTGATGATGGCACTCATCAGAACTATATTCTTTTGGTTTAACTCATTATGGTGAATGATTAAGGGAATTTGGCCTTTATGTTTCCTTATATTTATGCTTCTGTGGAACAGGAAGTCATAGCTGGACAATTTCATGCTCCTACCCTGGTGTGCTAAAACAAACATAAATATGAATGGAAATATACTCAATTTAGCCAAAGATATTTTATTCATAAGAATTTCTAGGGGTGCCAATAATTGCGGCCAACATGCATTGGAGAAAAACATTTATTTCATAATGTGAGTGTCCCCCACATTCAATTGTTTTATTTCAATGAAAGGTTAGGTTTTCAAATTTTGAGAATTTGAGAAAAGGATAAACAGTGCAGATTTATTTTTACAGCTGCCTTTGCTCATATTTACCAGGGTGCCAATATTAGTGGAGGGCTGTAATGAGCATGAAATACTTCTTTCCAAAACATTTGAACACTTTTTTTCCCCCACAGAAACACTTAATATGGATTTTGCATACCGCCTAGTGAGATGATTAATTGCATTATTACATTTTTTGCATTATTTTCTTGATGATTTCTCACTCTAAATAATCATGTTAAATTGACAGCATTCATTTTTAGTGTTTGTCAGTGCAGCTTTAATAACACGCTGACAAATCTGATTGCTGCTTATCACTCTGTTGAAAGCCAGCGTATTTTTTTGTGTTTAGGATGCTGGTTTCACCACCAGTCTTATTAACAATCTCAACCAGCTTCAACAGAAAGACTGTGCTAGTTGCCTGCCGATAAACAGGATAAACCAGCTTGAAAATTCATGCTGGTGATGTCAGCCGGGCAGCCAGATGGATAAATGGAGTCTCCGTTGGTTTTGCGTCACCGCCGTGGAGATTCAGTTCTGCGGTGTGGGTTGGGCACTGGACTTATTAAGAGAGACCTCTGAGTTCACCTCCAGCTGGAGGAGAGTCCCGCTCGGTGACCGTATGGGGGGGTGGGATGCATTCTTGGAGGAGGAGGGTCAGCAGATGGAGCGGCGACACAGATTCCAGGCCCCTGAGCCTGAGATCTATGAGGCAGGAGGTGCCGGAGTGCCGGCCTACATGGGCAGCAACATTAGTCACGGTTCAGCACCACTACACCGACAACGATACAAACTCTTTTTCAATGTGGCCTTATTGCCACCCCGACACAGATGGGCATTTGTAGAAGGGCTGCATGAACAATTGAAATAAAACCGATATATATAATATTACTTAATGCAATTATTATATTTAATCAAAAAAGATATGTGCTGCATGCTTCATTGTGTTCCTATATGTGAACAGCTCATTATCCACTCCGTATGTAGTAAATGCTGCTCCGTACAAACTCCATCTCTGCGTCTGCTCTGAGTTTGGGTCACTTTAAAGGGGTCATGACATGAGAAATCAAATTTGCCGTAATCTTTTGATGCAAGAGGTCTTTGTTCCATTAAAACATCCTGCTGGGTTCATAGCTTAAAACGTTCTCCTTATTATAAATAAACCTATAATATTTACTGATGCTGTCTATACAGATGCCTGTTCAGTTTTTGACATACTCCACGAACTTGACTCTGTCGACAACAGGACAAATGGACATAGCGTCCAGTTTAAACAGCTCTACAGACTTCAGAAAGATCTCAGCGTAGTAAACAAGTTGATGGTTTATTTTAAGGCAGTGGCTATTTGCAATAAGTGCAAATAGATGCTTATACACTGTTACAATTTTGAGTTAATACAATGACATTTTTCTGAATCGACATCACCCTTTATTCAAATATTATTAACATATTTTGTAAACATATTCTGTAATTGTGTTTTATTTGTTATAATGCAGTGACACATGCCAAATTGTGCTATTTTCATGATTTATCACAAAACATTTTTTAAATTATGAGGTTGAGATACAATAATATTTTGAGTTTCTATTAATTAAACCAATTTCCTTCATTGTATTAACTCAAATTTTTTATTTAAAATTAACTCAAAATTTTAAGGCAACTTGGTTACTTGCTTTTTTAAGTTAAACCAACAATATTTTTTACAGTGTACTTATAAATAGTGTCAGATATTATTTGCACCTCAGTGTTGTTGTACACTAAACGGTGTGCAATAACAACATTGTAAATTATTATATTTAATGAATATTTCCCCTCAAAACAGAATTTTCCATTATTTGTGAGAAAATGCTTAATAAAAAAAAGATATGCCTTTCCGATCTGATACGTGACGGGAAAAGGGAATAGAGGGAGTTCGGCAAAAGGCGGATTCGAACGCCAGTCGCTTTGAAACTTTCTACCACATGCCTTACCCCTAGCCTGGCTTCGACCTCCTACATACTTCCGCTCAATTTTCATTTTCCTTCAGTACTCCGTCTGGGATTGCGGTATATTCTCTGGTTTTCTCCTGTCAAATTTTTACCGGTCCAATCATCGAACAGAGGGAGTGGCTGAGAACGTTGATGTTGTGCGCTAGTTTTAGGTGACATTCGTCATGACCAAACGTTAGCGATTGGTTATGGATGGCAGATCCAGAGTGGCTCTGGGCAGATCCAATAGTTTTAAACTTCAATAGAGTACCCGCCTTCAAGGAAGTTAACGCTTGTCAATGATTGGCCAGACTCTCTGTACAAATGAAATGCACGAGAGGCTGGTAGAACCAGGCTACCTTACCCCTACACTATCGCTGCTGTTGACAATTAAACGTCGTCCGTAATTTTGTCTGGCCCAACCAGACGTCAGTGGCCGTAGTTACTGTAAATAGCCTCTGCCAACAAGGCAATCCGATATGGGCAATGCCGTCCTGGATCACATCTGAGGATTATATGTTTGTTTGGAGCATTTGACTGCAGATTGTCTTCGAGGCACAGTGTAAGGGAATGCTCACAAAAAAAACATTTGTTTAAAGATGAAGCAGCCAAATGCACTGAATCTGACAGCAGCTGCATCACAAACCGTAAGTAAATGATTTCATAATGCTTTGTCTGAAAATGACAGTTTTATATGGATGTTTTCAAAACACTCACGTGCAAAAGCAAGTGGCCATTAATACCGTTTACTATGCAATGATGTTAGCCAATCAAAACAGTGGCCGTTTACTGACAAGCCTTAAAGGAGCCACCCCTTAAAAACAGATCCTTTCAGACAGAGGGTCAGGGTGAAGATTGGAAATAGTTTTCCGTCAAAACAAAAGTTTGATGGTTGGACATTTGAAAATGGAGAAATTATGACAGCCATGCATATTAGTATTGCAATTTTAAAGGTGTAATGTTGCAAAATTATTAAGTTAATATAATAAAAAATATTTTAAAATAAAAATAAATTCTTAAATACTTCAAATATTTTTACAGTGAAATATTAATATTTCTTATTTTGATTGTATTCATTAACCTTTATTTTTATTTAATAATATTAATAATAACATTTTGACCAAATTGTGCAGCCCTATAACCTACCTGTATTTTTTGTTGTTGTTGTTGTTGTTGTTGTTGGTATTTTTATCAGAAGAATCACAATTATAAAATGCAGTACTTGGTTATTTTTTGCACCTTTATTTGAGATATAATGTGATGTAAAGCCGTCTCAAAAGTCTGCATAAAGCCAGTTAGGGATTTATAAGTTAGTTTTGATCCTTAATTATTTTCAAGCTCTCCTGGTACTTGACTCATACAAGGAGGTCAAACTGTTAGGCCAAGGGAAAAACACACCATATTGCGTTCATCCCCCTTTATTCTCCCACAGCCGACGGGCTTCACTCTGGAAATGGAGATTTGGACATCCCCTACTGTCTCCGCCACCTGTGATATTTTCCATCTCTGGAGGGAGTTTTTACGGCCAGTAACTCTCATTTCATTGCTTCTCCACCTCAATGCAGTTCTGTAACTTAAGTGGGTCGAATGAAAATGTTAGATGTAAATTATTCAGAGTGGCACTTTCTAAAAATGAGATGGTTGAATAGACACCTGTACCCAGATTGCCTGTGTTAAATGACATGTCAGTCACTCAAATAGTTTGCGAAATTCATATATAGCACATTATCGCAACCCTAGCGTATCCATTTCTGGGATAACCTTTGCTCGTATTAGAGCAGCACGAAGCTTTTTAGTTGCTTTCAAAAATGTTGATGGGCGTTCAGAAGCCCAAAAAGTGACATATTAACCAAATGCTGAATTTTTAAATTGTATTCACCCCTCTTCACCTCTGTTTTATTGCTGTTAATAGCTTGCTTTGCCGACTGCTGTGTCTAGCTCTTTGTTGCACTCCATGCGGTATAGTAGAATCCAGTCATGAAATCGACGGCCCCCGCCGAATCAAACTGGGTCTCTTCAACACAGATACACACTTACATACTGTTCATTGTTCAACTCCTGTTGCTCCCAAATATATCTGTGCTAAAATGGGTCATAAAGCAGTGCCCTCAATGTAGTTTCCCAGAGTTTTCCAGCATCCTCAGAACACTGATCAAAGGACATGCTTACGATCTAGGACACACACCCTTGGTATCATGGAATATTAAGGATCGGTATGTGCACGCATTATATTAGCGCTGTCTGAACCGTTTGATGCCGAGGACCCACAGATACGATGATCCCCTTGTGAGGGACCCGATTCGTAAAACATAAAAGCATGATTTATGTTCAAACCATTTATATGGAGTGAAAATTATAAATGATGATATAAAAACAACAAAATTATTAAATACTTTATACTAATACTTGAATTATTTAATACTTTATTCATGTTGTCATTGTAATAAAGCAAACTCGTAAAATATAATCTGGAAATGTTTACTATCTGTTAATTTGATAGTATATCTGAGATTAATACTTTTTTTTAAAAGATATTTCTTTGCACAAAACTACACTGATCAGGCAAAACATTATGACCTAATATTAAGTTGGTCTGCCCTGATCCATTAAGATTTGGACCCCTCCACTAGACCCCTGAAAGTATTCTGTGGTATCTGGCACCAAGATGTTAGAAGCAGATCCTTTAAGTCCTGTAAGTTGCGAGGAGGGGCCTCCATGGATCGGACATGTTTGTTCAGCACATCCCACAGATGCTCGATTGGATTGAGATCTGGGGAATGTGGAGGCCAATTCAACACCTCAAACTCGTGCTCCATTTTTGCTTTGTGGCAGAGCACATTATCCTGCTGATAGAGGCCACAGCCACCAGGGAATACCGTTTCCATGAAAGGCTGTACATGGTCTGCAACAATGCTTAGGTAGGTGGTACGGTCAAAGTAACATCCACATGGATGGCATGACCCAAGGAACATTGCCCAAAGCATCACATTGCCTCCGCCAGCTTGCCTTCTTCCCATAGTGCATCCTAGTGCCATGTGTTCCCCAGGTAAATGACACACACGCACCCGGAAATCCATCCACATGATGTAAAAGAAAACGTGATTCGCCAGACCAGGCCACCTTCTTCCATTGCTCCGTGGTCCAGTTCTGATGCTCACGTGCCACTGTTGGCACTTTCGTCGGTGGTGGACAGGGGTCAGCATGGGGACCCTGACTGGTCTGTGGCTATGCAGCCCCATACGCAACAAACTGCGATGCACTGTGTATTCTGACAACTTTCTATTAGAACCAGCATTAACTTCTTGAGCAATTTGAGCTACAGTAGCTCGTCTGTTTGATGGGCAGTGGGCCGACACGGGCTAACACGGGCCTTCGCTCCCCATGTGCATCAATGAGCCTTGGCCGCCCCTGACCCTGTCATCAGTGTTATTCACTTCACCTGTCAGTGGTCCTAATGTTATGCCGGATCGGTGTATATGCATTGCAGATTTTTTTAATTATTATTTTGAAGCCGCATGAAGTAATATGACATTTGGTGAATGCAAAAAAATCAATGTTTTATTAATTTGATCTACTTTTTCTATCTATCTATCTATCTATCTATCTATCTATCTATCTATCTATCTATCTATCTATCTATCTATCTATCTATCTATCTATCTATCTATCTATCTATCTATCTATCATCATCTATCTCTCTGTCTGTCTGTCTGTCTGTCTGTCTGTCTGTCTGTCTGTCTGTCTATCTATCTATCTATCTATCTATCTATCTGTCTATCTATCTATCTATCTGTCTAGCTGTCTATCTATCTATCTATCTATCTATCTATCTATCTATCTATCTATCTATCTATCTATCTATCTATCTATCTATCTATCTATCTATCTATCTATCTATCTATCTATCTATCTATCTATCTATCATCTATCATCTATCATCTATCTATCTATCTATCTATCTATCTATCTATCTATCTATCTATCTATCTATCTATCTATCTATCTATCTATCTATCTATCTATCTATCATCATCTATCTGTCTGTCTGTCTGTCTGTCTGTCTATCTATCTATCTATCTATCTATCTGTCTAGCTGTCTATCTGTCTATCTATCTATCTATCTATCTATCTATCTATCTATCTATCTATCTATCTATCTATCTATCTATCTATCTATCTATCTATCTATCTATCTATCTATCTATCTATCTATCTAAATATCTATCTATCTATCTATCTATCTATCTATCTATCTATCTATCTATCTATCTATCTATCTATCTATCTATCTATCTATCTATCTATCTATCTATCTATCTATCTATCTATCTATCTATCCTTTTTGGAGCTTGACAATGTGTGGTTGCTATGATCTGTCACTGTATGGCAAGAGTTTTTTTAACAAGTCTTCAAAAATGTGTACTTTTTTATTCCACGAAAGAAATAACAACATATGGTTTGGAACAACATAAGGGGAGTAAATAATGACAGAAGTTTCATTTATGGATGAACTATCCCTCTAAAATGTTGTCGAATAGAAACACACTGAGTGGAATAAACAACCAAGAAACCTTTCTGAAAAATACTTTTCACACAGAGTGAAAAAAAGTGATGGGTGATAATTTCAGAAAATGTGAGACTTTTTGTGTAATGAGGCTGTGTATTTACACTACCTCTATGGCCACTTCATTGCCAAAGGACAGGAAATGAACAAGATGTAGTGGCCTTTCATATGTCAGAGTAATTTTACTGGCTTCCCTGTTTCATCACCGCCAGAGATGCAGGATATTGATCAAAGGAGCCCAGAGCACGTTTTTATCTGCTATGTGTCTGCGGTTCACAAACCAAACTCTAATGTAGACACATAACATCTTGTGGCACTTTGTCTTGATGACCAATAACTGTACATGCAACATTGGTGCTGTTGTATAATGACGATGTTTTGGGGATGGGTATTAATAGGCCGCATTTACTTCAATGAGAAAATCCTGCAGGAAATAGAGTACGTGACGCTGTGTGGGAGGCAGGGAAATATTGATCTGAACCTTGTAATGCGTTACAGAAACGTGATATAACACGATGGCAGTGCCCCCAGCTTTTCACTTTTCACAAGTTTCTCTCGATATGACAGCAAATTAATCACCTAATTTGTAATGTGTTGTGTTTCTCTAGCTAGGTTGTAGATAAAATGATCGCCTCGTTTTCGCAATGAAATTTCTACCTCACTTCCCACTGAAAATGATCTTATTGAAAGTATATCATCTGGAAAATATACTGAGCGGGTTTGCATAACAACTCTGGCAATGACAAAGAATGAAAAAAGGGCAATTCTGGTTTCCTTATCGTCTTTATTTCCTCTTTTGTTTTTCTTGTGTGCTACAGTTGAATTGTGGGGAGCTGTAGACTGCATCTCTTGGATAGTGTAATAGGTCAAACTAGGTCCTGCTGGTGGCTGGAGGCATCAGCCTCCTTACTCTGTCATGTTCTTTATTAATGGGCTTTTAGCAGAAGGCCAGGGGAAATAGAGACACGCAGTTAATTCCTCAATGTTAGTCTTTGGCACATAAGTGAGCCTCCTCATCCACAGTGACCCGTCCTCTGCTGGTCTCACAGAAACAACCGTGGAAAGTGAAAGAGCATCAAAATGAACCAGCCTGAGCTGTGGCACATTCTTGAACCATGTGCTGCTCATATGGGAAATGCAGGTTTGAATCTTGCTTATATAATGTCCTGATCTGAGTCCTCTGTTTCTTTCTCCAAATAATTATCTACTTTTAACTCTTTCCCGCCAGCGTTTATAAAAAAAAAAAGTTGCCAGCCACCTCCAGCATTTATCATTTACACTACATTTCCATGGCCCCCAGAATATTTTGTTATATTGATCTGAGCATTTCAAAAACTGTTTTATGCTAGCTTCATGCATTCTTTTTTTTATCAACACTTTCATGTGGGTAAGTTTCATTAAAAAACATTTTGATCAAAAGGCTGAAAAACTCATGTTTTTGTCAAAGACTATGTCTGGATGATCAAAACACAAATGGAGTAGATTGAGTCTATCAACACCCACAAAGTCCTATAGCTCGTCCTGGGTCGATATTTCAGTCCGTAATATTAGGCAGTTTTGATTTATATGCTGTTTAATGTTGATGACTGCATTATTTTACATGATAATATATGATATTGCTTGTTTCTCCATCTTCTTTTCATGTGTTTTGATCAGGAGATTCAGAACTCTTTCAGAAGAGCGTATAACAGTGAAAACATGGAAAGCCGGAAAATTCTGTCAATGGCGGGGAAGTGTTTTCTAACATGACAGACTGCAAAGTGACATAAGATATTAAGTCTTGTTTTCTGCAAAAGTTATCAAAATCAAGTGAGTTTATGCTTAATCCTTTCCCCCATTGACAAAATTCTGGCTTTCCGTTTTTTATGGTCTGTACGGTAGGGGGCGCTATTACACATCTTCTGAAAGAGTTACTCAATCTCCTGATCAAAACACATGCGAAGAAGATGCAGAAACAAGCAATCTCATATGTAATCATATGCATATGTAAAACAATGTGATCATCAACATTAAACAGCATGTAAAACAAAACTGCCTAATGTTACTGAATGAAATGTCGACCCAAGCTATAAAGCATTTTTGCTCAAAATGGTGCTTTTTTTTAAACTTACCTACATTCGTGTTGATAAAAAAGAATGCATGAAGCTAGAATAAAACAGAGGGTTTTTTTTGTTTTGTTTTGTTTAAAGGAAGAGGGTCTGTTCTTTCTTTGATATATTGCATGTTCAGATATTCATACAACACAATATTCTGGGGACCATGAAATTTTTATGAAAATGATCAAAAATGCTGGTGGTGACTGGCAACTTTTTTAAACACTGGGGAAAGAGTTAAAAAAACAAGACAAAATATATATGGCAACGGGTTAAGAAAAATAAACTTAATTTAAATAGAATTATAATTTTTTTTGCCTTTCGGTAGATATGTCTCCTATTTATTTATTAAATTATTAATTCATTCATTTAACGTTTTATTATTATAATTAGTATTATTATTGTTTTATATTTTTGGTTTTATTATGAATTATTCATGAATGATATTATTTCAAGCCAAAAATAATTCTGCTCCGCCTCTGACTTCTCCACAGATGTCACAGAATGCCATTGGATAATGTTAGCCAATCTTTTATAAAGATCTGGGTCGACTCTGGTACACCCACTTATCACAATCCAGTGAAATCACAATATATGTTAATGTTAATTTTAATTAAGTAAAAAAAGTTTTTAAAAAATGTGTGGGCTGTGAAAACATGATAATATAAGACATTGGTTGACCTTTGAGCTTTTGATGGTAAATGTCTTCAAACAGAATCTGACGCTTTTTATGATTTCACCAGGAGAGACGTGAGCGGCGTTATTCGTCAACATTTGCATGAGCTTGGCAGCCTAACACAGCGTTGTGAAGACCGACTGGGGTCGGTAAAGGTCAGATCCCGTCAGGTTCCCATTTCCTCTCAGCTGATAGCACATCTCACCCCTTTCAATCGGCCTTGTCCATACACTCTCCCCGATCTAGCGAGCATCAATCTGTCATCGACATCTCTTCAGTTCATCCCTGCCCTGAGTGACTGGGTCGTTGTTATGGCATAATGTGACTGTCAATCTGTTTATAATTGAGCTGTGCTCTATTTTGTCTCGTAGCAGCGTGCAGTGAATGAGGGCTGGAGGGAGGTTGGGTTTCAGTTCATCCATCAGTGGGTTGCGCGCTGGATGATTACGCTCTCGTAGACATTGTGAGGAAGATGGCCGCTGATGGCGGGCCTGTCTCACCTCTGTGGTCAGAAAATACATTTGACTCCTTTTGTGTTGTGCCCCACTGAAGAGCTGTCTAAAATACCCACACAAAAGGAGATACAGCAGCTGCCCCCTCTCAAGTGTGATTGCTCTCACTCGGGGGGAATAGAAAGAGCCTTTTGTTGTTCGCTCCTTCTGTACTGTACATGGGATTTCTGTGTGTGTGTGTACATGTTTTTCTATCCTGGTGGGGACTTCAACCTGAATGCACACAGACTCATTGGGGACTCGTGTCATCGCGGGGACCTAAATTGAGGTCCCCCATGAGGAAACAAGCTTATAAATCATACATTTGAAAATGTAAAAAAAAATGCAGAAAGTTTTAGGTTTAGGGGCAGGGTTAGTGTAAGGGAAAAAAATATAGCTTTTGTACAGTATAAAAACCACTAAGATAGTGAACCAGACGTGTGTGTGTGTCTATATAGTTATTATGCTATATATAGTTATATATACTGTATACTTATTCTCTTATATGTGCACCAAGTCATGTCTGCTTCAAGCATAGCCCGGAGCATACAATATGTGGGATTGGTTTTAAATGGAAAGTACCCATATTCATTTTAGCATATGTTGCTTGTCCGACATTCTATTTGAGTCGATGGATAGAATTGCATAGGTGAAAGAGCCATAATGTATGTGGGAGAGACATTGTGCTGTGCTGATAGCATCCTGTTCCTAAGCAGTTGGAGTGGGCAGTGAGCGCTAATGTGGTACATTTTTCAGGCAATGTTCTGATGAATCTGATTTTAATGGTAGACATCACACTGTTTTTGAAGGGAACACATTTGGTCTCGCAACAGCTCTCCAGTAGGACACAACAGTCACACTGAATATATTACGAGCCATTAGACAGTCCCACTGACATCGACAACGTGGCTTTCAAGACATGCTGATTCAGTATCATATCTGACAAATTGTGTCTGCATGTTTTAAGTTGTGTTGCTGATACCACATAAACTGCGTTCAAAGCTCACATTATGTCCATGGACTCCTTTGCTCTTGGGCTATTAATGAGAAGTGGGCAAATTAGTCACCCGTGCAAACATCAAAACAAACCTCTCCACTCTATTAGATATTAAATTCACACTAACAAGCTCTGCTGAATTTGGAAAAAAGAGTGTGAAAAAAACTGAGGTCCTTGTTCAGTTGCATCTGAAATTTCTAGCTCAGTAAATAAATGGATTTTACTTATGAAAATACTATTTTGTGGGCTCACAATTTTACATTAATGTATTTTGTAAACACTTTTATCCAAACCACCTGACATTCAAGGTATCAGTATGTTTGTTTCTTGGGAAACATGACCTTGATGTTGCTAGTGCCAGTGTTCATTTACTTCATCTGAACAGTGAATCTTTGAAGAGTTTTGCAATATTTGCAACATCGAACAAGCTAATTTGATTTAACATGTCCACTGTTGCTCTACGAATATAGATGTTTGTGCTGAATTTATCAATTGTAATGAACTGACTATAACCTTATTAGTTAAGATGCAACAACTATCCATCCATCCATCCTGAGCTAAAACATTATGGTCTGTCACAGGTGATGCGAATATTGCTTATCATCTCCTATCAAGGCCACATATTAATGTCTGGGCAGATTAGATGTAAGCAACCAATCAGTTCTCATATTCAATGTGTTGGATGTAGGAGAAATGGGCAGGAATAAAGATCTGAGCAACTTTGACAGTGGCAAATTGTTATGGCAAGACAATTGGGTTAGGGTATCTATGAAACGGCAAGGCTTGTGGGTCGCTCCCAGTCAGCAGTGTTGCAAATTTACCAGAGGCCCGAGAAGGACAAACCACAGACTGGTGACAGGGTGTTGGGTGCCCAAGGCTCAACGATGCACGAGGACAACGAAGGCTATCCAGTCTGGTCCGGGCCAGCAGAAGATCTACTGTGGCACAAGTCACACAAATTGTTTTATGGGAGAAGCATGTCACAATACACAGGGCATCGCCTTCTGCTGCGTATGGGGCTGTGTAGCTGCAGACCGGCCAGAGTACCTGGCTTCTGGCGGAAGCTCCTATAATGGGCACTTGAGCGTCAGAACTGGACCTTGGACCAGTGGAAGAAGTTTGCCTGGTCTGATGAGTCCCATGGACAGTTGTGCATGTGTGCACTGTTTACTTAGGGAAGTGATGGCACCAGGATGAACCGTGGGACAAGTGTCTGGGCCGTGGGTGCAACATTCTGCTGGTAAACCCTGGGTCTGGCCATTCATATCAACGTACATTTGAAATGTGCCACCTAAAAATTGTTTCAGGCACATTGTTTAATGCACCCTGCTACACTGCATACATTGTTCAGGAATGGTTTGAGGAACATGATGAAGATTTCAAGGTGTTGTCCTGGCCTTTAAATCCCTTAGATCTCAATCCACTTGAGCGTCTGTGAGATGTGCTGGACCAACAAGTTCGTTACACAACGGCTCCACCTCGCAATCTACAGAACTTGAAGGATCTACTGCTAACATCCAATCGCAGGACACTTTCAGGGGTCTTGTAGTGTCCATGTCACGGGCCTGGTGGGTCGGTGCCATTTTGGCAGCACGCAGAAGACCAACAGCATAATAGGCAATGTTTTGGCCATTACGAATTTTGGTCAGAATGTTTTGGCTCATTGGTGTGATACACAAGTCGATGACAAATGAGCGTGCCATAGGTGTGTTTACACCGCAGGAACTTTCCCCAGGAACTAGGGGATTTAGGATGGTATAGGGACCAGGGTCTAAATCAGAGGTGGGGAACGTTGATCCAGAAGGGCCACTCTCTTTCAGAGTTTAGCTCCAACCCTAATCAAACACACCTGAAGCTAATCAAGGTCTTCAGGATTACTAATGTTACAGGCATGTGAGTGTTTTTTTCAGGGTTGGAGCTAAACTCTGCAAGAGAGTGGCCCTTCTGGATCAACGTTCCCCACCCAGGTCTAAAATTAAGTTCCGGGTAAAAATGTCCCCCTCAGAAAGTCCCTGCTCGCGAGGTAGTAGTTTTTCAAAGTTCAGCAACTTTCAGGGGTGGGACCTGGGCGGGCGCGCTGAACATGCTGATTGGTTGACTCTACGCAACATTTTACTGTCAAGTCTGTTGCAGTGCCTGCAGTAAGAGCTGTTTGGAATTCGAATCAACAATAGAGTTTGAAAAATATGGCAGATGGACCGAAGACGAGGTTCAGGCTTTATTAAGCTTATAATCCTATGTCACCGGACTAATTCGCCTGATCTTCACGGTATTTTAGACAACTATAGAAAAGCAGACAGCAACAGGTCTGGGGGAAAAAAGTTCCTGGGACAAATTGTTCCTAGTAATTTCAGTGAAAATGCGGCTCGCAATAAAGAAAGGGAAATCTTTGAAAGAATGAAATTTCTAAATTCTTAGAAACTCTTTGTACTCATGTTGGCTTTTGAATGGTTTTTACTATTTTCAACAAAAGTTTCAATTGAATGACTCAAATGTCACATTTTTCTTACACCTTGAGTACATTTGAGTGTACACATCTTAATCTTTTTTTGTTGTTGTTTTTACAAATATCATGAATTAACTAATTCATTAATAGCATTACGTTTTTGAAAGTCGCACAGCATGATATTTTACATTGGAACTAACCTTGATTTTTTCATAAAAGGTTAAATGATCCAATTCCCTATATAAGTGCACAAGTCAGTAAAGAGCCACCAGAATTGATTGATTATTGTTGAAAGACAGTCTTAGAGGAGCGACATGGAACGACATGAGGGAGAGTAAATGATGACAGAACCGTCATTTTATGTGAACTATCCCTTTAAGGCAAGAAATATTCCTCTGAGCCAAGGGACCAGAAATCCTAGAATCGCCCCTGCTGTGCAGCACCCTGAATTTTGGGCGTTTGAAAGTATGCATTCTCCCTCTCTACTTCCATGCAGTGTTACTTTAGTAATTCAAACAGATGGTCCATTTTCTGCTTCTTTCTCAAAGTCAGCGAGAAAACCCAAATTGCTGCTGCCAACCACGCTCCTTTGTCTCGTTATTGTTCACCTCGCTCACAGTCCCTTGTTAATTTCTTAAATGAGAGTGCTGACGACAAAAGGTGGCTGTGATTCGCATCCGACTTTTCCTTCCCTGCACTCCATCGTCCAGCTTGTGGTTTCGCTGCAACATCTGCCTCGCGTCTCAAGTAGAATCTTGAATGTGAAATGAATGGAAGCATTGTGTGAATAAGGGCCGTAATAACACATCCTCCTGAAAATGATGCCACTGTAATGGAAGCTCACATTGTTTCCTCTTCACTCATGAAAATAAATAAATAAAAAATGGGGACGAGACAGCGCACAACAAAGAAAATCTGTCACCTAAAGGTTTTCTTTCTGCTTAAATGCTCAGATAAAGAGATGCCGCTCTAAGCCGGTTTCTTTCGCACCTGGCGGAACCGGTCTGTGTGGTTCTTTATCTGACTCGCATTCATGTGAGCGCTCGTTTATATTTCTTATAGCTTTTGCGTTAATTGCTGTCTTCATTATTGTATTTACCTCAGACAGAGAGCCTCGGTATCATCTCTTTAGCAAATCACGCTATTGTGTTGAACAGAGCTAATGTGTTCTTAGCTCTTGTGATAGGAAAGAGCCAGTTAATTGGTATCTAGGGAGAACTCAACATATGTCCTGACATTGACAGCTGTGGTTTAATAGAAAAATTGTGCATTTTTTACAGAAACACATTGAATGGAAACAATGTGCAATGATAGTTCTCATATCCTAGAGATTGTTTCACTGATATACATTTATGACTGTGCATGTTTTACACACAGTGTCCGCCCTGACACCTTGGGCGTGTACAATTAAAACATTGGAAATGGGTCATATGTAGTTTTTTTTTCCCTCCTGAAGTCTACTTTGTAATATTAGTAAACAGATGTTTTTAGGTTAATTAACTAATGCATTGTATAATAACATTAATAATAAATGTATTATTGCACCTGACCACGTCGCACTGATTCAAAACTGCATTTTGAGAAAAAAAAACACAGACGTATCATATCGTGTATCGGTCACATTTTATTATTATATCAGAAATAAAGAAAAATACTGAAAAATTAAATTAAATGCTTATGAATATAACACTATAAATGAAGTGTATTTCTACGTATTTTAGTTCATCTCACTCCACAACAAAACAGGAATGAAAATATAAGTGTAAAACAAACATGAATTATTGTGTACTCCATAAATTGGCTTAAACATGTTTTGACATTAATTACATAAGTCAATTAATTTATTGCATTAATTATATTAGTTGCTTTAGATAAAAAAACTAATAATCTGAAAACACATTTACGATGATGAAAAATACCATGATAATAATAATAAATATAGCTGCAAGCAGCAGTTATCTGGGTTTAAGATCTTTAAGGCCTTTAAGTAATGTGTAAATTTGTTTTATTGACAAGCCTGTAACTACTTAGAGACTACAGAGAGGGAAAAGACAATTTACAGCAAATGCAGGCAATTTACTAAGGAAATACATGGTATGGCTCGATTTTCCGTAAAGGTTTGCATGCTTGTTTAGAATTCACATTGCCTGTGGTCACCTATTTTCGTGACATTCTGGGTTTTTGTTTATGAATGATTCATACTTTTTGGTAGACTTTGTCATGCCTGTTTTCTAAAGGACCCAGCTATAGCTATCCAATGGCCAAAGTTCAACATTTGTTTTTAAAATTATTGACCTATAGAGTCCCGAGAACTGTGCCGCAATGGTTTTATTGAGGTTGAGGCAAAAACCTAGGACTTGTTTGCGAAAGTTGGCTTTTGAAACAATCTCCGATTTGATTGACAGCGGCACAGTTCTCAGAATGAGGAGTTCTACCATGTGGTATGAAGGTTGTGGGTGTGTGCGGAAAATCACGTGGTATACAATCCTTTAGGCAGGTGAATATCGCAAAGGTGCCCCTCCGGTGGCCGATTTCTTTCAAATTTCTCACAGGCCTCTAGGGCCATGAGTCAAACAGGCCCAGTGAGTTTTGTTCCAATCGGCCTCTGTTAACCTTGTCTAATAGCTGCTCGAAATTCATTGGCCGCCTCTGCCCATGTTTTTCGAGATACACGGATGTGCTTAAAAGGCAGTCTTGGCACTTTGGACAAAGACACCGCATGCCAATTTTCTGATTTAGGATTGTGTAGTTATGGCCATTTTTATGTTTTTTTTTTCTTCATGTTATGGCACCACCAAGTGGCCAATCACCTAAAAATAACTCATTCCGTTCAAGAGTTAAAGCCATTTTAGTAAAATTGGCTCCGCCCACTTCAAACATTTTGCCATCTCTTAGAGACTGCGAATCGAAATTTCAATAATCAGACTCCAGAGAAACTTGCTGCACTGGTTCAGGTCCGACCGGGCCAAAAACCTATGCCTTTTTTTTTTTTTTAAGCCAAGGATTCCAACGATATAAGACATTTGAGCCTAAGCCTAACTTTTCATTGCTCTATCCCCCGTCAGGCCGATCAGGGCGAGCCTTGGTGATGTTGTAGATTGTGTGAGTACTACCAGGTCTCTATGACTTACAATTTGGTCTGCCATATTTAGTTTAGAGTATTTTTGTTAAAAAATTGGATTTTCACGTTGACTAACTAAATGCTAATGTACCTATAAGACTTCTTAAGACTTCTCTGTAAATGGTCTGGCTAACCACTTTGGTTGCAATTTATGTAGCTCACATTATCGTTTTTTTTTATTATTTAAATTCTTCTTTTGCTGCTTAGTTTGAATGGTCTGAGTGGACTGAGGATGGGCCTTTCCTTTTGGGAAAGTAAAGTTATTAATTTAAACAAGTTATTGTTTTCCTACGTCCCCTTTAGATTTCTGTGTAGGATCTCTAGTCTAAATGTTACCTATATTGAATTATATATGATAAGGGATCTACAGTGATGATGAACAGTTCTATCAGTGTATTTTGCCATTATAGTAGTGTTATTTCAGGGGCCTGTGCAGTGAGTAGATTGATTGTGGTGTGTGGTTATAGGTAATGTTGTGTTGGGCATGACAGATGTTCATGCTCCAATGAGAATGAAAGTGAGAGAGAGAGAGAGAGAGAGAGAGAGAGAGAGATGGAGAAGTGGCTGCTAAACTCTTGGGACTCTGCCAGATGCTTCAGGTCTCCATGACAACTCCCCACACTGCTCCTCTCGCTTTAAACTCTTATATATTTATTTTTTTGTCAGCACTTCCAAAATAAGTTAATTAAAGCTGAGGAAAGGGAACATGCTGGGTGAGATGACAGGAGGTCTTAGATGATTTGTGATGGATAACTGCACTCCGTCATTTATTTATTTATGCCATCAGAAGCTCGCTGTAATTCCTTAATTGGTAAGCAGCGTAAATGATAAATGGTAATTTACAGAATATGTTATCTATCTCAGGAACTCTTTCTGTTGATACTGAATAAAACGTCATATTAACATACATATTAAATAGCGACATCGCTTTATGGGTATTTTTAAGCAGTAGCACATTTCATGCACTGTCATAATGCAAAGATAACATGCTTTTTACAGTGTTATATCTGTATATGGAAGTCACTAATAGAGAGTGATCTGGGATCGCCCCCTGCCAATCATCCATCAGTAAGATTGGATAGTTCCTGTATCCGTTAGTTTCCATATGCCTCAATACAGCAAGAAAGTATCAACACAAATGGGTAGCTACTGTACATATTTACAAAACAACTCAAAATAGTAATAATAACTTCTTTTTTTTTCATAAAATGTATAGTTTCTGGGAGTTTTCAACCAACCAAGTGTACCTTTCCTTAACAAATCTCATTTATGTCTGTAGCACAAACAAATCACCAAACAAAAAAAACACCTTACATTTGCAAGCACCACATAGTTAAGCCCCAAAATGTTTAATTATGTTTTTCATAATGGTCTCTAATGAATAGTCAAGCACACATGATGGTAATCTTGCAGTAATTACTTTCAAAAAGATGAAATGGACAGACCACTCAATTTAAGGAGTAGCACAATACATTTGGCCTCTGCATGACATGGCCTCCTTTTGCGGCTGCTTGTAAACAATAGATGAATGTAAGCATTAAGATGGCTTAGTATTAAAGTGGAAAATAGACATACTGCAAATTCATACTCGTATTCAGTGTAGCATCTGTGTGTCAAACAGGATACTAAACGAGGGGAAACGGTGGGACTTAAAGGGGTCATGAACTGTTGTTTTATTGTTTTATAATGTTTCCTGTGGTGCACTAATAATGTTAGGATGATTTTTACATCAAAAACTGTCATAATTTAGAAAGAAAGGCATTTTTGCTTTACTGATCCTCTGACCTGAACGCTCTGTTTGAAGGGGTGTGTCTGCTTCAGTGTAAACGCTCTGCTGTGATTGGCTGATGTCTTACGGCTCTCGAAGTTAACTAATCATGGAAAGTGTTGATTATAGCATTATATTTAGATCTATCTATAGCATTATATTAAAGAGCATTGTAGCCGATCACAGACACAGACATGTTGTCACAGACAGCTCGATTTCTGCACACTAACGAATGCTTTCATCATATAACTATAGTCCAGAACGCAGTCACTGATAAACTCTTACTGTGTGATTGACAGCTCCAGTGATTGCAAAGGGAGTGTTCTTTATCACTTTCTATGTATAATTTAATCACACTATAAATAACAGATTATTTTCATCCTGAGACACAATATGAAGTTGACCGTTAGTCACTAGTTTGATTTACTGACACATAAACAAAAAGCCTCTGACTGTACATGAAACATGACATATCAGAAATCACTGATCACAGATCAGGCATTAGAAATAACACGGTTACTTACATGTTGTTGTGTTACTGTCAAGTCCATATCGTAAAAGTGTGTTTGCAAAGCCAATTGACCAAACAATCCACAGTGAAGAATACAAATAAACATTCACATTCACGAAAATAAATAACCACATTCCTAGCATAAGGATTATTTGGAAGGTAACGTATTTTAGTGGAGTGATCCTGCATCTTTCTTCTCTCCTCGTCATCTTACTAACACACCAGTAGGCGGAGCCCACAAAATTCCAAACGAGTCATTTTCTGGGCTTGGTATCAATAAAAGCTGTTTTTGGACTAACAAGGACATTTTCAGTTCTGAAACTTCCAGGATATTCTTATAGTATGATGACCTCTTATATGTCAAACGCTCAAGGAAAATTTGATTTCTCAGTTCACGACTTCTTTAATTAGCGTCATGAGAAATGTATTTGATTATGAAAAGGTGTTGGCAGTTGAAGGATTACTACCCTCCCAAAAGTATAAGTAAAAGTAATGTTCATAGGTTGAAACACAAGAAGACTTGGGGATGTCATTCGAAAAGAAAATCTTTTAAGGCCAAATCACACCGCACCGACAGACAGCAACAGACACTTAATCGGGTTTTGTCGGTTCAGTGTGTTAACCCTGTCGCAGTCTGTTGGCGTCTATCGGAGCTTGTTTTCGCCAATTGAACATTCTGAATCGGATTTAGAATGTCTGAGAAGTGATGTGTTGTGCTGTGAGTTAGTTCACCCAAAAATAAAAATTCTGTCATTAATTACTTACCATCATGTCGTTCGACACCTGTAAGACCTCCGTTCATCTTCGGAACACAATTGAAGATATTTTAGCCAGAAAGGCCTCAGAAAGGCTCCAATGGCCAGAAAGGCCTCAATTGGCACAATGTACTTAACACTCTTAAGACCCATAAAAGGTACTAAAGATGTCAGTACAAAGTCCATCTCACTACAGTGGTTCTACATTCATTTTATGAAGCAACGAGAATAGTTTTTGTGCGCAAAAAAACCCTAAATAACGACTTATAGTGATGACGGATCTCAAAAGACTGCATCACGAAGCTTTTGAGCACTATGAATCAGCGAGTTGAATCATGATACGGTGTCAAACCGTCAAACTGCTGAAATCACGTGACTTTGGCGATCCAAACCGCTGAATCAACTCGCTGATTCATAATGCTTCAAAGCTTCATGATGCAGTGTTTTGAGATCCGTCTTCACTATAAGTCGTTATTTAGGGGGGTTTTTTGTGCATAAAAGCTATTCTCGTCGCTTCATAAAATTATTGTTGAACCACTGTAGTGAGATGGACGTCTTTAGTACCTTAAGAGTAAATTACATTGTGCCAGTGGAGGCCTTTCTGAGCCATCGGATTTCAACTAAAATATCTTCATTTGTGTTTCGAAGATGAACAGAGGTCTTGCAGGTGTCGAACGACATGAGGGTAAGTAATTAATGACAGAATTTTCGTTTTTGGGTGAACTAACCCTGTAAGATTGAACCTAAAGATACAAACAGTTTAATGATGTGTATTTTACGTACATTATATTGTGTGTGCTGGACTAAATGCACACGTACATCTGATGGGATTTTTACCAGCCGAGAACTTATGAAGAGCTTATAAAATGTGTAAAAACAGTGGCAGGAATTCCTCTGCTGCAAGGAGACGGTGTTCCCGCCACCTGTATCGAACTGAAATGGGCAACTTCACGACTAGAAATACCAGGTATGCTTTCTGTCCTTTTTAGGGTCACATCTTGTGGCATCACGTCCTGTTTTTGGTTTGTTTATACTCTATGGCTGTGTCCGAAATCCCCCCTGTACTCTCATTCACTATTTCCTACATTAGTATAGTTCACTTGAAGAAATGAATGAATTCGGACAGTGTGCCGGAAGGGCTCCTGCTTTTGCATATATTTGTGCTATATAGTGTATATAGTTTGCGCTTAGCAAACTGGCTGCAGTAGCAATGAAAAGGTTTATCTTGAACCCTGTCATGGAAACTGCAGGCTTTCTCCTATACGTGTAAGTGACCACTCATCCTGGCTCGAACTCTTTGAGCTCTGCGTGGGGATTTGAACTTTTAGATGAATTGTATACGGCGTGAGAGTCGTTAACGAGAGTGGACTTTTGTTCAGAAACTCATGCCTCTTAACACGGCTGCTGACACCGTATGACATCCACCCACAAACTGCATCGGACAATGTAGCCACACTCCAGTCTCGCTTCTCCATCCTTGATAATAGTATTTCTGGAGGAAGCATATGAGGAGAGATAGATAGAGAGAGAGACAGGGAGATATGAAAAGGAGGAGGGGTTATCCATCAAAGGCTCCAACTAAGGTTTGGATCCTCCGTGAAGATTAGGAGTGTTAAAAAAGATGGATCGCTATTGTCACAGCTAAGCATCATCCCCAAATGCTTAAATTAAATCAAAAAATTCTCTAGGGTGGCCCAAATTACACCAGTAATAACTGCAGTAGGGCCAGACCAGACCAGCTTCACTCATTATTAAAACTGCACAGACAAGATTGTAAGCTTGACAAATTATTACCATTAGCTTGTATTAACTCAATTGATATATGCCAGGGAAACTGGGGCGGTTTTGCATATGTGTTTGGCAGGAGGGTTGCTCGTAAAACACTTTGTTCAGGAGGTCGTTTTTACAATTCTAATGATTTTCCCTTTAGCAAACCTAATTTTCATTACACAATTTCAGAGATAATTGACCCTGTTGTGTGCTGCTGTCATTTTTGGTTCCGTTAACATTGTTTCACGCAGGACAATCAGTCACTCTCGTTTTTAATTACGATCCATTCAAATGAAACATGCTTTGTTTTTGTGAAGTTTAAACACTCACCATTCACTGTCATTTTATGGAAAAGAGCAATGTGAACATTCTGTCCCTCGTTTAAGCAAGAAGTCATATGGGAATGTAACAATATGAGGGCCCTTGTGAAAAAGAAGTGTACTTAATTGTACTGAATGTGCACTTGTAGTGCGCTTTAAATCTGAAAATTACATTTAAAAAAAACGTACTTGCAGATTATACAATATTAATGAATTAAAAGGACACTTTAAAGATAGTAGGTACATTTTCTTGACTATGGGCCAGATTGACTAAACAGGGCAAATTAGTGTGAGAGCACAAAAAGTGCAGATGGGAGTGGACAGTTCTGTATGGAAGATTGTTTCAGCCACAGAATAAAAAAGAAAAAGGTAATTGCGACTTTTTATCTCACAATTCTGACTTTATATCTCGCTATTCTGTGTGTCCAAAAAGATTACATTCAATATTTTATTTTGGACTTAATTATTTCTGTAATAAGTACTTTAAAGTATGCTAAAGTGTACTTATTTTTCACAAGGGGTTGAATAAACGACAGCAGTTTTAATTTTGGGTGGAAAGCAGTGGTTTAATGTAACAAAGTAATAGTACTCCGTACTCAAGTATTTTTTGGGAGAATCTGTACTTTAATTGAGTTTTTATAGATCTGTCAACCTTTACTTTTATCCACTACATTTCCAACATAAAATGTATACTTTTACTCCAATCCATTTTCCCAAAGCGTTTTCGTTACTTAAAATAAATAAATTCGTAAGACTGCAAGCAAGCATGTGCAAAGTGCTAACCGCGGATGAGTTGCTATAGCGACTGACACGCGAGGCACAGAGCGGGACACTTCAAAAACAGATTTAAAACATAGACAACAAACGGTATGTTGTACACTACAGTACAGTACATGTTTTCCTATCACTATAAAGTAATGAATCTGTTGACTAGATATATTATTAATGCTAACGATGCTGAGAGGATTCTAGCATTACCTCAAGCGGTTAAAGGGATAGTTCACCCAAAAATGAAAGTTTGATGTTTATCTGCTTACCTCCAGGGCATCCAAGAGGTGTGTTTGTTTGTTTGTTCAGTAGAACTCAAATTAAGATTTTTAACTCTAACTGTTGCAGTGTGGCAGTCGTATAATGCATGTCAATGGGGTGTAATTCTATGAGAGTAAAAAAAACGTTCAATACTTAAGTACGTTTAATATTTAAAAATATATATTTTTATACTTAAGTACAATATCACATACTTTAAAACTTTTACTCTAGTAATATTCTAAACACTGACTTTAACTTTTACCAAAGTCATTTTCTGGCAAGATATCTGTAATTTTCCTCCATTGTTATTTTCTGGGAGATGTTGAAATGTCAGTAAGCGATAGGGCTTTTACCTGTTATATGGCATACCCAGTTACTCCAAAGGTCAAGGAGACCCATTACAAAATTATGTTTAAGATCTACCCTGTTGGTGACTTTATACAGAAACGTTTTCATTTCGATGTGGATCCTTGTGTCTTTTGCTCTTCTTTTCCTGAAACACTTGATCATTTATTCTTTTACTGTGATGCTACTTATACATTTTGGTTTGCTATATATATATATATATATATATATATATATATATATATATATATATATATATATATATATATATATATATATATATATATATATAGCTTGTCAGTGAGAATGGAGACAGTACCTCCATAACCAAAAAAGATGTCCTCTTCTTTAAGTGTGATTTAAATTCATCCTTCTCTGATATTGTACATTTTGTTTTATTGATGGGTATCATATCCATTCTTGTAAGTGGTAAAAAAAAAATGTAAGCCCTCATTTAATATATTTCTATGTAAGTTTGTTCAAATGTTTCAGAGCTTCAAATGTTTCAAGAAACATAATCAAAATTAGTTTGTCAGAAACATAATTTGTCAAAATATGTATTATTTTAGTTTTTTCAAATGTTTATTTTTGCAACCTTTTTGTCTCGACCCTTGCTCCTTGTGCTTTATATAGAGCACCCCCACCTCTCTCTCTCTCTCTCTCTCTCTCTCTTTCTCTCTCTCTTTCTCTTTTATTTGTTTATTAATTTTTAATTTATTTATTTTTGGTTCCTTTGCAAATTCAAACTCTGTGTTTGTCCCAATGGAAGTGTCTTACATTGTTGGTTGTTCCCTGTCTTGTTATGTATTGCAATAAATAAATAACAAATCTCTACTTTCAATCAAGTATGGCTTTTGAGTACTTTACATCATTGGTGGAAAGTCGCTTTACATTTATTGTTGGACCATCAAGCCTTCTCAGATGAAATTGTTAGATCACATGGCATATTGCTTTTGACAGTATGTCCTGCTGATCATGAGCATCATTATAGAAACACAGGTTCCATCGGCTGGCTTCAATTCTCTAACCATGAAACATATCTTTACTTTTGCACTGAACAGGAGAATGTCCTGTTCTTGTCTGTAGCTGACAGGTCTATATCCACCTCTGTATGCGAAATTGCGAGAGTCTCATGTAAGTAAGTCTTACCAGTCATGTGTTCCTGGATAATCCTTCAAGGCTTCACTATTCTGCTGCTATGACAATGAAACAAAATGCACTAACAGAGCTGGCACAGAGCGTGCAGAGCCCTTGGGGAGACAGCTCAGTTTTTGACATGTTTCTGAGATGTCTGTAATCCAGTCTGGCAGCTGGCAGCACTCCTAAGCTAAGCTAAGTCCACCTTGTATTAGCATACATTTCCTTTGCCACTGAAATCAATATGAACAAAAGCTAATTACTAAGCTGTACGCTTGGCACAGAAGGTGCTCGTCTGGCTGTGCAGGCGCAGAGGTCTAGAGAATGTTAGATATGGTCTTTACATTACTTTCTAATAGTCAAACTTGCTGAACTAATTCTCATTTGGAATAGATAATTGGCAATCTGTGGGTTTTATGTCTGGGTCTCCAATGCTATTCATGCTCTTAAAGGGATAGTTTACCCCAAAATAAAATTCTGTTATCTTTTACTCACCCTCAATTCTTTTTTTGTGGAACTAAAAGAATATACATTTCTACTATGACAAATCTTGATATGTTCAATCTTGGCGGAATAAATATGGTATGCTGCTGCTGTTTTTGTATTTTGCTGCTTCTGCAGAGCAAGTACGGGACTCGCTTCTGCCAATACATTTACAACGCACTGCTGTGAGAAAGTAAGACATGCTGCTGCAAAATATAGCATGAATTACCCGTAGCAGATCTATACAGGTGGAGCTGGGGAAGGTGGAGGGTTTCTGAAAGCACGCTGCAACTGCTAACTGCTAAATGCTGACCAAGTCTTTGAAGGTTGAGCTCATTGGCTACTGGTACATCAGGAACCAATCAGCTGTGCCTAACAGAGGATGATATGATTGCAAGCAGATTGATTTAAGGACCTATCAGCCATCTAGAGTTTCATGACAGAACTTTATATCAATGTGGTCAATGTTGTTTTGGACCCCAATAGTCTATATTTTTCGCATTAAAGCATAAACAATTTTGTTTACCTCTTAGAAAAGTTATTTTTCATTTAATACATTCTTAACTAGGTTTATTTATTTATTAGGGGGCCAAGGATCAAAGGTGCGTAGGCACCTATTGTATCCATTGCCGTTTCTATTATTCTAATTCTTCCATTTCTTCTTCTTCTTCTTCTTCTTCTTCTTCCGCTCTGGAAGTCTATGGCAGCCTATAGAACTGCTTGTGGGAAAGTTAGGAAATTTGATAGAGGACAGTCTGAACTGTAAGTCTCTAACTCAATCCCTCTAGCGCCACCAACTTTCCAAAGGTGCACTCATGTTTATCTAATAACCTTTGTACCATGAAGGCTAGAAACAAAAATGTTCCACCATTTTGAATTTTCCGAAAAACCTACTTTTCCCATGTCAGCCATTTTGAGTGTGAATACATTTAAAAAGCTGTATTTTATAAATGCATTAGCATATCTTTTTGAAACTATATGGAAAGTATGGGTCATTGGCACAATGCCCTGAAGGAGCCTGAGACGTTTTGAGCCAGTGCCACCTAGTGGTAAAATCAAATATTCACATGCTTATAACTTTTGATTTGGTTTACTTATTTTTTCCTTAGATTCCTGAATCCTTTCCGAGTCTAACGATACCAAACAAGCACGTTTTCGTCTTATGGTTTGGGCAACGTTATAATTTAGCTTTTTAACAACTTTTGTGAATATCTTTGAAAGCAATTGTCCAATCGAGACGGGTTGACTAAATGCTAATGGCCAATTGCCAAAATTTTTATAGTAAGTGGCAAACAAATGTCGGGTGTGGGTAATTTTTTATGTGCTAATAAATGTTTATTAATAAACAAAATTAGATATTTTCACCAACTTTGACACACTTATGTATGGTGGCACTCTGAGGACACACACACAGTGAAAAACAGTGGGACTGCACCACTTGGTGGCGCTATAATCGAACAAAACATGAAATTGGCTCTAACTACAGTATCATTGGTCTGATTGACATGCAGTGTCGGTGTCACAGCTGCTATCATAGTCCATTATGACATTGGTGTACCTTGAAAAACATGGCCGACATTTAAATTACAAAATGACAACAAAAAAAAGATCCAGAGCTGTAACTGTAGTGATTTTGCATAACGCTAAAGTTTACAAACGCATTGGCATATCGTTACGAAAATCAGTTTGTGTCTTCGGCACCATGCCCTGAAGGTACTCAAAAAGTTTCAGGGCAGCGCCCCCTTGTGGTTGTGATGAAATTTTATTATAAGCAATATTATCTCATTACAACTCAATGTGTATGGGTTTTCAGCCTATTTGCTTAAAATTGTCTCCAAACCTTTAATTACAAATTTTTGCAGTTGGTCTGCTGCTAGCTTCCACGTTTGCTTCTGTTGTGCTTGGCCCCGATAATTGCTGTTATAGTTTCTTTCTTCTTCTTTTTTTAAAGTCACTGTTAAAAAGAAATTGTAATAACATTGATTTAACCACTGAAATGAGAAAGCACTTACAAACTATAGTTACTATTCAAAAACAAACTCTAAGATGAATATTTAGCACTTAGCAAAGTAGCAGCTACACTTTTGATCAATAATATATGATAATTGGATTAACAATCCTGTTTGATAAATAATATATCCTGTCAGCTGAAGATCATTACGAGCCAGCAAACCTTCAGAATGAGTTTGTGGGAATTTGTAACAGCAAGCCAATCATTTGGCACTGTACATGCAGCACAGCCTTGTCCAGATAGTATTTCGGATGAGCGGACTTAAATTATCTCTAATGAAAATCTATGCCATTAGTACATGTGTAATTAGTGGCAAGCCCGTATTGAAACCCTTGAAAGCCATGGCCTTCTGGCTCTCTGCCTGCCCTTCTATAAGACAGTCTAAATCCTCATTAGCTGCATGGTGTCCTCCTTTATGAGCCCAGCCTGTTATGTTACACCTTTCATCTACTCTACAGAGCCTGTCGGTGATCATTAATGGAGTTCTGAAGCTCTATTAGCTTTATGCTCATGATGAATTGATAAGATACTGTACTCAAGTGCCCTGTTGGCAATACTCTGTACACAAACTTCTTATCTTTTTAGTTTTAAACTCCCTTTCTGTCTGTAACTGCTAAAGAAGGTTAGTAGGATTCTCCATTGTTGCCAAAAAATATGACATTTCAGTAAGAATGCAAATCATGACTTCTTATTACTGAATAATTTGCTTTCATTTATAGGACTTTTATTATGTTTTTGTTGTTGTTGTTTTTTTTCCCCTTTTTTGGAGCTTGTAAGTCATTATCCACTGGTGTGTATATGGCAAAATTGTGATTTTGGATGAACTGCCCCTTTAAAAATTCCCATCATCATTATGCAAAAAACGTACATTTTGCATAATTAGAGGGAGATTTCATGAGCATGTGCCTGGGCTTCTTGGCTGACAGACATTAAAATTAATAAAACATCACCCGCTTTGGGTATCACACACACTGAACAAATAAATAAATGTGCTAAAATATGAGCATGTTAATAACCATACAAAGCATGATATAGAAGCATAGCTCTTTACAAAACGTAAACATCCTGGCTTTAAAGGGATGGTTCACCCAAAAATGAAAATTCTGTCATCATTTACTCCCCCTCAAGTTTTTCCAAAGCTGTATGAGTTTCTTTGTTCTGCTGAACACAAAAGAAGATATTTTGAAGAATGTTTGTAACCAAGCAGATAGAGCAACCGTTGACTACCATAGCATTTTTTCCCCTACTACGGTAATCAATGGTTGCTCTATCTGCTTGGTTACAAACATTCTTCAAAATATCTTCTTTTGTGTTCAGCAGAACAAACTCATATAGGTTTGAAAAAACTTGAGGGGGAGTAAATGATGACAGAATTTTCCTTTTTGGGTGAAATATTCCTTTAATGTCACTAATTTCTTGAATTCTCTAATCTCTCTCTTTAATTGTTTCTCTTAGACAGCAACGAGATTAAATGAAGAGCAAACAGAGTTTAAGTCTTCTGGTTCTCAGATTAGAAAATCTCCTCTAGAGTTTCAGAAAATATTAGCGTCACAAACTGAAAGAGATGTGAGTGTACACTACTGTTCAAAAGTTTGGTGTCAGTGAGATTTTTTTGTATTATTTTGAAAGAAGTGAATGCTTTAATTCAGTAAGATCTCATTAAGTGACAGTGAAGACATTTACAAAGTTACAAAATATTCAAATTATTTCAAATTAATGCCGTTCTTTTGAACTTTAGGGTATTTTGAGCTAACTTCACATATACACACATTATAGGACCCCTTTAAATAAATACAGCTTTGGTGAGGATAAGAGACTAAAATTAATGAAAGATTTTACCGACCTCTAACTTTTGAACAGTAGTGTATGTGTTTACATCAGGCAGAACATTATGACCACTGACAGGTGACGTGAATAACACTGATTATCTCTTCATCATGGCACCTGTTAGTGGGTGGGATATATTAGGCTGCAAGTGAACATTTTGTCCTCAAAGTTGATGTGTTAGAAAAAGGAAAAATGGGCAAGTGTAAGGATTTGAGCGAGTTTGACAAGGGCCAAATTGTGATGGCTAGACGACTGGGTCAGAGCATCTCCAAAACTGCAGCTCTTGTGGGGTGTTCTCGGTCTGCAGTGGTCAGTATCTATCAAAAGTGCTCCAAGGAAGGAACAGTGGTGAACCGGTGACAGGGTCATGGGCGGCCAAGGCTTATTGATAGATGTGGGGAGCGAAGGCTGGCCCGTGTGGTCTGATCAAACAGCTACTGTAGCTCAGATTGCTCAAGAAGTTAATGCTGGTTTTGATTGTGTACAATATACACTGTTCAGGCATAACATTATGACCACCTTCCTAATATTGTGTTGGTCCCCCTTTTGCTGCCAAAACAGCCCTGACCCGTCGAGGCATGGACTCCACTAGACCCCTGAAGATGTGCTGTGGTATCTGGCACTAAGATGCTAGCAGCAGATCCTGTAAGTCCTGTAAATTGCGAGGTAGGGCCTCCATGGATCGGACTTGTTTGAAACAGACATTTTGAAAAATGTTTGCACTGCTCTTTTTTTCATAAAATATTGACTGTGGGCTCTAAAATCCCCAAAAGGCTTGTGTAATGGTTGAAGTCTTTACAATAATCTCTACGATAGGACCAAAATTAATGTGATGGCATTAAAGATGTTATTTGTGTAAAATCTTCCTTCCCGTCGCCTCCCAGATCTCATTCCCAGTCTGCATATTCAAACTTGGTCTATCATGCTTGATTACGAGATACAGGCTGGTGTCATAGACATGATGCAAATGAGACTGAAAAGAAATGCATACGGATTTGGGTAAACAAGCTGTCTTTTTTGGCTGAACTGTGTCTCTGAAAGCCCGAGATGCTGAGAGCAATAAAATCTGACAAGACAATATTGTTTTTTTATAGAATACACTTGATAGTTGTTTAGAATAGCACTGGACGAATAATGCCAAGCAAATTGTGCCAAATTTCTCATCCACCATCTTGTGTGATCAGACTCTGTTTAGTATTTTTCAGCGATGCTGTTGTCTCTCGTATCCCGAGTGTGCCCAAGTGAGCCCGTCCCCTGATGAGAGAGAGCTCTCAGCTCAACGCAGACAGAAGATTGAGAGGCAATGGGGTGACAGCTATTTGCATAATGCTGGGGGGAAAAGGAAAGTGCAAACAAGTCGTCTTGCCATCACTTCCTGCCTTAACCGTCTGCGTCGCTGGATGGCAAACGCCGTTTTCCCTCCCTGCTTTTCTGTTTCTTTATAATCTAGTGCTGTAGAAAAGACATGCATCGTATAGCAGTCCCTAAATTAGTGGGTACTCTTTGAGCATACTTAAAGCCATCTGTGTTTCAGTCAAGACCCGTCCCTGCGGAGACGCAGGGGGAATGTTTTTCCACCAAGTAAACCCTGACATGAAAAGCCAGCCTACGTCAACATGCTAAGAATACGCTACAGAGCGGCGCTGTGCGCGCACGGTTAAGGAGCAGCTTTGGAAAGGCTGCGTATCGATTGTGCCGAGTGGATTGTGTTTGAGGCTGTAGGCGCTGCAGAAGCTGAAGTCCCCTCTCTTTCTTGTCACAGCTCAGCTCCTTTTAATTAAATGGCTTGCAGTCGTGACTGAGTGTGAATGTGAACGAAGATCAGCACGGACGGAGTCTGCGTCACTTCTCACGGCCCCCTTCCCTTCGCTTGACCTTTCCTCATTTACCCCCGACGCTGCCCCCTGAGCGCTGCTTTTCAGAGTCTTAAGGGTCTTATTTCCATTTTTCCTCTCACCTTAATTTACCCAGCTGCTTTTGTTAGACATCTTCTGCGCGGCCGTTCTCAATGTCTCACGGCTCGCGGGTTTACCTGACCTTCTTTATTGCAGCATCAGGACTGAGGCGGTTTCGTTCCAGCCGAGCAGGGATCATTACCGAGCTGTTGATTTTGTTGGAGTGAGAGTGTACATAGAAAGCCTTCCTATGAGGCTTTATCATCATAAATACTGTGCATTAGTAGGACATAAGTTTTGTATGCCTGTTAACACCTTATGTATTAAATGTAATCCATATAGACGTGTCAATAAGTTATTTATTTATTTATTTATCAAATAGCAGCTAGAAATAAATCCACAAAATTGTCAGTTATTGTAATTGTTATTATTGAATTCAAACAAATCAATTCCTACACTTGATTGGCAGTTGAAGAGACCTTTGTGTAACATTTTGTAAAATTATTATTTTTATTAGTTTTTTTATGAGGATCTTTTTGGATTTTGTGCATCACTAATCAATATTTGATCACTTTCACCATGCTTTACTTTACCTCTATTCATATCTCTTAAAATGTTATTTAAATTGCATATGCCATCAAATAGTATTTATTTATTTATTTATTTATTTATTTATTTATTTGGGGGTTTGTTTGTTTGCTTACTTTGTTTACATTGTTTCAAGACAATTTTGTGGATTTTGTCAAAGGTGTTGCTTGCAATAAATGAATGAACAAATTAAAGAATTAAAGAATCCACACATCTGATGAGATTTTTATGTAAGATTTTGTATTATTATTATTATCGCATTTAATAAAACATTTTCTTTTCACCTTAAGTTACTTAAGTCACGTGTAACGTTTAGTTAAGTTACGTTTACTGTGTTTTTGTTGTCAACAAGTGCAGTGTTTCGTATCTTGCTGGTTTACTTGACCTTCTTTATTGCAGCCTCAAGACTGAGTTTCTAGCCGAGCAGTGATCATTACCGTGCCCGCTGTTGATTTAGTTGGCGTGAGAGCGTACATAGAAATCCTTCATATGAGACTTTATTAACATAACTACTGCCTTCGATGTGTTTTGGCCATTGCCGTTGGCCATTGAGAGGCAGATCCACGGAGCTTGTGTGCTCTGAATGGGTCCAGGGAGAGTCCTTTGCAGCTGGAAGCTGTGGCCTACTCTGAAATATTCACCGGAGAGCTGAGATAGATACATCAATATACATAATGAACTTGGTGTCCGTGCGGAGTTGGAGCACTTAATTAAGCTGTCTTAAAATGGTCGGCTTGCCAATAATGGATGCGGAATAACAATAGAAATGTACCATCTTATTCCAGTACTCAAGTCATTCGGTGCATGTGATTGCTGTGTGTAGAGCAGCGGCACTTCTGAAATGAGCAGGCGAAGTCGCCTCTCTAGATTTGGCTTTTTGTTGTCCATTATTAATTCATGCAATGGTTTATGGGTTAAAGGCATTAAAAATACCATTATCTTTCTGTATCAACAAGAAAACAATACTATAATATTTTGCTATAATGTTTTTTTGTATGTTTGTTAACACGTTATTTATTCATTCCAATCCACGTCATCCAATCCAGTGCATGGTATTTGTTTGTTTATTTAATTGTTTGATTTTGTTCATTTTATTCATTTATATATTTACACACACACACACACATACACACACACACACACACACACACACACACACACACACACACATGTTGTGTTTCCATGTTTAATGGTGACATTCCATAGGCGTAATGCATTTTATACCATACAAACACTATTTTTATCCCCTACACTGCCCCTGCCCCTAAACCTACCCATCACAGGAGACATGCTGCATTTTTACTTTTTCAAAAAACATCACTTAGTGTGATTTATAAGATGTTTTCCTCATGGGGACCAAAAAATGTCCCCACAAGGACAAAGATTTTGGATATTGCCATCTTTTGGGGACATACCGTAGGGATTACCAGTCCACATACATACACACACACACACACACACACACACACACACACACACACACACACACACACACACACACACACACACACACACACACACATAAATAAATAAATAAATAAATAAATAAATAAATAAATAAATAAATAAATAAATAAATAAACAACCTGTTGTAAAATTATTATTATACCTGGATTATATATTAAATCATCTTTTTGGATCACTAACAGTTATTTATTTGTTTGTTTGTTGTTTTTTACATGACCTCAAAAATAACAATTACAAAAACAGTATTTTGTGGATTTCCTTTATTTGTTACTACAAGCTGAATGATTGAATGGACGGATGAACGTGTGTGTGTGTGCTTTTGCGTGTGAGTGCATGTGTGTGTGTGTGTGTGTGGATCAATCAATCGATCAAACAATCAATCAATCGATCAATCAATCAGTCAACAAATCAACCAATCAACCAATCGTTCAGTCAATCAATCAATCAATCAATCAATCAATCAATCAATCAATCAATCAATCAATCAATCAATCAATCAATCAATCAATCAATCAATCAATCAATCAATCAATCAATCAATCAACACACTTGTTATTATTTAGTCAGGTTATTATTTAGTCAAATGTGCAGTGCACCCCAGCCCTGCACATTTTGTATGTCTCCCTCATCAGACACACCCAATTTAGTTCTTGCAGTCTAACGAGCTGATGAGTTGAATCAGGTGTGATTAATGAGAGAGACACACACAAAATGTGCAGGGCTGGTGGTCCTCCAGGACAGGTTTGAAAACCACAGATTTTTAGATCATACATCATAATATTTTTGGATCACTAATCAAGCATTAGTCACTTTAATCCACACTATTTGTATAATTAAACAAATCTGTCCAAACGAATCGATCTGATCTCATATTTCATTATTGCTTTTATTGTTGATCTTTGCTTTCTCAGACAAAAACCAGAGAGATCCGCATATTTGTAGTTTTATGTTTGTAAAGGTATCTCTTGTAAAATGGCAGAAAAACATGTTAGACTAGGCTGTTCAGATGCCAAGTCCTCTCCATGCACTTATCCATGTCTTTTAGAATGACTATTTTCTTTTCTCGACACTCTGTTAGCCAGTCAAAATGTCTCTCACAGTTAGTTTTGCTCAAATGGAGCACTTGCCTGGACTTTTTTGATCTCTCAGCCAAATGAGAGGTGTCTTTTCCAAAGAGCAAGTGTTTTCTGGCTACTAAAACAGTGTGAAGTCTGTATGTTGAGGAGCACGGTCTGTGTATTCCGCTGTGCTGTCTCTTGATTGCAGGGCAAAGCAAATGGGTGCTCACTTAAAACCTTTAATGGCAACCCTGAGGTTGTAACTTGCTGTGAAAGCTACACTGCTTTATTTGTGGCTTTTCCAAGTGCAGCTCTTACTGAACTTTTCCACACTTGGAAGAGGAATGTGAATATGCGTTCTTCCATTCTTTCTTTTCTTTGTTGGTTTGTGTGGGTATATACAGCTTCACTACTCACTAGCCTCTAGGTGTCTACTAAGAAACTGTATGAATAGTGCTAGAAAAATAACACACATTTGGATCCTTTCCTACAGAGCTCAGGAAAATGCAGTGCATAATCACAGATTGCACAGGTTTCCTCCATTCCTCCATTGCAGGTGACAAAAATGGGCATGTATTGGCCAACTTTGAGATGAGTTGTGCCACATTTAGTTTAGGCTGTGATTGTGTACGAGTGAAAGGAAACTTTTTTTGTTACCTTATTGCAAAAACATTTTAGTGCTCTTGATTTTCATGTTAATGTTGATATTAGCTTGTATCTTAAGCGTGTGGGAGCCAAGTGTTGGGAACCAAGAACATTTTTTAAAGAAAAAAAAAGAAATGATTGCCAATGTGGGAACAGCTTGTAACTAAACTTAAAAAACAAAACCTTCCCTGACTTCCTAGAAATGAATTGCCTGTAGTCAGATTTTTATGTGAAGGGCTCAAATTTCAAATTGTAATTAAATATAATTTATATAATATAATTTTAACTCTATTTTTTATCTTGTATATATAATTTGAATTATATAAATAAATTATATATGCAAATACGAATAAATAGTGTATATAGTCAAACCAAAAATTATTATGAAGTGAGAATAGCTTAATAAACTGACACATTGTACCCAAAAATTCTTCACACAGTGACTACCAGGAAAATTGATGATAATTGGGACTAAAATTGTTCAGACACTTTGACCTGACCAAGTTTTGCTGAAGTGATTTTTCTTTAATTGCTAATGCGACCTTTTACACCACAGAATGAACAAAATTTGGTTGACCTAAATTGGTATTATCTAATTGTGCACTTAAATTGAACAGCTGATTGGTTGATTGTAATCCATTACATACCTTTCTATCAAAGTTATCTGACATTTTTAAGATGAATTTGTTCTGACACAGTTCTTGTCATATGTTATTACCTTTTTATAAACTATAGTGAATAAACTGTGATAATGTGAGAAAATGTTGAAGGTGTCTGAATAAATGTTAGTTTGACTGTATATATATATATATATATATATATATATATATATATATATATATATGAATTAAAAGGTGACGTGAATAACACTGATTATCTCTTCATCAGGGCACCTGTTAGTGGGTGGGATATATTAGGCAGCAAGTGAACATTTTGTCCTCAAAGTTGATGTTTTAGAAAAAGGAAAAATGGGCAAGTGTAAGGATTTGAGCGAGTTTGACAAGGGCCAAATTGTGATGGCTAGACGACTGGGTCAGAGCATCTCCAAAACTGCAGCTCTTGTGGGGTGTTCCCGGTCTGCAGTGGTCAGGATCTATCAAAAGTGGTCCAAGGAAGGAACAGTGGTGAACCGGTGACAGGGTCATGGGTGGCCAAGGCTTATTGATGCGCGTGTGGAGCGAAGGCTGGCCCGTGGTCCGATCAAACAGACGAGCTGTAGTTCAAACTGCTCAAGAAGTTAATGCTGGTTCTAATAGAAAGGTGTCACATTCACATTTCACATTTTCTTTCACGGTTTCTTTTACATCACGTGGATGGCCGGGTCCGTGTGCATCGCTTACCTGGGGAACACATGGCACCAGGATGCACTATGGGAAGCCGGCGGAGGCAATGTGATGCTTTGGGCAATGTTCTACTGGAAACCTTGGGTCAAGCCATCCATGTGGATGTTACTTTGATACGTACCACCTACCTAAGCATTGTTTCAGACCATGTACAGCCTTTCATGAAAACGGTATTCCCTGGTGACTGTGGACTCTCTCAGCAGGATAATGCGCCCTGCCACAAAGCAAAAATGGTTCAGGAATGGTTTGAGGAGCACCCATGGTTTGAGGTGTTGACTTTGCCTCCAAATTCTCCAGATCCCAATCCAATCGAGCATCTGTGGGATGTGCTGAACAAACAAGTCCGATCCATGGAGGCCCCTCCTCGCAACTTACAGGACTTAAAGGATCTGCTGCTAACATCTTGGTGACAGATACCGCAGCACATCATATCATATCATATTTAAATTATTTTATATAATATAATAACTACTAAAAATAGAAGGTTTTTATATTTTACATTATTCTGAATCTACAGCCAAAACTAGACCACTGCAGTCCAATTAAAGAACAAATTAATCTTATGAACTGGTTGTTTTAAAAAAATTAAAAATATAATGTGCAACCGGTATTACTCTGTCAATACATTCAGATTGGTTATTATTACATTGTGTAATGGTTGTTCATATAACAATATGTATAAAGATAATTATAAAATAGTTAATATTAATATTAATGAAAACATGTATAAATATGAATTAAAAATGACATTATTAATCATGAAATGATGACATGAGTAAACATTCCCTTTAAGGCTGATTATTGTATTGCATTTATGCTGCCTCTGAAAAAAAGACAATTTAAAAATTGATACAGTCTGTTTGACCTTTTTCTAGAATTATTTTAAAAGCCCCCCAATAATTATTCCTTAAAACTATTAAACAATTGTTAATACTGTTAAAATGTGTTAAGAGGAATTGGAACCAGAACCTGAATGTACGTAAGCTCAACTCTACGAATGTCTACAACGTGTAGAAGTAGAGCTGATTTAATGCTCTTTTCCTTCTCTTTTCCACTTGGCAAGCACTTCTCATTTTGTTAACAGTGGTTACAGTTGATTGGTGCCAATGAAGGGAAGCAAGACTGATTATGGCGACGTATTGCAGCACTGAAGACTTAATGCACTCTGGATGGATGTGTACACATGCTAGCAGGTGCTGACTCTGCAGGCCGGTGTGTATGAGGTATCGCCACCCATAAAGAGCTGACCACTGACTCATTCGGAGCCCTTATGAAACTGAAAGCTGGTTAGCTTTTAGATGAATGGTCTTTCATTACGAAAATGGCTACTGCTTCCTTTGGGAATATGCTAGGTTTGTTTTAGCATTAAGGCACATAAGACCTCAATAGGAATTTCTTTGAGGTCTAAATAAGATATACTGATCTTCATCACCCCTATGATTTGATGGTTTTTGTGAGAAGCACAGCTTGAGAGCATAAATATATATCATAATATCTACCACCATCAGTAAGATATTATTTTTCTTTCTTAGGAATAAATACTTTAGCCGCTTTTCCACCGTCAGGCAGAACGGTTCTATGTAGGGATGTCGCGTCTCATGATTCTTTTTAGCTGGCTAAGCACGCCATTGGAGTGAAGTAAACACAAATGAATAATAATACAATTAAAATAAATATGTAATCATCGGACACTATTTGTAGCGTCTGTCAAATCTTTTATCAACCCCACAGAGAAAAATTAAACTTTATCCGTACTGGCTGTCCCAGAACATGCACTTTTATGGATTTAAAAAACAGAGCCACAATCACTGCCATTATAAAGCTTGGATTAGCCAGGACATTTTTAATTTAACTCCGATTGTATTCGTCTGAAAGAAGAATGTCATATACACCTACAGGGCCGTCGCAAGTGGGGTGAAAGCTGGTGACGATTATAGGGGCCCCCACTGCCCAAGGGGCCCCACAAAATCCAGAAGTTATACTATATAGTCCCCTGTTCTGTGAATAATTATAATATTTTTATTAGATGTATGCCTGAGATTTTAATGAAAACCACAAAACCATGCAAATAGGTTAAAGAAGTTTTTCAAATATCTGCTCCTCTCCTCTCCATACAAATGGTTCAGTCCGGTTTAGTGTTTATTAATTAAATCAGTCAGTGACGAACATTAGATCATTTGACCCAATCAAATTGTAAGTCCCACCCCAGCTCGTGAACAGAACCAATCGGAGTTGAGGCGGCAGCTGAAGTTAAAGATGAACTTGTTGAAAGAACAGGAGACTGACAGACAGGCTGAAAATGTCAGGGAAAAGAAAATATAAATCAGGGTACCAGAAACGCCTTGAAAAGAACGAGAGGGAGGCCAGGAGAGTTGCTGTATCCCAGCCGATCAAGACGTTCTTTAAGACAGGTTAGTAACTTAGTGAATTGTTATTTCGCTGTCAGACTTACTTTCGTAGGAAAACTACCGCCTGCCGCCTACTGTCATTACCGGCACCGCGGCATGATTACGTGGTCAAAATCCCCGTCTTTTACGCTATTGTAAATAGAGTTTGTTTGTATAACACACAGAAAAAATGTCACAAGGCATGTCACAAGCATTATGCACCTACTGGCTGTTGATTTATTTTATTAGGCTACAGTCAAGAAAACACGAATACACCACACTGCTCTTGGATGGATACATTCATTAGCTTTATTTAATAATATATTACACAGATACATAGTGTCTTTATTTAAATAAGACAAGTAATTCTTATAAAAAAGACAAAAGTCTTTACATATGACTGCATTCTTGATAATTTATTTGTTTACTTTTTGAATTTATTAATATTTAAAAATGTCTTGGTTTTTGTTAAGTTTTTATTAGTTGTAAAAATATATATAAACATTTACCTTTTAAAATAAAGAGTTTACAACACCACCACCATTTTATAATGTGTATTTTGCTTTTGCTGGTGTTAAGTAAAAATCTTTATTTACATTTATCTGTTTTGTTATTTTGTAATAAACCCCTATTAGGTTACACGTGAGCCTCCATTCTCATATATTGTACAGTATATGATTTGGGTGGGGGGCCCACATCAATATTTTTTCAGGGGGCCCCAAATCCTCTAGCTACGGCCCTGTACACCTAGGACTTAAAAGGTGAGTAAATCATGGGCTATTTTGTAACCCCGCCTTTTGTGTTTTTGGCTAGTTTCAGCCCGACGCAGTCATCATTTTAACGTCCAGCGCCACGCTGTTTAAATAGCAAATGCACTCGCACCTATCTGATCGCCCATGGGTGTGCTGGTCTGAAAACAAGGTGTGTTCAGGCACGTTGTTGGCGCGTTGCTATTTTGAGGAAACTGAAAACGACATTGACCAACAAAAACCTGGTCTACTGTAGGGTCAATAGTGCAATATTTTATGTGTCATTTAAAGGGCGCATTAGTAATATGCACAACGCGCATATACTGCTTATTACACAGGGACGTGCAGCAGCACACAAACACTTTTAAATATTAAAAATAAAAGGATTTCGGTAACACTTTACAATAAGGGTGCACTAATATGCATTAATTCATGCTTAACTAATGCACAGATAATTATGATTTAATGTGTTACTAATGGTTAACTAACCCGTTTATTAATGATTACTGCATCAGCAACTAATGAAGATTCTACATGATTAATAGATTAAGTAATAATTCAATTGTTATTAGTTAAATGTGTCATAATGTATTAATTCCTTAATAACATATTATATGAACTAATAATGTAAATTAATGTGTTAATTACCACAATGGGTCAAAGCCATGCATTTCAACTTCCAGTTGTCTGCTTTAATTAATCATTAGCTAATGATTTACTAATGTGTCATTATGTTATGACTTTACTTGTTGGGGCACATGACTATTAACTAATTAAAAATGAATTCAAAACCCATAACCACAATTACATATTACTTAATCAATTAGTTAATAGTCCATCGTTAAACTAGCAAAAGTGGATTCGGACATACCCTAAGTGCGCCTGCACCATGCACTTAGAACGTAAAAATAGGGCCCTTAATGTGTCTTTTTTGAGTAGAAAATGAACTCCAAATGTCACAAAATGGCACGTTACTAAACCTAACAACAAAAGCAATGATAAAAATCATCATGTCTTCCAACCAATACGCCTTTATAGGTTGTTTGTCACTTCCCTGAAATACGACCCATAGGAGTGTTTACTAAAGTTGCGCCCCTATCGACAACATGCAGGACACTTTCATTTTAATGCATTGTTCCCTTTTATCTGAGTAATATTTTAGGTTTGTCATTGCACAATTTGTAGAGCATTGCAATATACAACAACATGTAATCATGTGACAATGCATCGGTTCGAGCCAAGGGAACACACGTGTTCATAAAGTGTGTAGGCTATGCACTATAAATCACTGGGTAGGTTTTGGGATGGGGTGGGTGTAGTTGTTAATAAAAATAATATTTTTGCTAAATGAAAATATGACAAATGGTGGTAAAAGTCCACACATTGCATTAAAATGAACATGCATTCTGATTGGTAACGACAGTCATATGTCATTTCGTCAGACGTAACAGGACACTGTCATTATTTTTACAACAGCTAGAGGGCGCATGACTTTAAAACGTAAATAAAATTCGTAATAAGGTGCTTGAAAAAAGACCTATATAGAGTCTGGGTTTTTTTGGAGCACAGTCTGATAAAGCGCATAGCGTCAGTTCTGGCAGGTCACATCAAGCTCGCATCAGCTGACTGTCAGCTGATCACGTCTACCTATAGGAAAACGATGTCTATCACAGCATACATGAATTAGCTCCTTTAGTATTATCAGCAGCTAGCAGCTCCACCTCCTGTCAGTCAGGATTAGGATTTCTGATTCCCCCTGAATCAGACTAAATTCCTGATTGTTATTAATATTGACATTAATGATATCGTTGCTTCTGTTCTGTGGGTTTATCTCTGCTCTCCCTGCTCTTATCCATGCTAGGCTGCATGGATGCGCAGGGAGTTCTTGCCCAGAACAGAACCAGATGCCAATCCAAACTATATGCTAATTGTCTATCATCTTTGACTATTGTGATCCTGACAGAACTGTGTAAATGAAGCTGAAAAACAGCAACAAAACATTATTCATCATTATTCCCCAGTGTATGATGGGAACAGAAGTAGTTTAACTTAATTTCATAACGTTGAAATTTGCGCTTTAATTTGTACAAGCTTAAATTGAGTACTAATATCAAATTTACTAACATTTTCATGTAGAAATTGCATTCTTTTTTTTAAACTTTTATACAGGAGTTCCTTCAGTGGCATATTAGCTTTTGTAACGAGGATCTGAAAGAGAAAATCACTGGAATTGGTTTCTGAAATGTTGGTATTGAGACAATAATTTCCTACAACTTTATCTGCCATTGTAATGAGCTAATTTGGCGAACATATTGTGCCGCTGTCGTTATGTCTGAACAATACACAGGTGTTCAATTTGTTTTCATTTCTATGAATCAGTATTTATCCGAGTGCACCTGACAAAATTCTCCATCTGTCTCTGAATCTTAAAGATCTAGTAGATGCTTCCAATGACGAACACTGTCAAATAATATTCACATCATTATCCATTCTGCAACTAGTCCAAAAGTTGTGGCTGAAACAGATGGCTGTGAATGCAGGAGGTGCATTTGTCCACATGCCATGTTCTTGTTATTGCCCACTTATGGAAACTAATTAGGTATCTGTGCCATAAGTAAATCCGTGCCATAGAGTTCTTTTGATTCACCAGACTAATGTTTTGGGGTTTTGTTTTCACTAGCGCTATAGTTGAGGAATAACGGAGGAATGAAAGCTCATGGTGTGATGGATCAGGATCATAATGAAATTTCAATGAGAGAACATCAAAAATCTACTTTTATTGATATTAGAACGCATCAAAAACCAATTGTAAAAGATGTAAATGGTTTTATAAAGCACCTGCTCTTAATAGCAGTTATATCTCTGACAGAACAAATGAGCAAGACATCCATTCATTTGGACGCTGAGTGTATTTCATTCTCGTTGCAGTGAAGTTATTGGGCCATTATGGTCTTTCTGTACAATAAATTGGAATATAATGGTAGAGGAGTACAGATTCATTAATTATATTAGACAGTAAAAGCCTATCTAAGGCTGCTTTATCAGCGTGATACAATGTCTATGAATTCTTCTTGGATTATATGATTTTTTTCTTCTTCTTTTATTATAGTTTATTTGAGAGTTTAACCATGCAGTGCCCTCTTGAAATGTTCTCGTAAATACCAGCATGCCAGAGATGAAACTGTGTGGCTAAAGGGTTTAATTTATTTCCTCTTAATAGTTCCTCTGCATAGCTTTTATTCAACTAATTGGTTATGCAACTAATTTTCTCTCATTCAGAACCTCCAGTGCAGCAAAACCTTCAACTCTCTTTGTTTACAGAACTAGGTCAAGCATGCACTTGAAGTAATACACATAAAAAAATAGATAGTGTGGCATCTTTGAAGGAATTTTGAGTTATTTTCACCGTATCTGCACTTGTCACAACAGTTTATGTCAAGCTTTTAACATTATAAAATGGAAGGTGTGGTACTGTTGCTTTCACACACTTTTCTTAGAGGTCTTAAACAGGCTCGCTGACAGCCGAAAGAAGGCAGAATGAAAAGCCCCTTCAAAGATCTTTTATCAATATTGCACCATATGCCATTTTAATCACTGATTTATTAATAATCCTTTTTATTTCAGTAGTCCAATTAACTTGAAACATGGGTCAGCTCAGTTAAATTATTGGATTATTGCCAACTGTTGCAGTTGTGACATATTGGACAGGGTAAAAAATGGCAAACAAGAGTCATCTGCACTTCTCTAATAAATGCGTGAATGTTTCGCCAATCATCATGGGTGTTTCTCAAACGGGAGACTGCATCCTGTCTAGTCCAGTTCTTAGTGTCCTCTTCAGTAATTAGCCACTAGAATAAGATGATTTAGTAAGTGTGCATGGCTACGTCACACTTGTTCCCGCCCCCGCAGTCACAGAACGAAAATACTATTAAAACTAATTTTGGAAAAAACATTTTTGTATTGCAAATCTTTATATTAAAGGAAAATGAAAATTAGCCCATGATTTACTCACCCTCGAGTTATATTAGGTGTGTATGACATTCTTCTTTCAGTAAAGTTTCGGATGATCACCTTCCGTATTCAGTTTATGGAAAAAGTGTTGAAAGTGCCTCCACAGTTCAAAGGCTTACGCTGCCAGGTATGTTCTCAGATGTCGCGTGTGCATCTTGAACTCCGAGAAGGCACTTTCAACACTTTTCCACCGAAGGCGATCGGCTGGAACTTTAATTCAAATGGCAAAACAGTTCGATTTATAATTACACTGTTGACCCTTCCCTTACACCTAACCCTACCCTTAAACTTACCCATACCACCACACCTGTGCCTTACTTTACCCGTATCCCACCTCAATATCAGCAAAAGTGTCTTACGATACAATATGGACACTACATTGTACTTATTTTTATTTAAATACATAGTAGTTAAGGCCACCTAATATAAAGAGGGACCAAGGATCCTTGGTCTTGATCTTTTTTCTTCTTATTTTATTGTTTATAAAGAATAGATATATAGTAGGAGGTATTAGAATTAGTAGGAATACTAAGGAGGTTGATGCTGTTTAACTTAAAAAAAAACATTGTATGGGGTGCAGTTAATGGTGTCCCGGGACAGACATGAGGTAAGTGGTGAAGGGTTAAGAAGAGAACATTTTTCCTCATTGAAAAAGTTTTGCACAAGAAATGAATAGTGCTTGTTTATTTGTGCGCAATTGTTTATTTCTATATAGCTTTATTTTTATTTAAAGGGTTAGTTCCCCCCAAAATTTTGTCATCAATTCCTCACCCTCATGTCGTTCCAAACCCGTCAGACCTTCGTTTATCTTCAGAACACAAATGAAGATATTTTTGATGAAGTCTGAGAGCTCCCTGACCTCTCCAAAGACAGCCTATACGCAATTGATAAAAGGCTCCGAAAGAGATACGAAAACTAAACCATGTGAATTGAATGGTTATAGTCCAAATTTTCTGAAGAGACACGATCGCTTTTTATGATGAACAGAGTGAATTTAGGCTTGAGCTTCTGTTTATGTTCACTGATCAGTATTTATGAGTAAACTCCTAAATTCAATCTGTTCATCATAAAAAGCGATTGTGTCTATTCAGAATATTTGTACTAAACCATTCAAAAGGGATTCGTTTTCGGACCTCTTTATGAACTTTTTGAAGCCTCAAAGTGTCAGTTGTGTAGGCTGTCTGTGGAGGGACTGAAATATCTCCGATTTCATCAAAAATATCTTCATTTGTGTTCTAAAGATGAACAAAAGTCTTATGGGTTTGGAACGACATGAGGGTGAGTAATTAATTGACAGTTTTCATTTTTGGGTGAACTAACCCTTTAAGTAGTCATTTTAGTACTGCAACTTCAACTTATTTATTTCAGATTGGAACATACCAATAATTCTATGAATTATGAATTAATTTCAAATATATTCAAACAAACCTTTCCCCAACTTTTACACAAAGTAGTTCACTCAACTCAATTAACTGAGTAAGGTCACGTCTCCCAATTTAAGATCTTTGCTTGAGTTTTTATCGTTTTTATTTATTTTTTTTATTTTGTGTTGAACAGTTTTATTTTATTTTATGTCACCATCATGGTGATCAGTGCTTTCTTTAGTTTGGGCAGTTTGAGGACTTTTTAATGTTAGTGTTTATAAGAATTTAATAATTGTGTGGTGGTTTAATTCACAGATTTTATGACTGATTCTAGAAAAAAATCCAGCACGGTTTTAGTCAGAAAAGCTGAATCATTTTAAAACCGATTGTATATTAAACACTGTGACCTCCTGTGAGATTTACTCCCACAAACATCAAGAATCAGCCTATGAATCTCAACAATGGTGACATGCTTCATGCCGCAATGCATGCTGGGAGCCATGGATGAGTTTTGCATGATGCACCCAGAATGCTTTGTTAACTTGTTGCAACTTGAATGCTTGTTAACTTGCAATTACAAATTGAATTTACAATTAATACTAGGTTGGTCCAACAATTGTTGAACCAACTTATTTTTACTGGTTAAAGGGATAGTTCACTTTGAAATTAAATTTTGATGTTTAGCTTACCTCACAAGCGGTTTGTGTGAGAAAACGAACAGTATTTATATCGTTTTTTACCTCACCACTACGTCCGACTGATCCGAGGGCGTGCGTGCGTGTTTCCTGTTGTGACATTCGCGCGTTCTGGCTTTAGTTTGTTCGTTTTCTCACACAAACCGCTCGTTTCGTGCCTAAGGCCATCAGTGTGTACTTACGATGGGGGATTGTTTAATTTGGACTTCTCTGTGTATGCTCTTTGAGGTGGTGACCATAGACCTGCATTATGTGAGGCACAGACAAGAACGGTTTGACCTAAAATGATCAAAATTGAAACTACTGGGGAAACAAATACTCCTACATCTCGGATGCCCATGAGGTAAGCTAAAATATATCAAAATTTAATTTCAAAGTGAACTATCCCTTTAAGCCAACTTTTTTGAATTTCATTATCCAGTTAACTCAAACATAATCATTAGCCTACATTTTTGTGAGTTTGATTTTTTACAGTGTACTGTAAGAAAAAAATCACATTTTATTCTGAATACTGCATTTGGACATACTGCCACAGTCGGGAAGTGGGACTGAGTGTAGTGATGTAATAATCAGTTTTGCTGGAGCCACTGGATACTATGCTTAACACCACACTCTACTCTTTGAAATAGTAAGTAGGCTTAGAATGGAAATGGGAAGTGCGCTGTATAATAAAAAGTTATTTCCGCACTTATTAATATAAAAACTTGAGGATGTTTTGTAACCAGCATTTGTTCTTATTTCTTAAGAGGTTTTAGGGAAGGCACTGATTAATCATGATAAACTTGACTGGGAATATTTGAAAAACCTCAACGGTACAGTCAAGCATCAGAGGATTTCCAGAAGCCTGTCTGTACTGGCCATATTAGCTGTCCAGTCAGAGGAGGCGAGCAGAGATCATGCCCCTTGTAGATCATGTCAGAGAAAGGGCACATGAATGTTCCAGACCCGTGGTGATTTCCAAATGGCAACTGTGACCTTTAGATGGGGGTAAGATAAACAATTGAAGGAGTAATAGGCTGGGTGTGAAATGAGTGAGTAAACCTGGCATTACACACCATCTGCTTTTGGAGCAGATGGCGGCGACTGAGATCCACTAGTATCACTGTTTTACAAAGGGAAAAAGATGCAACATTGTGATCTGGCTGAAACTTGAATGCCTGCCTTTGCTTGTTCTTGATACAACCAGGATCACATGTTGGCAAATATACCATAAAATACACAGTTGGCGTATATACGGTTTCACAGTAAATTTATGGACTTGGATTCATCCTGGCATACTAAACGCTCAAAGACTTGGCTGTCTGTGAGGATTTGTACAGACTCAGGAAGACATTTCTTCACAGGGAATCTTTATTGTAAATGCGTATTGCTTGGCATTTGAATCCTGAAAGAGTCAAGACAGACCTACGGCATCCAGTCGGGATGGACAGGCCCCTAGAGAGTGACGGACCTTTTAAAATATTTTAGAGCTTGGTATAACTAGAAAAATGTGTATTCGTTATAATATATCCCAAGGCGTTTTCATATTTTAATAATTTACAAGAGTTTTCCAAGTTTAGAAATCATCTGGGTTTTCCAAGAACGTGGAAAAAACGTGAAAAAAACAACAAAAGAAAAACAGATGTTTTAATTAATATAGGAAATAATAGATTTTTTGTCATTTTACGTTATTTTAAAGATAGTTTTGTCTTATTTTAAAACATCCTGAGGAAGAACATATAAAAAACAAATTGTGTGATATTAAATAATTGCCATTTATGTTTTCATTGCTCTAAGTTGTTAAACTATTTACTGATACAATCGTCAGAGCAGCGCTGACAACAAAATCTGCGAGTGTGTGTCCGCAATGTATGTGTGTGTGTTTGAGTGCGAGAGAGAGAGAGCGGGAGAAACAGAGGGTTTTGGTTCTTTTGCTGTTCTAGGCTGTAGGACCTTTGAAATAACTGGTCATATGGCGAAGTGATATGAACATGTAATGCGGTCAAGACCTGCCTGGAACTACTTTAGCAGTGCATTTCCTAGAAATCAATTGCACACCTTAAAACGTTCATCAACCAATCAGATTCAAGCATTCAACAGCCTCCATATAGCCCTAAATTCAGATCTGTGTTTGTACATAATATACAACAAATGTAGGTTTTTTTTAAACTCTGGGATCACTGAACCCAAGTATGAAAATCCCTGGTCTCTAGACGATTTAAAGTTGGAGTACCTAACAGGTGTGTGTAAGGTATTTGTAGCATTAGCTTAGCATAGAAAGTTAAATTTACACATGGCAATTTATTGCATGAAACTATTTCTTTGTCTCAAAACTCAGCAAGTGTATAAATCAACTTATTTTTCTTACATGGAGTGAGGCAGAAGATGTATTATTTGTAACTATGTGCAATGCAAAAGGCTACACCTATTCTAGCATTGTCCTCATCAATACAGCACTTCATTTGTGTAAAATCAACAGAGACCATGTGAAGAAAATAGACATCACGTATTTATTGGCTTCATGTTTCTTCTGTCAAAATGTTCCTGCCTTTTTCCTATTTGTCTGTATGAATACAGGGCCCGCCGTTATAATGTTATCTCAGGCCCTGTCCAACACGCAGGTTTGTGATCGTAGGCAGGCAGTGATAACAGTTAACCACACATTGCTCCATCCACTAATGAGATTTCATTAAGGCGAGAACATTGATCTGGCCTCCTGCACACGGGTGCATCTTCCATTCACACTCCACACCCAACATGCTAGCACATGTCTCGTCTGCTCACGGCTTTGATCAAGCCTCCAGCATCTTGTGGATGTAATATAGCAGCAAACTTAGGCTGTCTCCACGTTTGAGAGCTTGAGAGGCGAGAGAAGTTTTGAGTGGGTCAGTTTGAGCTGAGATTCCATAGTGTTATTTAGAAATTTAATGAGACTTCTGTTCTGCTTTCCAGACTTACCCATTGATTCCCTCCTGGTGACTATCTGTCTTCTCTTCTATTCAGCTCAGTCAATCCTTTGGAATTCTAACCATTAACCTCTTTTCCAAAAGAGGCTTTTCAAGCTCTTGCAATATTTTTGAAATCCATCTGCGTGTTTTTTTTCTTGTGTGTGTGTGTGTGTGGACTGGTAATCCCTACGTTATGGGGACAAAATGTCCCCACAAAGATGGCAATATCCAAAATCCTTGTCCTTGCGGGACATTTTTGGTCCCCATGAGGAAAACAGGTCATAAATCACACTAAGTGATGTTTTTGAAAATGTAAAATGCAGCATGTCTCCTGTGATGGGTAGGTTTAGGGGCAGGGGCAGTGTAGGGGGATAGAATATATAGTTTATACGGTATAAAAACCATTACGCCTATGGAATGTCCCCATAAAACATGGAAACACAACATGTGTGTGTGTGTGTGTGTGTGTGTGTATGTGTGTGTGTGTGTGTGTGTGTGTGTGTGTGTGTGTGTGTGTGTGTGTGTGTGTGTGTGTGTGTGTGTGTGTGTGTGTGTGTGTGTGTGTGTGTGTGTGTGCGTGTGCGTTTTGGAATAGAGAACAATCAAATTTTTATTTTTCATGTAAAGCATAGATCCTTTTTTTTATTGGGAAAATGTGGGTAATTTTTGGTCAATTTAACATGCAACACATCCAGGGGTGAAACTAATGGAAATGTATTCTGCAATGTATGTATAATGGATGACTAGATAGATGATAACTGTTTTCTGTTTTAATATATTTTAAAATCTCTGTCACAGCATCTGAATTTTCATTTCATGCATTATGACTTATTTACACTGTTAAAGAGGTGGATTATCATGCTAAAAAACCGAGTTGGACGCATGACAGAGTATTTCTGTTCCAGATACTCTCCTTCAGGATCCGAATAAGTTTCGGAACGTTTTTTTCCGAGTATGGGCCTGTATGATGTCATAAAGGGAAGAATTCCTTGTATGGGCACTTCTCCCGCATGAGCACGTGCACACAACAACCAGAGCAAGAGGGAAAATTAACCTTGTTCAGCATCCCAAATAACCCAGCGTTAAGGAAACAGTGGATGCAGTTTGTTTTTCTGGAGCATCAATGGAGTTGTGCAAGTGTGTTTGTTTGTTCCCGAGTTGAAACCACAGGCGGTGAGTGAAACTGCTTCAAATGTCTTTGTTTTGTTGCAACGCGAACGTATAGTGAATCGAAAGTTATCCAGGGATAATGCTATGATATATAGAATATATAGTTTATACGGTATAAAAACCATTACGCCTATGGAATGTCCCCATAAAACATGGAAACACAACATGTGTGTGTTTGTGTGTGTGTGTGTGTGTGTGTGTGTGTGTGTGTGTGTGTGTGTGTGTGTGTGTGTGTGCTTGTGCCTCTTTAGCTCCGCCCACAGCACGCCTCCACGGGTTGGGCTGTTCAGCTGTACAGCGTATCTGTCTTTTATAAATATGTGAAAACTAAAGACTCTTAGCAGATATGAAGGATTCTTTACTACTGTAATACTGTAGCTACTCAAGATTAACATGAGACTGGCAGAAACTGTGTGTGTTATGTACCCTTTAACAGTAGAAGTGAAATCTGGGTACTGTCTTACGTTTTAAAATCACGTACGGGGAAAGTTTGGTCCTGTCAGTGAGGCACAAAAACACGCTCTTAGACGGTAAGCTTTTCTTTTACTGTTTTTTTTTTTTGGCCTCGCGATCTTCTAACATTGCACTCTGACGCACCGTATTTCTTGGCGCACTCGTTTTACTCGTATTTGGCGCCACCTATTGTTGCGGGTGTATTATAGACATGTAAAAGTCTAGACCCTGAATATAAGATGAACCGCTATTTTTGTCTTATATTCTGAACAAAACTATATTATATTATCTATTATAAGTTATAATATAGCCTATTATTAATTATATTATATCCCATGTATATTATATATTATGAATTAAAAATATATTAAACATTATGTCTTGTGGCTACTTTCATTGCTTTGCAGTACTCTTACTGTATAAAATGTAACTTTTTTTCAAAGAAAAGAAGGGGACAATTGAAAATTCTATTATGTGATAATCAACATGTCAATACTATTGAAATGAACTTAACTTGAACCTTGGTATTAACTTGAAGTGTTACTCTTTGCTATAGTCAGTTATCACTCGTTTTAATTCACTTTAAAGACCTCAAGATATCAGATACAGACCAATGAAGCTGACGTCAAAATGAGATTTCCAGAGCAGAACCTCTGCTTTAAAGCTTTCCAATCTGAAGTAATTACTCACAGGCCGGTGTGATCCCAGCGTGAGCCGGGCTCAAGGCATTAGTCTCTGCTATGTTCACCTTTTAATTTCACCTTCTCATGACAATCTAATACAGCTGAATTGGACTCTGAATTAATAAAGGCTCAGTAAAGGTTAGATCAACAGGAGGAGACAAGCCCACAATGAAACCTTCACAAATGTAGCAGTGCAAACCAAAGGCTTTATGGTAGTTCTCAGTCTTTTAATGAACAGGGGCTAGTGTTTGCTTAGGTGGTGGGAAAAGTCAAAAGAGCCTAGGGACAAGCATCATTATACAGCATGAATTTGCTTTGCTTTATTAGTACAAGGGCTGCGTTAATAGGACTAGAACTTGAGAATATAAGCACTTTGATATTCCTCCCATGCTCTCAAATATGCAATAATTGGTGTGATCAGTGACCTTGCTGGAGTCACGCCTTGAATGAATTTCATTTCAATGGACCAACATTGAAGCCTCCAATCAACTAAATATTAGACTTCAATTGACCAGGTACAAATGTCTCCTTCGGTATTAGTCAACCCAGATTTGTATGTGACTGATGTGGATAGAGTACAGAATCATATCTGACATAATGCCAATATACAGTGCATATATGATATTATACAATCTGATTAATGAGGTGCAGTGGTCAGGTTCTCTGTTATTTTTGGTGATCTTTTAAGAAAGACCTACCCTAAATTTAAGTTGGAATATGACAACAAAAATATATTAAAGTATTAATCATTTTTTTATTAATTGCTAAGTAAAAGTATTCAATTCTTTAAAGCTTTACAGACCCTAAAATACAAGGCTCCTGAAAAAAAATCTTCGGAAGGAAGGAACATGTGACAATGAATACTAGATCACAGAAATTACTTTTTAAAATATATGAAAATAAAAATAATTCTTTTAAATTTAAAGGTGCACTATGTAACTTTTCTGTCCGCTAGAGGTCGCCTATTCAAAACAAAGGCATAGTTTGATGACGGCAAGTTTGAGCACAGAAACACATGTGGTCTTTACCTCACAGCTGGTGGAAAAGGATTATTAACGTTACTGTAGTATGAAGTAGAGCAGACCCTAGTGGTGTGTGAGATGAGCAAGGCCGCGGAGCGATTGTTAATAAAATGAAAGCTTTAGTTTTTTGGTTAAAATAGCAATTTTTTCACAATTTACAAATAGTTGGAAACATTGGCCTCATAGTTTTTGGATATTTTACTGGAAAATGTTTCATAGTGCACCATTTAACAATTTTACAGTGTTTCTAATCAAATAAATTCAGCCTTGGTGAAAAAAAGAGGCTTCTTTCAAAACATAAAAAAATTGCTTAAAATATATATATATACAGTAGGCCTATATATATTTGCATTTAATCAGTAACTAAGTAAAAATATAGTTTTTATTTCAGCTATGTCATGATGTGAGTAGATCAGTACCTCAAAAGTCTTTCTTTTTTTTCATGTGTATGTAGCTTTAAATGAATGTTTTGTATGTTTAATTTCAGAGCTTGGTTTTAAATATATATTTATATATTTATAGCTTGTTTTGTTTTTTTATCCTGTATGAAAGTGGCTGCTAAAAAGGTGGTCAATGTGAGCGCTACAGTGTATTGCGAAATGGAAAGTCAGTTCACCCTCTTGCATTCACTTTTTTGTCATCTTCAAAATGCAATGTATTGGCCAATTAATCTGCTATCAGTCTATCATTACCTGGCTTTCAGTACACCATTTCAGACATGAACGATGTCATCTCCATCACAGAATATCATGTTTCTGTTTAGTACCAACCATGGCATCATGAAACGTTCCTAAAGATGTTTTGTGTGATTGCTTTACTCTACTTCAATCAGAATGTATAGCCATTTAGTTTTAATGGACACTTTTGAACTGCGCCCAACATCTCCATGCAGCTGATCTCTCTGATTAGACGGATTGGCAGCCGTGGCCCTCTTGCCTCCGTCTGATCTCCGGGTGTTGTGGTGCATGCAGTTGTTGGTGCTCAGTGTCGCACATTGCCCATTTAGAATTCTCATTGATCTCCATCTCCATCCACTGTCAAGGTTCCTGCCCTCTGTCAGATTCATTGTTGTATTGCGCTGCAGTCAGTGATTGCATTTGGCCGTTCCTGAGCATGGCTATCACTTTCTTAACCCGCGTAGCTTCTGCTTGATGGCTCTGTTAACTTACCTGTAAATTGAAAAAAGATTAAGTGCAGAAGCAAATTCACAAGACACTCTGTGAACACGTCCTTGTTCTGTGAGAACCGAAGGACATGCATATTAATTAGAGGTGGGCATTCTGGGTTGGTTGTGTAGGTTGTGTTAGAAAAAACTAATCCATTTCTTGAATTTTGCATTGCAATATTGTAAATCCGAAATTTGTACATGCAGTGGCGATTCTAGGGTTTGATATCATGGTGGTGTGTTATGTATGTATATGAGAGGTGACGTGAATAACACTGATTATCTCTTCATCACGGCACCTGTTAGTGGGCGGGATATATTAGGCTGCAAGTGAACATTTTGTCCTCAAAGTTGATGTGAAAGAAGCAGGAAAAATGGGCAAGCGTAAGGATTTGAGCGAGTTTGACAAGGGCCAAATTGTGATGGCTAGACGACTGGGTCAGAGCATCTCCAAAACTGCAGCTCTTGTGGGGTGTTCCCGGTCTGCATTGGTCAGTATCAAAAGTGGTCCAAGGAAGGAACAGTGGTGAACCGGTGACAGGGACAGGGGCGGCCAAGGCTCATTGATGCACGCGGGGAGCGAAGGCTGGCTTGTGTGGTCCCATCAAACAGACGAGCTGTAGTTCAAACTGCTCAAGAAGTTAATGCTGGTTCTAATAGAAAGGTGTCAGAATACACAGTGTATTGCAGTTTGTTGTGTATGGAGCTGCATAGCCGCAGAGCAGTCAGGGTCCCCATGCTGACCCCTGTCCACCGCCGAAATTCCCCAGATCCCAATCCAATCGAGCATCTGTGGGATGTGCTGAACAAATAAGTCCGATCTATGGAGGCCCCTCCTCGCAACTTACAGGACTTAAAGGATCTGCTGCTAACATCTTGGTGCCAGATACCACAGCACACCTTCAGGGGTCTAGTGGAGTCCATGCCTTGACGGGTCAGGGCAGCAAAATGGGGGACCAACAAAATATTAGGAAGGTGGTCATAATGTTATGCCTGGTCAGTGAATATATACGCACACTGTAAACACAAATAAATTGGGAAAACTTGAGGTAATCAGTAACATAAATGTTTTGTTTAAAGTTTAAGTTAGAAGAACTTGACTATTTTTATTTCGTACTCAAATTTTAATTGCACTTAATTTGAAATATATATGAGATATATTTGAGTAAGCTAACTCATACATTTAACTCTAATGTTACATTATAAACTCATCAAAAACATGTCATATTTTCATAATTGTAATAGCTTTTAAAACAAAATATTAGTATTCCATTATAGTAAATAAAATAAAAAAATCTAAATCCGGTCTTAAACTACCTGCAAAATGCAACATTTAAATATTCATGCACTTATTATTCTTATATTTTTATTCAACATAAATCTACCTTTTGGCTTAATAGTAATAATGTTAAATAAATAAATAAATAATAAACATGTTCTTATGTCCTTGTGTCGTCTTTGCAAGCACTAGAACTCTACTTCTGTGCTTGTTGATGGACTTCTTTTTTAATCTGTTTGTGTGTTCTTGGCAACTGATCATCAGCCGCATTCTGCCCATAATAACAGCAGGCACATATGATTTACACCTATGAAAGTTCCTCTGTGCTCTTGGAGAGTAAAGTTTGCAGGGCTGTGAGAAGTTTTCGGATTTCAGGTTCTGCTCTCATCCCAGGAGGTCCACCATTGGCTGATTGTAGTCTGCTAACTCTCAGCATGTTTTGATTGATGATGGTATTGTTATTCAGCATTTCTCCTGCATGCTTTTCTGCCAAAAGCCCGTCTCCTCAGATGCCCATTGTTCTCCATCCGCAGCAAGAGTCACCTCTATGCTGTGGAAATAAATGAGAAATAACTAAATTAAGACATTAATTACAGAGTTTATCTCTGGCAAAATTGCGCCAATAGATGACTTAACCGAGCATCCATCATGGGCGTGGTTCTTGTGTGTTGCCAGGTCAGCAGACAAAGGTCAACATGAGAGATGAATAATGCATCACTGGTTACTTTATACAACTGTAAACTGGCCCAGAATGATGGACGGCCATGTGCACTGTCTTTTCCTGCCCTGACTTTGCTCAGGAGACTGATGTTCCTTTTTTTGTTGCACTAATTTCACCTGTTTTTTCACCTGCACAAATGTCCCTCTTTGTACTTGCTGAGCACAACTTAGGCCAGTGCAGTGATGTTATTTAATATGCATAATATTATGAATTTAAAAAGAAAAATACACTTTTTTACTCTCTGACGCATCCTGACACGCATCCTGTCACCATAAACTGGCCTGTCAATCTTCTTGGCACTGTTAAAAACCTCCACATTCAATTAATTTCCTACAGTATCGGAGAGAAATGCAGTAGCACGTTCATCTGCAGTTATGGGTCAACTCTCCACTAATGTAAATGCATAATGATGCATTTAAAAGTTAATGGCCAAACGGATCTTTGTAAAAGTGGACATTGTTATTGTAGATGAAATATAACATGGATAACATTTAAATAAATGTTCTTTTTATCAGGTTAAACTGATCATTAGTTAAACCTTTATCTACACCTCTCACCGTAGATCACGCAAATCGACCATGTTTTGTAAATTTTTAACACTTTGAACTGAATCCTTCTCCAAAAAAGCAGTGGGTTGTGAGCAATATTAGCCTTTATAGTGTGTAGGGATCCACACTTCAAAAATCATCAGAAATGGTATATCATCTGGGGACTTTTGACATACTCTTCTCAACACATTATGCTTTGGGACACGCTTATTCTAATCTCACGTACTATTTATGATGGATAGTGGCACTGGGACACAGGGCATAACAGTACCTGCATCTCAATGTGCATGCTATCCATCCTAAATAGTATGTGACCTTAGTAAATATATATATATATATATATATATATATATATATATATATATATATATATATATATATATATATATATATATATTTTTTTTTTTTTTTTTATTGTATTTGAAAGAAGTCTCTTCTGCTCACCAAGGCTGCATTTATGTTATTACAAATACAAAAAAGCTGTAATATTATGAAATATTATTAAAATGTAAAATAACTGTTTTCTATTTGAATATATTTTTAAATGTCATATATTCCTGTGATGCAAAGCTGAATTTTGAACATCATTACTCAAAAGAACAGTATTTATCTCAAATTGAAAGCTTTTGTAACTTTGTACTATCATTCAAAAGTTTTGGGTCCTGTTCCTTATTATTTCCGGGGGCACTTAAAAGCTATACATTTATTCAGCAAGGATTGATCAAGTGACAGTATATACATTTATAATGTTGCAAAAGCTTTATATTTCAGAAAAATACTGTTCTTTTGAATTTTCTATTCATTAAATAATCCTGAATTTTTTTTTATACAGAACTGTTTTCAACATTGATAATAATAATAAATGTTTATTGAGCAGCAAATCGGCATATCAGAATGATTTCTGAAGGATCATGTGACACTGAAGACTCAGCTTTGAACCTTATTCCAAAATGGATTCATAATTTTTTCCTCAATACTACAAACAATACCCAATATTGACAATGTGAAAGAAGTTTGTTTTAAAATCTTTGCACATTTATAAAAAAATAAATTTAAAAAATCACATTTATATAAATATTCACAGCTTTGCTATAACACTCAAAATTGAGCTCAGGTGCATCCTGTTTCCACTGATCATCCTTGAGATGTTTCTAGAACTTGATTGGAGTCCACCTGTGGTAAATTCAGCTGATTGGACATTATTTGGAAAGGCACACACCTGTCTAAATAAGGGCTCACAGTTAACAGTGCATGTCAGAGCACAAACCAAGCCATGAAGTCCAAGGAATTGTCTGTAGACCTCTGAGACCTGATTGTATCGAGGCACAAATCTGGGGATGGGTGCAGAAACATTTCTGCAGCATTAAAGGTCCCACTGAGCACAGTGGCCTCCATAATCCGAAAATGGAAGAAGTTTGGAACCACCAGAGCTGGCCGTCCGGCCAAACTGAGTGATTGGGGGAGACGGGCCTTAGTAAGAGAGGTGAACAAGAACCTGATGGTCACTCTGACAGAGCTCCAGCGTTTCTCTGTGGAGAAGGGAAAACCTTCCAGGCGAACAACCATCTCTGCAGCACTCCACCAATCAGGCCTGTATGGTAGAGTGGCCAGACCGCACATGACAGCCCACCTGGAGTTTGCCAAAATGCACCCTCAAACCATGAAAAACAAAATTCTCTGGTCTGATGAAACAAAGATTGAAGTTTTTGGCCTGAATAGCAAGCATCATGTCTGGAGAAAATCAGGCACCGCTCATCACCTGGCCAATACCATCCTAAAAGTAAAGCATGGTGGTGGCAGCATCATGCTGTGGGGATGTTTTTCAGCAGCAGGAACTGGGAGACTAGTCAGGATTGAGGGAAATATGACTGCAGCAATGTACAGAGACATCCTTGATTAAAACATGCTCCAGAGCGCTCTGGAACTCAGACTGGGACGAAGGTTCATCTTCCAACAGGATAATGACCCTAAGCACACAGCCAAGATAACAAAGGAGGGGCTACGGGACAACTCTATGGGTGGCCCAGCCAGAAACGAGACTTGAACCCAATTGAAAATCTCTGGAAAGACCTGAAAATGGCTTCTTTTTTTTCACAATTTCAAAATTCTCTTTTTTTCTTTATTTTATCATAAACCCTCTCAATTCTGATTGGCTGTCAATGATGAATTTTGATTGGCTGTCAATGTTTTTATTGTTCATCAGCTGGAATTTTTTTTATATATAAGTGATTCAAATGATATCATTCCTCTCTGCCATTACCGTTTTAATTGGGTTGTGCCATTCTTTTATATTTAGAACCACTTTTAGAACTATATCTTTTATCATTATAGTTATCATCCTTGGAGTGAACAAGCCTTTACATTATTTTTTTCCATTGACCTTTAAGCATCCCGACCAGCCCTACAAGGCAACATTGGTTCAAAAAAATGGTGTGATTCAGTTTGACCAACCAATGACAGATGGGTGTTTGGAAACCAGTTTGACACACTTCAGCTTTAAGGTGCTCCTCTAGCATAGATAGACCATTATTTGCTCTGACATCCCTTTTCAGAGAGTTTGACATGGATTGTCAGGTTCAGACAGTATGTCACTGTTTGCAGTAGGGATTTCCATCCATCTGCATTTGAGAGGGAATATAAGTCATGTTTAATATGAGTTAGCATTACCAGCATAAATTCTGCTTATTTTTTGTTTAAGATAACCATGTGTCATGACTATTCATCTTGTGCGGTACTCCTTATGTTATGTAATCGTGTGGGAGGCATTATGTTTATATGAAAATCTGCACTGTATATCAGAATATGGAAAAAGTCATGAGGCTGCCACAATAGTGTTGAAGGATTTAATCAAATTTCATCAGGAAGCATTAGCACTAATGTATTTATGGAACATTTAGAGGGGAAAAAACGCACTGCTAAATGTGATAATTGTATGCTAAATGTGTATCATGTCAACACAAATATGCACATATCTCTTTGGATAATGACCTATGAATACTCGGAGGAATCTCTCGGAGATGCAAAGCGAGATGTTTTCTTGTTTTATGCAAAGCGCTTTCTTCTTCCATGTCATCTGAATACACAGACCACAGACTTGGCCAATTATGTAACACACTTTCTTTCGTTTAAGCGGCAGAAAGAAATCTCAGAGGTAGCTAGACATAATGATGAGCGGTAAGTAGTTCTTTCTCGCCACCGTCTCTCTGGCATGTGAAAGGCTGGCAGAGCAGACTGCAGGTACAGTGGAAGTCTGATCACAGGCAGGTGGCTAATGAAGAGCTGCCGGGAGACAGACACGCAGGCCCGCATGGGTGCACGGAGTGCGGTGTGACAACTACAGCGCTGCTTTTATCAGTCACACAAACCTGTGAGAATGCCATTGCGCTTAGTGGGAACCCTCCTCCTTGACTAGTGCTGTCTTGTTTTTCCACTCCGAAGGAGGTGTAATCAGAGTAAACATTTTAATTCTGCAAAGAAATTGAGAATCACTGTAGTTAGCAGTGGCGATTGCTGGAAGACTGTACAGGAAGAACAACTATCGTCTAAAATAAAGAATACAAAATGTTTTATAAACACTTTTTATATTAATGGTTCAGTGTGTAATATTTAGGAGGATCTATTAACAGAAATGCAATATAATTTACATAACTATGTTTTCAGTGGTGTATAAACCCCTTACATGCTTTTATTACCTCAGAATGAGCCAATTCTATCTACATACACCGCGGGTCGCCTTACAGTGAAGTCGCCATTTTGCGCCGCCATGTTTCTACAGTAGCCCTAAACGGATAAACTGCTCAACAGAGTGCTAGCTACTCTTGGCTGTCTCAGACGACGACATCTTTGTCTTGTGTCGGCCATCGTATCTTCTCTATGTGCTTCGAATTGGAGGGGTGAATGGTGGACGGTTGTAATTTGTAACCTCACCACTAGATGCCGCTAAAACACTGAACCTTTAAAACATGTACATATATCTTCTGTGGAAGTCACAGGACCAAAAAAAATGTTGTCCAATTGTTGCATTCAGTCTGAATGTCCTACCTGATTTTTTTTAACATATGAGCGCTCTGCTCGCGCAGACATCACATGTCATCAGTGCATTCTGTAAGGTTGTCAAGAGTTGTAGACAGACAACCGCCGAGCCTTAAAACAAACAACAGCCACTTTTTACAGTTCCTCCTGAACCAAAACAATGAGCTTATGCTGCGTTCCCTCCATGTCTTAACCGTGATTACGAGATGACAACCTATGGCGTTCTACTCTGCGTTGCTATCAACGCTGAAATGAATCTGCAGCTGTCAGGTGGTACAACTACAGCTCTGTATAATTTGTTTCTGTTCCTTATTATTGTAATGTTATGTGCTTTGAGGTAATTTAACGCCATCTCTCATCTCGTGCCGCTTTGTGTGTGCGTTCATGTGTTCTGAAGGAGGCGTGGCTCTGCAAACACTCTGAAGGTAGCCTGCTTTTATCTAGTCTGGACAAAATTTCTAAACCTACCTTTAATTGTTGTGGAACATCAAAATCCAGGACTGTCTTTGGAAAAGAGGGCCGTCTGGTCACCTTAGCTTGTAGGAGCATCATCGCCGACACCCAAATAATAATAATAATAATAATAAAATTTGAAATCAGAGTGCCTGCAAAATTTGAAAAAACTCCAATCCCTGTTGGTAGTGAGCGGCACACGCAAGTTCAGCAGCTTGCCATCAGGATTATTTGACAAAACTGAGAAATCTCTTTGTTGGCAAGCAAATTTGCACAGGATTGCAGGCAATTGTCATTATTGGGAAAGGCTTGATTTGTTGGCACAGATGGATTCAGAAATCTATGGTTTCCTGTCAGCAGTTATTCTGTCCTCAGTGTGTGTGACTGTACACAAATCGACAGATAGCTAACAGGCTTCAAGAGAAAGTCAGAGGCTGGAGTAAAGTTCAAGGCTCTTTACTGTTGTCGTAATTCTCATGAAGTAATCTTTGTAAAACTGAAATGATACAGAAAGATAGTACCAATCACTGAATGATATTCAAGCACGTCATATGTTAACAGACATAAAATACTATACCTTTAAGCTACAAAGTTGTTACATATATAACATTCAGCTGGTATGCTTATAGCTGTAAATAACTTGTAAATATAGTATGTGCAGCTCAACAGCTAAACTAACAAACTATGAAAGGCTATACAATAGCAGTTTTCACATGTTAAATAAATATTCAAGTTACATCACAAAAATCTTACATGCCATGTGACTCAATGTAATTAACTATAAATTCAAATATAACTTACAAGCGATGCTTTCCCAAGGCACAAACAGAAATGAAGACAGGATTAGGTGACTAGAGCTGCAAGCTGACCGCATGGAATATAGCTACAAATCTGTTTCCTGATCAGACTGCATCATGTGATAAAATCAACCAATGAAAGCAATGTAAGAATTATATATAAACACAATGAACTACTCCTAGATGTCCACTAGGGGGAGAAAGTAACAAACTAAATGTAAAGTATTCCTACAGAACATGACACTCCCGCCTGGTATTGATTAAATACCACTATCTGAATAATCTTATTGAGTCTGAATAAAAAAAGGGAACTAAATCAGTTTAATTCCTCAGCACTCTTGAGAAGGATCGTCTCAGAAACAGGTCTCAAGAAAGTCCTCGCTGACCCAGATCTTGTGACCTTGAGTTCGATCTTCCTGACCTTTTCATCTTCATCAGGGAATGTCTTTGTAACCAGAGCTATGGGCCATTCATTCCGCTTTGCCTGGTTATCCTTAAGCAGAACCAGGTCACCTTTCTCAATGTTGGGTCGTACGTCCTGCCACTTGCTTCGGCTTTGCAGTGTAGGAAGGTACTCACGTCTCCATCTGCTCCAAAATGTGTTGGCCAGATGCTGCACCCTTCTCCACTGCTGGCGATGAAGGTCTGTGCTGTCAAAGGTTCCTGGAGGAGGAGGGTAAGTAGACATCTTCTGAGTCAGAAGTGTAGCTGGGGTAAGGAGAAAGGGTGACTCCGGGTCTGAAGAAATAGGTGCGAGTGGCCTAGCATTAATGATTGCCGTGATCTCTGCCATTAAAGTAGACAACACCTCATGAGTGAGGCATGAAGGGTTGGTTTGCATAAGCATGGAGTTGAGTATCCGTCTGGCGAAACCAATCATTCGCTCCCAAGATCCTCCCATGTGGGAAGAATGCGGAGAGTTAAATACCCAAGTGCAACCCTCTTCACCCAAGTACTTCCTCACATTGGGCTCTTTGGGATCGGTAAGGAGTAGGTGCAACTCCTTGCAGGCTCCTGTAAAGTTGGTTCCACAGTCTGAACGGATCTGCTTAGCAGGCCCCCGCAGAGCAAAGAATCGACGCAATGCATTGATGAAGCTTGACGTGTCCATCGCCTCTATCAGCTCTATGTGCACGGCCCGTGTGCTCATGCAGGTGAAAAGTACAGCCCACCTTTTGCTGTTAGCCTGCCCACCGCGGGTTCTTCTTGTGGAGACAGCCCATGGACCGAAAACATCAAGTCCCACGTAAGTGAAGGGTGGCTCTGTACTCAGACGATCTGAGGGTAGATCTGCCATCTTTTGTTCAGCACTTTTCCCACGAAGCTTGTTACATGTAACACATTTGTGAATGATACTGCTGATACATCTCTTAGCTCCAATGATCCAGTATCCAGCTGTGCGGACAGAGCCTTCTGTAAAAACACGACCTTGGTGCTTAACTTTGTCATGGTAATGACGCACGAGCAATGTTGCAACATGGCTGCGACCTGGAATGATCAGAGGGAACTTTTCATTTGTGTCGAGTACCGCATGTTTGAGCCTGCCTCCTATTCTCAGGAGACCCTCTTCATCCACATAGGGGTTTAGCTTTCTCAATGAACTATCTTTTGAGATGTCTTTCCCTGCTACCAAGCAGCCGAACTCTTTACTGTAAGTTTCTCTTTGCACACACTTGACAATAAGAGTTCCTGCCTTGGACAGCTCTTCTGCCTTGTGAGGTTTTTCGCATTGATGCCATCCACTACAGATGTCAACCTTGGTTTTTACTGCACTACTTTGTGACTGACTGATGTGTGTCAGGAATGCTATAGCTCGCACTAGAGACTTCCAAGACGAGAACCGTTCAAAACGGTGAGATCCCAGACTAGATGATGGAGTAGAGAGAGTGGTGGCATGAGAACGCACATCAGCGTCTGCATCCGGATCAATGAGTCCATATGACTCCTCTCCTGAAGTGGCTACTCCTTCAGGAAGGGACAAAAACGGAGGCCCTGTGAGCCAGGTTGTGCTAGCTAACTCGGCCGCAGGTACAGAACGTGTAGCATGATCTGCCGGATTTTGTGTGGTACAGACGTAGTGCCACTGCTCTGGTTTGGTGGACTTCCTGATTCGCTGGACTCTGTTGGAAACGTACACATAAAACCGCCTGGTCTGATTGTATATGTACCCCAAGACGACCTTGCTGTCTGTGTAAAACCGCAATGTGTCTACATTGATGTCCAACTCACTCTCTATCAACTCTGCCATTTCTACTGCCAATACAGCTGCTCCCAGTTCTAATCTTGGGATTGTGTGAGCAGATGAGGGCACCAGTTTTGCCTTTCCCAAAACAAATCCCACTTGACACTCTCCATCATCGTTGATCACCTTGAGGTAAGCTACAGCGGCAATGGCCTTCACCGAGGCATCTGAGAAGATGTGGAGCTCTTTCTTTTGAGTGATGGTAAGGGTGATAGGTGTGTAAGCTCTCGGAATCTTGAGCTCACTCAAGTCTTGCAAGGAGTCTTTCCACATTCTCCATTCAGCTTCTTTCTCATGTGGAAGAGGCTTATCCCAGTCGAGGGCTTCAATGCTAGTGAGCTCTCGTAATAGAAACTTCCCTTGTATAATGATTGGCGCCACAAATCCGAGAGGATCAAACAGACTGTTCACGGTGGCTAGAACGCCTCTACGGGTAAAAGGCTTCTCGGTAGATGCTACTCTGAAGGTGAAAACATCATGTTTAAGATCCCAGCTGAGCCCTAAGCTGCGTTGAATGAGGGCTGAATTATCATTGAAGTCCAGGTTCTGCAAACCCTTTGCATGGTCTTCTGGTGAGAAGGCATCCAAAACGTCAGAGTGGTTTGACGCTATCTTGTGGAGACGTAAGTTTGAGCTGGCAAGCATCTCCTGCGCCTTTTTCAGCATATCTATGGCTTCAACAGCTGATGGTAGAGACTTGAGGCCGTCGTCGACATAGAAGTCGCTCCACAAAGTGTTGTGCCTCTGAGCCATACTCATTTGCTCCATGTTGTGCCGCACGACGAAGACCATAGATAGCTACTGCTGGCGACGGGCTGTTGCCGAACACATGAACTTTCATCCTGTACTCAACGATCTCTTTGCCAGGTTCGTTGTCCCTGAACCAGAGGAACCGAAGGAAGTCTCGATGGTCTTCTCTGACAGTAAAACTGTAAAACATCTGCTCAATGTCTGCTACCACTGCTACTGACTCTCTGCGTAGTAAGACTCCAAGTAAGCTGTTGTTCAGATCTGGGCCTTTAAGTAACACATCGTTGAGAGAAATCCCATGATGCTGAGCACTGGAATCAAACACGACTCTAATCTGATTTGGCTTCTGAGGGTGGTACACACCGAATATGGGTAAGTACCATCGTTCCTCTCCCTCTTGCAGCGGTGGAGCTAACTCTGCTTGATCGTGATCGAAGATCTTTTGCATGAAGTTCACAAAGTGAGTTTTCATCTCAGGCTTTCTTTCAAATGTGCGACACAAAGAAGCAAGGCGTTTAAGTGCTTGCTCTCGATTGTTTGGCAGCTGCCGCCGTGGTGATCGAAATGGAAGCGGCGCCACCCAGCTGTTGGACTCATCTATAAACATTTCTTTATCCATAAGCTCCAAGAAAAGCTCATCTTCGATAGAGACCCACTTTGTCATCATCCTTGGTTCTCTTAAAGATCGCCACCGAGGCTGCAGTCATGGAGGACTGGGGTGTGTGTGTAAGGCCGTGAAGAGATGTGCAGTATAGCCCTTCATTGCCAAACCTCTCCTTGACTTGAATATGGTTAGGACATGGAGTAAGGAGAGATGGTCGTCCATTTTCAAGCACGTTAGTCCGAAACGAATTCACAGACTCTGTCTTGTGGGCTGAACCCAAGCAGACGTTACCTATGACAACCCAGCCAAGGTCTAGTCTTTGAGCATAGGGTGCTCTAGGTGGCCCATTTCGTTGTTCTCTGACTTTGTGCACCTGGAGGATGTCACGTCCCAGAAGAAGGAGTATCTGGGCCTCTAGATCTAGGTGTGGTATCTTGTGGGCTATGGACTTCAGGTGTGTGTAGTGCTGTGCAGCTGCTGGAGTTGGAATCTCTGTACGGTCATTTGGCATATGATTGCATTCAATGAGTGTAGGAAGCATCACGCTTGTTTTTTCATCCAGTGACTCCACCATGAACCCTGTGGCTCTTCTCCCACACACCTCAGTGACCCCTGAACATGTGCGCAGAATGTATGGCGAAATTGACCCTTCAATTTGAAAGAGGTCAAAGAATTCTGACCTGGCCAGGGACCTGTTGCTTTGGTCATCCAGAATGACATACATTTTCACAGCTTTGTCAGGGCGTGATTTAGGATAAACTTTCACTAGGCAAATCTTGGAACAGGATCTAGGTTCCTTACCATCACCACAGACCTCTGTGCACCTAGAGGTGACTGCCAGCTGAAGTGTTTCTCTTTCACCCTCCCCGCCATGCTCTGAGGAGGGACCTCTCCTGTCCCATGGTGGGGGTCCAGGGTGCAGTGCTGCAATATGGCTGTCGCTCTCACATTCTGTGCACTTCAAAGCTACCTCACAGTTCTTTGCCAGGTGAATGGTAGAAGAGCAACATCTGAAACATATCCCATTTTCTTTAAGAAAAGCCTTGCGCTCTTCTAGTGTCTTACTTCGAAAACCTCTACACTTTTCAGAGGATGTGGTTTCTTATGGATAGGGCATTGTTTGTCTATTTCTCCTCGCCTGCTGTTTGAACTGTCTGCCTGAGAAGCTGTTTGTAGCAATGCGATTCCAGTCTTGTGAGCAGAGACATAGCTTTTGCCATATGCGGTTCTCTTTTCCACTCGTTCAAGCTTTGATGGACCTGTAGTAAACCTGTGGGAACTATTCAATGGGGTTACAGGGGCTGTTGAGAGAGTGAAGCTTGGGTCATTTCTTGGCGTGCTTCGCTGCATACAAAGTCTGTGAAGTATGCAAATGGAGGAAAACATACGTTATGTTGCTCCTTGTATTGTGAGCCTTGAGCTAACCACCTCTCTTGCAGGCCAATTGGCAATTTCTCAACGATAGGGTTGACACCTGGCGGTGTCCAAGTATGAGAGCCCTGGCAGGTAACCCTCAGATTTTGCAGACACTAACTCCCTTAGCAGGTCTCCCAGCTCCTGAGCTTTACAGGGTCCTTATGACTGATTTTAGGAAAGTTCTCTATTCTCTCAAAGAGAGCTCTTTCAATAACCTCGGGGGAGCCGTAGCACTCCTCTAGGCGATCCCAAGCCATTCTTAAACCTATATCAGGTCTGGCGACATGCACCGAACGTATCCGTATGATGTGCTCTGAAGACTGATTTCCTAACCATTTTGTTAAGAGGTCAAGCTCCTCACCTGCACTTAAGTTCAGTCCTACAATAGCGTTGCAGAATGAAGACTTCCACGCCCAGTAATTTTCTGGGACGATCATTAAATTTGATCAGGCCAGAATTCACAAGCTCTCGACGTGCCAAGTACCTCGCAATATCACTCACACCTGCCCTGTTGTCCGCATACCCTATATGTGGCTGTACTGAGGCTCTACTGACAGAGCAAGGGTGTGGATGATTAGAGAGGAGGTGATCAAAGGAGTAATGATGAGTTGCTGGCGTTGGCCTTTCGGGCTGCTGAACTTTATGGCTGTCGTCCCTTGTGGTGAGTTGACGAACCGCTCTTTCCGACTGTTGTGCTGCAGCCTGAATTGCACCCTCATTCTTGGGTAGGAAGTGAGAAGCACTGCTGGGACCAGGGAAATGCTCCTTTCTTTCTGATTTGACATCGGGTTTGATGAATGGCAACAGTGATGGCGTGTATGGTTCAAGTACTGGGGGGTTTTCATCATTGAGACGAAGTTGGGAGTGATGTTCGACGTATTCACGGGTGCGCTGAATGGCAACTTGAACTGAATCGTGGAGACTCTTACTGCCCTGTGTACCTTCGATCTCTGCTGCAGCCTCAAAAACTTCAGCTTCAGCCAAGGCTACTGCAATCTCCCTCTCATGCTCCAAAGCTGTTAACTCAGCGGCTATACGTGCCTCCTTGACCTTCAAATCAGCTGCAAGATGTGCCTCTTTTATCTTCAATTCAGCTTCCCTCTGAACAAAGGTGGCGTACGCGCAGCTTCAACTTTAGCACGGGCCTTAGCAGCGGCCCTGCTAGCTGAGGATACATTAGATTTGCTTGATGAGATGGAACGTTGTGATCTTGCTTCATGTGCTGTCTCTTGCTCTTTAGTACCATCGTCAGTGATGGGCGCTTTTCCCAATCCAGCTTCACTGGTATGCGACATTGTGGATAACGATCCTCCAATATGTATTAGAAGGGATATATAAAGAGACCTTTGTATGCTTGAGAGGTGTACTGGCTCAGGTCCTAATCTTCTCGTTGTTGTTTTGCCCGCTGTGAGACGCTTTTTACTATTCTGTCCTCAGTGTGTGTGACTGTACACAAATCGACAGATAGCTAACAGGCTTCAAGAGAAAGTCAGAGGCTGGAGTAAAGTTCAAGGCTCTTTACTGTTGTCGTAATTCTCATGAAGTAATCTTTGTAAAACTGAAATGATACAGAAAGATAGTACCAATCACTGAATGATATTCAAGCACGTCATATGTTAACAGACATAAAATACTATACCTTTAAGCTACAAAGTTGTTACATATATAACATTCAGCTGGTATGCTTATAGCTGTAAATAACTTGTAAATATAGTATGTGCAGCTCAACAGCTAAACTAACAAACTATGAAAGGCTATACAATAGCAGTTTTCACATGTTAAATAAATATTCAAGTTACATCACAAAAAATCTTACATGCCGCATGTGACTCAATGTAATTAACTATAAATTCAAATATAACTTACAAGCGATGCTTTCCCAAGGCACAAACAGAAATGAAGACAGGATTAGGTGACTAGAGCTGCAAGCTGACCGCATGGAATATAGCTACAAATCTGTTTCCTGATCAGACTGCATCATGTGATAAAATCAACCAATGAAAGCAATGTAAGAATTATATATAAACACAATGAACTACTCCTAGATGTCCACTAGGGGGAGAAAGTAACAAACTAAATGTAAAGTATTCCTACAGAACATGACAGCAGCTGTATGACAGACTCCAGAATGTATTCCACATCAGTCTTGGGTGGCAGCAGGTAAATAATGGATGAATGCATATTATGCCCTTATTCATATTAAACTACACTAATGTACAGTGTGATATAGGCAAATATGTCTGTGTGGCACACTTAATGGCTTGTCAGATCAAAAGTGGATGTCTGTGATGGACGGGGACTGTGTATAAAACATCTCACACAAACTCTTGGCTGAATAGGTGATACTTCAGGCAGATGAGAAGGCATCCGCGGGTAGCTATTGGTCTTCCGTGACATTACCGTATTGGAAACGACACGGTATGTTTGGCTGCACAGGTCATTGGACCCATTGATCATGCCTGGCGTTTGAAGGACATAGTGCCACTTTTCCAAGGTGCGCTTGATAACTTTTCAGCTACGGCGGGATGCATCGAGCAGTTAACTTTGTGCTTTTTTAGCTGATATGTCAGGGAACCTACTGGATTGACAGGTCAATCTAGGAAGAGTCTGTTCAGAATCGCTCGCTCTACATTTTTTATGGCAGCAGCTCGGCGGATAACGAACGAGTTATGGGCATCAGGGGGGAATGCACGTCGACTCCAACAATGGATCAAACTACAAACTGTATCTTCACATAGCCATCAATGAATGTCCAAAACACACTGTTTAGCAAGATGCACTATGCCAACTAGCCGTTCACAGATGCTTCTCTTCCGGCTGCCATTTGACCTTGATGCATAGATGGTCTCCTCAGAAATCTGCCAGTAAATCTCAGTTTTCTACATGAACGGCTGCCTTATCAGAATCTTTCACACAATCTGCTGATCCAACTTCAGGGGCTCTTCATTGGTCAGATGCACATGGTCATCAAAAACCTGTGACAGATTTGATAAAGAGGTGAGATTTTAAGGCAGATGGGGTGTTAAAGTTTAAAGTAAAGTTTCCTTCAAGGACCATTGAACGAATATTCCAGATTTAGTACAGGTTAAAATAATTTCACAGCATTTGTGGCTTAATGTTAATTAACACAACAAATACAGAAATATTGGTTTGTTACTCATTTTCTTTTTTCTTTTTTTTTCTTTTTTTAAACTAAAATTAAACTACATTTTGTTAATTCAAGCCACAAATTTTGGGACCCTGCCTTAATCCGTAGGGTTTAAGAGAAGGTCTGGCTCGCAGTCTCCGCTTTAATTCATCCCAAAGGTGTTCTATCGGGTTGAGGTCAGGCCAATCAAGTTCCTCCACACCAAACTCCCTCATCCATGTCTTTATGGACCTTGCTTTGTGCACTGGTGCAGAGTCATGTTGGAATAGGAAGGGCCCATCCCCAAACTGTTCCTCAAAGTTGGGAGCTTAAAATTGTCCAAAATGTTTTTGTAAGCTAAAGCATTAAGAGTTCCTTTCACTGGGACAAAGGGGCCAAGCCCAACGCCCCAAAAACAACCCCACACCATAATCTCCCCTCCACCGAACATTGGACATTATTTTTGGTGGTAATCAACAATGCTGTCAATTGAGCTTTACTTGTACTATTTATTTAAGTTAATTCTTCTAACTCTTGTGCTTTTTTATTCTTTACAAAGAACAAGATCAGGAATTTTCAGCAACCACACCAGAACTCTTTCCACTGAGCATCACATAGGATGAATTTCAACTAGATTTTGGTTTGAAATAAAAATGCAGTGAGGAACTTTGGTTCTCGGTGGCGCCATGTTTATTTGCACACGTTGGCAATCCAAGGCCGAGATTTTGCCCTGGGCATGAAGCTTTCTTTGTGGGGAATCTTCATTGCATGTCATTTAACTTATCAAAGCTGTGACTCTGGATCGTTGCCGGAAGACATTTGAATCTGTGTGGCCAAAGGTCAGGGATGAAAATTTGCTGCTTAAGGGAAGAATATGCAGGTTTATACATTGGACACAGTTTTGAAAATGCCTTTCTGGTGGCATGCCTGAGGGACTGTCACTGTGTTTTTTTTTGTTTAGTTTTTTATGCAAATATGAATAAAAGGAAATTGGTAAAACACTCACTTATCAGTCTCTAAAAACATTTCCATTTGTAGGGCATTTCAGCCATGACGACTCTCAGGATAGTTTGTGCTGTAAAGCAAGTACAACTTGCTTCTGCTAAATGCTCAGAAAATACAATTAATGGAAACATGCATCTGCTGCTATAGAGAGGAGCCCCCTCCCCATAGCAGATTTAGGCAGGTGGTGCTGGGGAGGCGGAGAGCTAGAATGAGAAGTTCCTTATCGTGCAGTGTGTATTCGTTTGCATGCCTTGTGGTTATAAATGTAGGACCCTATGATTTTCGCGATGTGGAAAACTTGGATGGTAGGCCGGGATCCAGTCATAAAAACGGAATTTACTGTGTATTTTATAATTTACTGAAGCACACATGAGGCTTGCAGTGTTTTCAGCCTCTACCGTCTCAATATATAAGGACATAAATGCATGAACTTCATCTCCAGAGCCACTCAGAGAATCACTACATGAGCATTTTACCATTTCATTTGAGAAAAACTTGTCATATCATAAACACACAGTAACTTCGAGGCAACCCATCAACCCATCCCGTCCGGTTTAACTTGAAGAAATTGTGACAGAAATATATGACTGTTGTACAGTAGAATTTAGCTACATCTTAATGTAATAATAATACTAACACTAATAATAATAATAATAAATTATTATAAAAATAAAATAAAATTTTGTTTAATTTTATATGAATACAAGATAAATTAAATTAAAACAATGCAGAATTTCAATTATTACTTTGCGATGATCTGTGAACCCATGAATCATGAGGATTCACTGAGATCGGACCCCAGCGGCAAACCACTGAACAAGTCCCTATGGTTTTTACCTGATCTCTGATCAGTTCTGTACATTGACAAACAATGGCCTGGCACATGAAGCGTGGAAACAGCATAACGTTCTTCAATACACAACAACTAAAAAGGCAAACATGTGGGCATAAATGCATGATACAGTGGAGCACATGACTATGACAACCAATGAGAACACGACACATGAAGGGGGTGATTTCAAACACATCCTGTAAAAACAATACATGTCCGAAAGAACCAATCAGAACATCACATATGAGGGAATCACATTATATTAGATGAGAAACATGCAAAATAAAAGACAACCTAAACATGATCACTAATTATAAACGATACTAATAGTAACCTCTCATATTAATTTATTTTTGCTTTTTAGCAGAACATATTCTGTTAATGGCTGATCCTCTTGATATTTTTATTTTAATCTGAGAATCAACTTCTTGGTGCAACATCATTATCAAAAGTTCTACTATTTTCTCCTCTCAACTCTCTGAGAAACCGTGAAGAGCAGCTTTGCGTTAACAGGAAAAATCTCTGCCATCCACAAGTGCCATCATATCTTGCTAACAGGTTGAAATTGTAGATTATTACATGAACCTCTGAACGTGATCTTTATCAAACTCTCGTACATCTCAAGGTTTGTCTCTTAGCTTCAATTGCAACCTGCCAGTGAAAACGACGTCTCCATCTAGAAAGGCATGCTCTTAATAAATTATTAATCAGAAATCTCTAATATTATGCAGAAAATAAAATGTTTTGGGTCTCATTGCAATTTGCCATGCAGTTCAGAAGTTCCCTCTTAATTGTGCCTTCCAGTCTGAGGGCTGGATATGGTGCTTCACATCTCGAGTAATCCCATCTGGATGTCCCTGCCTGACAGGATGGAGCATGCGGCTGCATTTGTAATGTTGCATATCGAGCTTCTCTTCGCTCCCCGATGTGTGCTGGTCCTCATTTATTTCACCCTCTTACTGTTAAATAGTTGGAGGTTGGGATGGGAATTAGTCGGCTTGAGTAGACTTTTTTTCTCACTCTCCTTTCCTTGCCTTATAGCTGGCATGTTTTGTTTGTTTGTTTGTTTGTTTAATATATTTTATGTTGTCTGTTTACACAATTATGCAAAATGTTTATATAAACATTTATTATAGTAAAAAATATATCTTAGTAAAACTAAAAAAAGACCATATACCATAAACGTCAGCTTTACATATATTGAAATATCTATATTATTTTATCAATTATTAAGGTTTTTTATTTTATAAAACAAAAGTTTGGGGTAAGTAATATTTTCAATATTTCTGAAAGAATGCAAGGCTGCATTTATTTTATCAAAAATACAGTAAATCTATAATATTGTATACATATTATTATGATTTAAAATAACTAATCTATCTGAATATATTTTAGTGCTGTCAAACAATTAATCGTGATTGATCACAGAATAAAATCCAAAATAAAAGCTTTTATGTGTGTGTACTGTGTATAATTATTATGTATATATTTATAAATACACACACATGCATTTATATATTTAAAAAATATATACAATACAAGTTTTGTTATATTTATATATAAGATAGGGTTACACTTTATTTTACGGTGTCATTGTTATAGTGTAATTATATATTTAAGTACTAAGTAATATTAATTAACTACATGTACTTAATATAGAGTTAGGGTAGGATTAGGGTTTGGTTGAGGGTAAGTTGCATGCAATTATGCATAATTTACTGATATTACGATGGTAAATACATATAACATATGTAACAAGGACACTGTAAAATAAAGTGTTACCTAAAATATGAATTATATAAATATATACTGGTCGTTCTCAAAAAAAATGCATATTGTGATAAAAGTTCATTATTTTCCATAATGTAATGATAAAAATTCAACTTTCATATATTTTAGATTCATTGCACACCAACTGAAATATTCCAGGTCTTTTATTGTTTTATGATTTTGGCATACAGCTCATTAAAACCCAAAATTCCTATCTCAAAAGTTAGCATTTCATGAAAAGGTTCTCTAAACAAGCTATTAACCTAATCATCTGAATCAACTAATTAACTCTAAACACCTGCAAAAGATTCCGGAGGCTTTTAAAAACTCCCAGCCTGGTTCATTACTCAAAACCGCAATCATGGGTAAGACTGCCGACCTGACTGCTGTCCAGAAGGCCATCATTGACACCCTCAAGCGAGAGGTAAGACACAGAAAGACATTTCTGAACGAATAGGCTGTTCCCAGAGTGCTGTATCAAGGCACCTCAGTGGGAAGTCTGTGGGAAGGAAAAAGTGTGGCAAAAAGCTGCACAACGAGAAGAGGTGACCGGACCCTGAGGAAGATTGTGGAGAAGGACCGATTCCAGAACTTGGGGGACCTGCAGAAGCAGTGGACTGAGTCTGGAGTAGAAACATCTAGAGCCACCGTGCACAGGCGTGTGCAGGAAATGGGCTACAGGTGCCGCATTCCCAGGTCAAGCCACTTTTGAACCAGAAACAGCGGCAGAAGCGCCTGACCTGGGCTACAGAGAAGCAGCACTGGACTGTCGCTCAAATTTTGCATGTCATTCGAAATCAAGGTGCCAGAGTCTGGAGGAAGACTGGGGAGAAGGAAATGCCAAAATGCCTGAAGTCCAGTGTCAAGTACCCACAGTCAGTGATGGTCTGGGGTGCCATGTCAGCTGCTGGTGTTGGTCCACTGTGTTTTATCAAGGGCAGGGTCAATGCAGCTAGCTATCAGGAGATTTTGGAGCACTTCATGCTTCCATCTGCTGAAAAGCTTTATGGAGATGAAGATTTTGTTTTTCAGCACGACCTGGCACCTGCTCACAGTGCCAAAACCACTGGTAAATGGTTTACTGACCATGGTATTACTGTGCTCAATTGGCCTGCCAACTCTCCTGACCTGAACCCCATAGAGAATCTGTGGGATATTGTGAAGAGAAAGTTGAGAGACGCAAGACCCAACACTCTGGATGAGCTTAAGGCCGCTATCAAAGCATCCTGGGCCTCCATAACACCTCAGCAGTGCCACAGGCTGATTGCCTCCATGCCACGCCGCATTGAAGCAGTCATTTCTGCAAAAGGATTCCCCACCAAGTATTGAGTGCATAACTGAACATAATTATTTGAAGGTTGACTTTTTTTGTATTGGAAAACACTTATTTTATTGTACAGATGAAATATGCAATTTTTTTGAGATAGGAATTTGGGGTTTTCATGAGCTGTATGCCAAAATCATCAGTATTAAAACAATAAAAGACCTGAGATATTTCAGTTGGTGTGCAATGAATCTAAAATATATGAAAGTTTAATTTTATCATTACATTATGGAAAATAATGGACTTTTATCACAATATGCACATTTTTTGAGAAGGACCTGTATATATACAGAATATACATGCAAATATTTTTTAAATATATATACATGTATGTGTGAGTATTCAAATATACATAATAATTCTACACAGTATTATGCAAACACAAACTTTTATTTTGGATGCGATTAATCACGATTAATCGTTTGACAGCTCTACATTTTATTTTATTTTTTTTGCATTTATTCCTGTAATAGCAAAGCTGAATTTTCAGCATCGTGTCACATGATCCTTCAGAAATCATTCTTCATCTGCTCAACAAACTTTTTTTTTTGGAATCTTTTTGGAACAAAAATCTTTTGGAGCACTATAAATGTCTTCACTGTCACTCTTGATCAATTTAATGCGTCCTTGCTGAATAAAATGAATCTCTTTCCAAAAAGTATTTTAAAAAATATATTTTCTAAGTTCCCAGTTTTCAAACTCTATTCAAAGTGAATGTGGCTGTTTTTCTCCACATTATAAGCGTGTCTCAAAGCAGTGAATCCATCTCACCTTCCTGCACCAAAGTCTTTTATTTTCAGCATCCGATACCAACCAGGATGTGAGCAATTAGCACAGATCCGCATGAACTTTTGCTAGCTTCTGTCCTGCTATGTCCGAGACCTCTAATTACTTTCACATCTGAAACTCAGTCGTCCGAAGGCTCATTTCATAACTGCCACGAAAGGGTGGGCTGACACCTGGGGAGGGGGAAATTGATTTTCCTGTCAGAAAGGGCGTTATGATAGGAAATCTAGCTCGCCGTGGCTGGAGACACCTGCTCTCTCGATGGCAACTCTCCAGGGAGCGGAATCTAAATTAAACAGTTTTAAAGTGTCAGTACAAGGATTAAGGCACTCAAGGGGCCACCTTGGCTGGGTGCTCCCTGCTATGTCGTGCCTGTGTTAATTTGCGAGGGTGGCATATCAGGGCCAGGGTAAAAACGGAGCTGTCATTGCTGCAGGCATAATCACAGGAAGAAGATTTTCTAAACTCGGCCCTAAAGGCCACCTGTTCTTGCAGGAGAAAAGTGACGCTTTCGGCCTCTGATTGAACATGCTCTACGAGCACGGCATCGATTGGACGGAAAAATGAATGGGCTGCAGGCGGTGCACGGGAGGACGGTTTGGACAACACAAACAGCGAGGTGACAGGAGGTTGCGCTGGGGGCCCCGACATGTAAGGATACGAGACAGTGAGAAATGAGCCATGTTAGGTGGCCCTTTGCCGATTTAAACGGGAAAAAAATGTTCCGCCCAACCATTGGCAACCACCTCGTTTGTAGTACAGAAACACATCCAGCTGATGATCATTTGACGGCATTCTATCGCCGTTTTCCCCACATCAGCGGCCCGTACGGTAGTTCAAACGAAATGAAACGCATTTGTCACTCTGCGTTCTCGCTCGCACGCCATGTAAGAGGCGGGTCAGTGTGTTAACTACCACCGGGTTTTTTTTAACAAGAGAGAGATGCCCTTCTGCCCTGGTCTTGGTGCTGGAGTGGAGGGATGGAGGCTCTCTGGAGGTTGAAAGTTCAGCTTGGATAATCAGTGGATTGAGGAGCTCATTTCGAGGCGGCAGCGCTGGTTTTCGGCGGTCTGTGCTCACGGAGGGCACTGAATTGAATGGAAATGAAGAGTGATTAATTCTCTCTAGTGGAGGCTGCTGGATCCTTGACAGTCTGGCTGTTTGAAGAGCATGAGACACTGAAGTAGAAAGGCGAAAGGGGACTAAACCCACCGTTTCTTTAGATATCAGGAAAGCGGTTTGGGTTAGCAGGCACGAGGTAATGCGCAATGTCAGTGAGGGTCTCAGAAGGGAGTATTTATCCGACTGAGTTTTCATGAGTAATGCGCTTGATGTACCTGTGAAATTTCGTTGGTCCGCTTGTTTGGAAGATGAGGTCAAATAAAGAGTTAGTAGTAAATCAAGGTTATCTACACAGAAAACAAAACACAACTCTGAAACCTTTTTCACTCAGAAATTGAAAGACTGAAATATTATAGTAAAGTGTACAATAATCTTAAAACACATTTTTTTTTAGCCTAGTTTGATGAAATACAAATATCTTACACTTTACAATAAGGTTTCATTAGTTAAAATAATTTATGTAAAATACTTATAAAGAATAAAATTAATGTTCATTTTAAGCATATAGACCTATGAATTATTTAAATCAAAAGTTATTAGTGCCGTCAACGTTCATTCATTTTTTCCAGTTTAATGCAGCATCCGCTTTTTCTGTCATCCTTTGGCGTTACATTATATCATCATGCTCTTATTTGTGCTTTTAAACCGTTCAAGCAGGACAGGACACAAGAGAACATGTCTGTGAATGTCCTGAGCAAGTGTACCACACCAGTCCTGAAAAGTGAAGCCAAAGCGTCTCGATCGCCCCCAGGGGGATGGATGCAGTATAGATCATAAACCGTGCCCACTCCATGTAATGTAATGGGACATAGACAAACTAAATAATCAAATTACACTTCAAAAAAATGTTTTCCAAAAATGGTTTCTGTAATTTTAGGCAGTTTTATCACACGGATGTTAGTATAAGTGTTTGTTCTTGATGAAATAACCTTCTTCTTGACGTTATGATTGACAGCTGTGAATAACAGCTTAGTGAAGTTGTCACTGAGGCACCAACAGACTTCTGGAGGAGGTTGGAGCTTTAACGTTAATTTCTACATTTCCATAACTGTTTATTTCACAAAAGGTTCAGGGGCATGTGACTGATTAGGCGGGAGTGTGGGCACGACTCAGGCTCCATGTTGCTACTGCGAAGACTCATGACCCAACATGTCAGTGCCATATTTGAACACTGATGGCTTCACTTACTACCAATGGAAGAGAGTGAAGGTACATTGTCCTTTTTTTACAGTCTATGGTCCTGACACACACAAGAAGACAGCGTGCCAGAATCGAGTTCTTTTATGCGCTTGTAACAAACAATAACACACAAAATGATGCCAAAATGTCTGTTTTGTAGAGTATCCTCATAAGTAACGTCTTAAATGAACATAAATGAGACAAGTGTGACAGCCTGTCAGATCTGCGTCATGTTCCGCAGCGGCAGATCTTGGCAACAGGAAAAATGATTAAAGCTTTTGTAGCTTTAATAAGGATTAATCTATAATTTGAATTTATAATTTATGCAGTGCCAACTGTTTGATAACTTTATTCAATTTCTGTGTATTTCCATACCTGTTAGACAGGTATGAAGGCCACGGTTAATATGACATTTATGATGGGTTTATGTGAGGATTGTTTTAAGTTGAATGTCTATAATTAATGTAAAAAAAATCTATTTCCTAGAGACATCAGTAGCAGTATCGGTATCAGCGATCTGGCCTTTATTTATAAAAATATGCCATTAAACAATTATTTAAAATATACTGTCTTTATGTTGTTCCGACATTAATTTGGAGATTAACTGTGAAATTATGTAATCATTGCTCAGTTAATCTCCAAATTAATGTAGAAACAACATAAAACAGTATTATTTAAATAATAAATATATAATAAAAATGTTTTCAAAAATATGTGATTAATGTATTTCATTTTTTTAATCGATTGACAGCACTACAGATGTGACTAAATACTGTAACAAATGTATTAGGGCCTTATTGCAAAGTGTTATCAATATCCTGTGTTGAAAATGGTATGCAAGTCATATTAAATAGAGTACAGCATCGCAAATGTATTTAAATTCATTCGAGCTGGATCCTCCTTGCCTCGTTCAGCAGGGCAGGAGGAAATTTGTGGAAGCGCGCACCGCAAAGCCACCAGTTCTAATGGAAAGAACGCACATTACATTAATCTGACTAATGATCTATCACATTGAATAAATAAATCTACAAGAGCAATAATGTATTTTAATAAGAAATGCTAAAGGCCATTTAAATGAAAAATTACCTCTCAAAAGTCTTAAACCACAGAATAAATCAGATTTTCGAGAATTGTTGACAAAGGGAGCCATTTAAGGCTGATTTTAATAATTGATCGTGTGGAAGTGCTTTAAGAGATGCTAGCTGAATCGAAAGACAAAAGGATTGGACTCCAGATCTGATGCATGCTGCTTAGCTTTTGTTTAGCTAATCTTACATATATGATATGCCACATTAATCTAATGCTCGTTGTGCCGGTTTGATAGACAGTCTGCTTAATTGTTGAACTATTTAAAGACTATAAATCACTGATGTTATTTCTGTAGCCTGTTGCCAGTTTCAAGATGAATAACATGCAGCCTGTTGCGCGTTTTGAAAAGTCAGTTTTGAAAGAGTCACGCGATTTGGCACTAGAAAGCTTATAAAACTGCATAAATGGAGCAGCTGTAATTTTCAGTAATTAGCGGGGTAATTTCCTCCCCTTTCGCCTTTAGATTTAAAAAGAAGTTGCGCTGAGAGGCAACAGTGTTGCAGCTAATTTGTCATTCTTCTTTAGCCACTCTGCATTTGCACTTGTGTCATCTGTCTGTGCAATCTGCTAGTAATTTGGAAATGAAAGAACAGCTGTCCTAAAAAGAGACGAGAGCGTCTTTTTTTTAAAGTGGACAATAGTTCCTGTGAAACCACCACCAAATTCTCTAGCAGCAATCCAAAGGATCTGACCGTCACTTAATAAGCCAAATGACTCAAGCTTTCATCTACTATTGTTGTGGTACTCTGACAAAGCGCCATCAAGTTCCTGTCTGAATGTTTATTACTCTCCACAACAGACTCTGCGATTGTAAAACCCGTGCACTTGCTGTTTTAATGGCTCTTGTTTTGTTTTATAGTTGAACAAAACACTGCGGATACGACTCTCTCCATCCTTGTCACCTCATTTGTGATGTTCTTTCTTATTTGTGTAAATACAGATTCTGAAGATTCAATAAAGGCAGCTTATCAATTAACCGATTGAAAAGTGGTGTTAGGCCCATTGTGTTGTGAAGTACCTGAAACAGCAATTAGACGACTAGTCATACTTACTATCCCACAGAAGTATTTTTTTTTTTTTTGTTGTAGATTTGATATTTTTAGCAGCAGTGCATGAGCGAACATGCTGTTGTTGCTAGACAGTCTGCACAGTAAAATCCTCTCTGAAGAGTTGTAGATTTATCCCCTTCTTTTAGGCATTGTTTTTTGCATAGCATTTTTTGAAAGCATTGCCCAATCACATTTCTCATTTCATTCCCATCTGCCTTTATTTATAAATGGATTACGGTCATTGGCTGAACTATCCAATTACATTTTTACCTTGATTGGCAAAAGAAAAGGTATTTGAAGTTGGAGTTAATTTATTTATTACTTTAATATTTAATCTTGCTATTTTTTTGTAATTAATTTGTTAATAATTGAATTCTTTGTTTTATTTTTAAGTGGCACTCCTAGTTCTTCAAACCGACTTTACTTGACTGCAACAGCGCTCTTATTAAAACTAGTCCAAATCCATTTTTAATCCACTAGTCCATTTTTGGTAATTGAAATCAAGCTGAAATCAAAATATAATCAGTAGATGAAAAACCTTGACAAAATCACTAAAATAAACTGAAATAAAATAAATTAAAGCTGAATTTATTAATTTACGGACAGTGCCAGTGAAATGACAAATGTGATTGGGCAATGCTTTCAAAAAATGCTATGCAAAAAACAATGCCTAAAAGAAGGGGATAAATCTACAACTCTTAAGAGAGGATTTTACTGTGCAGACTGTCTAACAACAACAGCATGTTCGCTCATGCACTGCTGCTAAAAATGATATAAGAAATATACTTATATAATATATAACTAATAAAATGACAAAAGCACATAACAAAATAACTAAAACTTAAACTAAAATTAAAACTAAAAATATTTTTTAATAATAGTATATACACTTGAGTACAATTTTGGATTAAAATATCCAAAAACCACTAGAACAATATTATATATTTTGTTGACTTTGTACTTACATTATCCCAAATGTTTCCAAGAATGTTTAAATCCAGAGGAATAAGCAATTTTAACCAGGACACGGAACGTGCCCGTGCGTCGCCTATCAATGATATAATACCCACGTGACCCTCGTTTTCCAATTTTTTTTTTTTAAACCATGGAAACACAAAAGACAGTAAAATAAATGGACACAGCGACCCCATAGGCTTCGACGGGGGTAAGTGAAGTCAGTTAGAAGCACTCACTTCCTGATGGCTGAACGCCTCCACATCCCCCCGATTACCTCATAGACAGTAAAAGATTGCCTGCAAGCTTCTCTTTCTTTACTACGCGACTGGTTTTCTTGATTTACAGCGAGTACCATGTTTTACCATGCTAATATTGATCTAGCTCACTGCAGTGTGAACAAGTGTCTTATAGTAGCCGCCGAGCAAACGCACAGAGAAGCATTATAACACAACCTTCAACACACTCAACTGTACGTAATATGATAAAACAGCGCTGCGTTTCCCCACATACACATGAGCAGAAGAAGTGGAAGCGGTCGTCTGTGGCATAATAAAAGCTCCAGTGCTCTCGAGCCGTGTGTCGCGCTTGTCTCTCATCAGCAATCGCTCCAGCGGCCTCGTTCCGCTCCAACAGCTTTCAGCCCCACCCTGCTCCATACTACAGTCACGCTAATACATCTTTAATACATTCGCTCATCCATGAACATTAGGGTGACCATATTTTGAATACCGAAAACCAGGACACTCTGCCCGGCAATGAGATACTCAAATGATACTCGAGTGCCGGTCAATTTAATGGCCCAATGGAAAAAAAATGAAAAGCAGAATATTCATCAGTTCATAAAAAAACAGCCAGGATGGCCAGGACAGGACTTGCAAACAGGACATGTCCTGGGAAAACAGGGTTTTTGGTCACCCTTATTAACATGATTTCTGCCCGAGTCCCGTCCTGATTATTTTCCACCGGCTGTTGAAGTTACAACTCCCATGAATCCACAATCCTCAATCTCGGTGTCATCAAGCTACACCTTTGTTTTGAAGGTGACCTCTAACGGCCTGTCTTGTGTCTTTAAAAATAAAGGTTCCAAACGTTTTTTTTGCCATAAAAGAACCATATTCGGTTCCCCAAAGAACCTTTCAGTGAACAGTTCTTAAAAGATTGCAGTATATAAATAGTATACATACATTATACATAAATACACCAGAACATATAATGAAATAAACAGTCATTTTCATGTTTTTCATGTAGGTCTAAAATAGATTTTCAGGTAGCCTACAGAAATAGTAATCAAATGTCAAATATCACTTCATAATATTCAGTGTATAAATACAGATTAACCCTTATTAAAGTTATTCAGGCAAGAGCCGTGAAGAAAAGAAAATGCTTCCCTGCCATTGACTAGATTTTCCCCCGTTTTCCTGTAATACGGCAGGGGGCGCTATTACTCATCTCCCGAACGAGTACAGAATCTCCTGATCAAAACACAGGCGAAGAAGAAGCAGGAACGCGCCATCTCAGATAATCAGATGCACTGTTCACGATAACGCGATCATCAACATTAAACAGCAAATAAATCAAAACTGCCTAAAGTTATTGCATGAAATGTCGACCCAGTAAGAGTTGTAGGATTGTGAAGCTTTGGAGGTGTTGATGGACTCCACCTGTGTTTTGATCGTCCTTCTGAAACCCATCTGCATGTAAGTTAGTCGCGATTTTCTCAGCTTTTTTCTCAAAATGTTGCTTTTTTCATGAAACTTGCTCACATTCAAGTGTTTATAAAAAAAAGAAAGCATGAAGCTAGGACAAAACAGGGTCTGTTCTTTCTGTTGATATATTGCATGTTCAGATATTCATACAACAAGAACAACATGCAACTTGTGAAAACGACCAAAAACGCTTGTATAAACAAATTTCATGTTCACTTTCACTCAAGACATAACCGACTATGTTTACGTTGTTACTCGACAAGAAAGGCATTTTGACAATTTTGTGTGAATATTCGCGGTGGCATATCTGCAGCAGATACGCCAATATATCTGCGACAGGCTCATATCGGCCGATACAATAGGCAGACCAATAAATAATAATAACCTAGAACCTTTTTCACATTACAGAACCTTTAGTGCAATAAAAAGATCCCATGGATTTTAAAGATTCTTCATGGAACCACAGATGCCAATAAACTATAAATAATACTTAAATAACACAAAATGCAATGTAAATACAAAATGTGATGTAAAACAGCTAATGTGACTATAAAACAACAAATTACAGTACAATGAGTATACAGTACATATGCTACATATGACACACAGTAACAGACTGTTAAACAGTGAGAGAGTAATGGATGGTTTGCCAGATCTGGCGGTCAGAAAATAGGCAGATGTGTATTTCAGTTGTTGGTTTGCTGCAGGACATGTATAAATCATCACTGTGGCTTGTGGTTCTTCGCTGTGGGATCTTCTGGCAGGCCCTGTGGGGTGAACAGACTGTGACCTGTGTGGTTTGGATCTTATAGTAGTAAGTAGTGTCCTGTGTCTATTCTGTGTTTTCCTGACCTCCTCATCCCGTGCTTTCGTAGTGCTAGACAGTGACTCCGTGCCGTCCGCGGGCAAGGACGCTTCCGCTGGTGTCGGTGTGGAAATTTGTATGTGTTAGCTTGCTTACGCCAGACACTTTGAAGCAGTGTGGAAATGGGGTCAGTGTGATACCTTCCTAGAGTCTTCCTCTATAAGTCAACAAGTTCCTCATTCAGAGCCGGCATTGTGACCGTTACATCAGCAATGACAATTTAGGTTTGTAAACATGTTTTTCTTTTGCTTGCTTGGTTGTTCTAAAAAAAAATATATTTTTTAATTTAAGTAAAGGCACAATATGTAAGATTTTTTTAAAATATAAAAACCACTAGAACAATGTTACACATGTTGTTGACCTGTTTAAATCCAGAGAATTTGATATTTTATCCAGTGTTACGGACCATGTCTTTGCGTTGCATGTCAACACACGTCATATCTGCGCTACCCTTGATTTCTGGAGAAACCATGGAAACACTATAGTATGTGTTTTATTAGACAGGCGAGCAACTGTTTGGATACATTTATCCAAAAAAATGAATCATTGTTATATAGCTCAACACAGTTAGTCTTATTGTTTTCTTGATTCACCGTGAGTAATCTTTTTACCACGCTTATTTTTCAAGTGGCTAACATAATCAGAGAGAGCTTTCTCCATCATACAATATATTTTAAAATTAATTGTATGTCTTTTAGCAAAAGTCATTTAGTCATCCTGTTTTTATTAATATGATATTCTAATATCGGTCTAGATTACTGCAAAGTCCAACAAGTCTCTCATAGCAGCCACCAAGCAAACGCAGAGTAACGTTATAGCATAACTTTTACACACGCTTAAAGTCCCTGTAAAGGCAATTCTGAGATTTGTTTCTAAACACATTAGAAATGTTAGAAATGTATTGTTGAAACACATTACAAAGACTGTGAACTATGTAGTACTGAATTCAGAAGTTAAGAAGTTTTTCACCTTTGCTGTGTTCTGGATTTTTTGGGCGGGGTTCAAACGGTGGCTCGATGACGCACTGGAGCCGCTTGGCATGTGGCCCCTCCCCCATAACTAGAGTACATTTGCAATTTCGCATCAGTTCACCCGCTAGATTGCGAGTTACTGTCAGTACCGTTAGTTACTACAGCCTACAACTTACAAAACAGCCTACAAAACAAAAAAACGATCTCAAGAAGAGGTAGTTTAATTTGAGAACAGCTACCTTAATGGAGTGCTGAGGATCACCACCAACTAGTTTTACAAACTTTCACCGGCAACAACTGGGATTCACTGATAATCCGCTGCAGAACAGGGCCGAACCGACTATCTCTCGCCCAGGCCTTCATCCTCCCGTCTCCGGCCCGTCAACATCTGGTGCCGTCGTGACTCGTGAGCTGCAGCTTTCCCGTGAGTGGGCGTGGTTTCGGCGCCGAAAATGGACACGCCCCCAGCGTTTGAGAGCAGAGAATGCTGCTTATTTTTTCAAGATTTCGATAAGATATTTTTAATGTACTTAGCAGATTTTTTTATGATTCAAATTTGGCTTGGTGGTTAATAACACATTTATCTGTGGTGTGAGCAACTCAGAACACCATATTTAATTTTGACTTTACAGGGACTTGTAAAAAATGTATTTAGATGTATTTAGTATGATTGTTTTAACCATGTAAAACAGCTCTGCGTTTCCCCACCTATGCAACGAGAAGAGCGGAAGCAGCGACTGGATCATAATCATAATAAAAGTGTTTCACGTAGGTCTCTCTCATTAGCATTCGCTCACAAGGGCTCTCGGTGCGTCCTGCTTCATACCACCGTAACGTTAATAAAACTTTAACACATTCGCTCATTCATGAACATGATTTCTGCCCGAGTCTGTCAGATTCCTTTCCATCAGGGAGGTGAAGAGTCAAGACTACAACTCCCATGATTCCACTCTCATTTGCAATCGAGCAACGCCTTTGTTTTGAATAAGTGACCTCTAATGCCTTTAAGTTATTTATTTATATTACAAAATGTTATTTGGATATTATAACAACGTTTATTTGAAATAGAAATCTTATAAATATAAATGCCAATTTAATGCATCTTTCCAAAATGAAAATGGCAATTTCTTTAAAAGAGAGAATGAGAGAGACGGCGAGGGTACTACATAATAGTATTATTAAGTTTTATTTAAATGTCTTTCCGATTTAAACGACTTCCTTCTTTAGCACTTTTTCAGCTCACATGTAACCCACGTAATATTAACACAACAACACAAATGCAAATTAGCTTGAAGTAAATGGAATTGTTTTGTTGCCAAGGCAACTCCTTGGGTCAGCAGTAGGAATGGGCTCTGTAGGTGGACCTGTTGAACTGAGGGCGGCGAGTCTTTAATTCTGCTGATCTCAGTGTGGCGTCTGTGGAGAATGACTGTCTTTCCCACAGCTTTGCTCATAATTATTTACTCATTAATTGGCTGCAGACTTTGGAGATAAAGGCTGGCAACTTCTCATCTTCATTACCTAAGCATGCCTTTCTAATGACAACTGAGAAAAGAAAAATGTTTTAATTAGCAATGTTGTGATAGTTGCTGCATCAGTGCTGTAATACTTTGCTTAATTTAAACATAGTTTGGTGATTTATTTTTACCACTCATGACCAGTCAAACTCTGGCTTAAAATTCTGGACAGTAAAGATCATTATTATTTCACGCTATGGCACATACTCTTTTGACGAATTAAATATATATATTTTTTAATAAAAAAAATGGTCAAAAGTAAATTCAGGCATCACAACATTATAATGTACAGATTTGCTAAAGATTATAATATATAACATTTTAGAGTGTTATAAGTGAACATTATATATATTGTGGTTTACTGGACAAATTGTGTCTGTCCTTAAATAAATTCAATTATAACAAAAAGTTTCTTAAAGATAATGCTGTAAACTATATACAGTAGGAAGTCCTTACTTGCACATTAATATAATATTAAAGGTTATTCTTTATATTCATGTTTATTCTTTGATAAGGAAGAGATGATCATGTTCACTCGCGCGTCGGCGCTTGGACTGACGCGTTTTCACACTGATCTGTGTCACGACTCACGCGACACAAAATGGCATTTATCATTTGAATTTCATGATAAAATTGACAAAATACTTAATGTCATATTAAAGTGTGTTCCACTTCGTGAAGGGAATTTGTTTATATGGACAGACCCTCATCCCCTTGATTTTGACTGAGGGAGCAGGAGATCACACTTAACTGAAGTGTATGATATATTATTAGGCCGTTACCACCATAGACATTGAGGGGGACAAGTCCCCTCCAATAATTAGATATGGCCAAATTGTCGTTTTCCCCCCCAACCCCCAAAAATAAAATTTCTTGCACTGCTCTGCTGCTCTCCATTACGCAGCGCTCTGTATGTTGTTGTTAGGATGACAAAACGGTTTAAAAGTTTCATTTTTAGTCTGGTCTGCCTCGGCCGTCTAACAGCACTCATCAATGTCAAAATGATTGAGATCAAAAAATTAGAATGTTTTCAACATTTTAGGCATACAAATAAAAGTATATATGTGTATATTTTATACAAATATGATATACAGACAGAGCATATAAGTAATACAAATGTTATTTGCAAATAGTTCAAAATTATTATTTCCCAACTAGAATTAGACCTTGAATACGCTGGACACAAGAAGTAATTAGGTGGGTTTTTTGTTTGTTTTTTCTATCACTTTTATTCGGGACATGCTAGCTGGCAACATAGGATTCCATTCATTATGCTAAGCTAAGCTAGCGGCGACCCTGCCAAACTAAAACAATGCATGCACTGAGACAAAAATGCATTTGCCCACATATCTAAATGTAGGAAAGAAGTTGAATAAGCCCTAAGTTCCTTTAAGGATACCCGCATTATATAATTTAAACAAATCTTTGAATATCTAATAAACATTTAATTTATCAGACTTGGTGGAATGCAGGTCGACAGGTCAAAGGTCGCTTTAAGGGATATTATGTACTTTTCACTGTGTGCTAGGGTTGGGCGTTGTCCTCTAAATTGGCAGTTGACGATGTTTACAGTAAAACATCGCGATGGACGATGATATCGTCGTTTTTTTGTTTGTTTTTAACAAAAAATATAATTTACTATATCTGTATTTTCCTATCTCTTTACATGAATACTATTTTCTATTTCGTTATTTTGCTAACCCAAATAAGGACTCACCCGCGCTTAGGTTGCACGTGAGAGAAAACAAAGTAAAGAGTTGAGCACTTTTATTTTAATATAGGCCTACCTCCTTACATAAATACTATTTTCTATTTAAAACTATAATTTCGTTATTATCCCGTGTTTTGTATGTGAATGCTGTTGTATGTGAATATATTACCACAGGAGTGAAGCACAAAGAATTGTTTTCAAAGGAAATAAATTTGCAGTTACATCGCAGCCGTGAAAACATGGATTCATGCCGAATGAGAGAGGGAGGGTGAGCCCAATTAAAGATTTGCCAGCTTTTCAAATATGTTTGTACCCGATTTTCCGATTTCCGCGAACTTTAACAATAGGCATAACCAAAAGGCTAACAGTTAGTCCATTTTATCCCACTGGACATCACGTTGCTTTTCATAAATCTTCACTCGCGTCACACTCATTTTCGCAGGGAATTGTAAATGTTTCTTCCTTTCGTTTGCTTATAATTAAGTCTAGTATAGCCTACCCCTTCACATGCTTTACTGTGGTGAAGTAGAAAAAAACACTGTAGGACGAATACCTTTTTACTTCCAATTTTATTTAACACGGTTTGTTCGTATTAGACTTGGTGCTTCAAGTTTATTTGAATAGCGCAATTCACGCACACACGCACACACACCGCCGATTTTAATTTTGTTTTCTCTGGCAGTGCATAATCAAACATAGCCTAAATGTCTTGACCCTGTGGAAGATAAAGTTCGCTCTTCAGACGTTTTACAACACGTGTTGCTTTGCAACATCAGGAGAAAACATTAAGACAAAGATATTCGAGAAGGTGTCTCCAGCTCATGTCCCACATTCATCTCAAAGCATCTTTGTGGGGAAATAAAATTTTTTAATTGTCTTAATCTTTATTTTACCATTATTAACTGATAATCGTTTAAATGTTTTACAGGCTGTAGTGTTGTTTCACTGACGGAAATGGTAAAATAAACACGCATGCTTATGAAATGGATTATTTAAAAATGTAGGCTATATATCTGGCATAGACTACAGTATTTAAAATAGCATATATGCTTTAGTTATACTCTCAATTTAATTTACAGAGCAATCCCTGCAAAGTTTTTAGTTTAACTATAGAAGAGGATTAGTGTGTGTCGCACTCGCAACGGGGGGCGTGGCATCACGACGGTGGCGCTCCATCTTGATGTTGGTCAGCCATCACGTCCATCGGCACAACCCTACTGTGTGCTGTTAGTGTTACCTTGTCACGAACTTACCAGATTACTGAGTGTCCTTTACAGTGTTTACTTACTTATAATATATATGAGAAGTAGTCATCTAAAGTATAAAGCTGATGATACAAAGGGCAGGTTTTTGAGCAATGTTGCCGGGCAATGTTGCTGAAAGATGTGATGGGCTTTTTCTCAATATCAGTTCTACCACTAATTGTATTATCATACTAAATTTCCAAATTTCCAACACATGATATTTCCATGGCACGTTTTGTTAGTGAAACGAACTGGTTATTTATAGCCTTTTAGGCAACATGGAGATCTTCGACTATGACAATGCTAGACAGCATTAATGTCTCCTGGATTAAGGCAATAAATCAAATCATCTATCTGTCTCTTACTTGATGGTCTACTTTGCCTTTTCTTATGATTTGCAGAAGCTATTTTGTCAATGAATTCCCTTTAAGCCAAAAACCAGAGGCTGCATCACCGTCACTGTATATTATAGCGCCCAGCGCTTCTTCTTCCGCACAACACCCCACTGAGCCGGTAATTGCACCGTTCATGCAGTGAAAGGACAGGGCAATATTTTAAAGTGATAAACACCACTTACTAACTCCACTTCCCTTCACATTAGCATCTCTGAACCTCATAGGTTGCTCCGTAATGGCTGCCAGAATGATTTGATTTCCATTTTAACCGGTAGAAGAGTCATATTGTTGGAAACGCTGTGGGTTTTGACCACCGATGAGGACCACTAATCTTGATGTGGTAACAAAACTGCTACTCGATTGTTTGAAACACATTGCTGGTTGTTAACGGCATATATTTGCTAAGGTAGCACATGCTTAGATGAGGTATTGGAGGAGAACGGCTGAATGTTTGTCACTTCAAAGGCTGTTTGAGCAGCTCATCTCACTCAGATGATGGAGGCCTGATATCTCAGTGCTGTCTGCGCTTCCATCACGTCTGTGAAAGATCTCTGGTACGGAAATGCTCTGCACCTTGAGTCAGGGAGATTGAGCTGTTAGTCATGCCACGGCTGCCCTCACTTAACTAACATCAATGTTCAAACTGAGCGCTGGCTTCTCTTGTCAGTCCATGGGTGACCGTAACACTGCTCTCTCTCCATGGGTGTCGGCTTTGTTTTACACAAATAGCGCACCGAAAAATTAACAATAATTTTCTTACCTTAAAGGAGCACTCCACCGTTTTTAGAAATAGGGCTTATTCAACTTCTTTCCTACATTTAGATATGTGGGCATCTTTGTCTCAGTGCATGCATTGTTTAAGTTTGGCAGGGTCGCCGCTAGCTTAGCTTAGCATAATGAATGGAATCCTATGTTGCCAGCTAGCATGTCCCGAATAAAAGTGATAGAAAAAACAAAAAAAGCCCACCTAATTACTTCATGTGGTCTGCGTATTCACAACGAGTACAAATAGCGATGCAGATTAAAACTATCTCTAATCTCTTTTTTTTAGTAGCTCGGTTTCACAGATAAGGTTTTGATTAAGCCAGGATTAGGTTTTAGTTTAACTAGGGCATTTTAAGCATAAACATGACGTAGAAAGATTATTTTATGAATCTTGAGACAAAACAATGGTAGTGAGATATTTTAAGATAAAGTTTCTTTCAATTACAATGGCTCAAACATGCATTTTAGTCTGGGAATAGTTAAAGCCTTGTCTGTGAAACCGGGAGTTAAGCACTTTTGGACTGCTATTTGACTCTTCTGCAGGTGAATTTATCTAGCTATGTTTTTGGCAGATGCTTTTACCCATAATTTTGCTATATTAGCACTGTTCTATAGCCTACTGTTCGATCTACTAAAATGCTTCATAATTAGCATTTGCGTCTTTGTATTATTTATGTAACGGCTTATACAATACAGATTGTTGATGTTGCAAAATAAATCAGTTATGAAACAAATTCGATTCAGCAATAAAGCAGCTCTACAGAAGACAAGTGTCATCATCCTGCTCAATTCAAGTTTTGTTCTCATCGGATAATATCACTTTTGACAGAAGGTGACAGAAATGAAGAGAAAAAAAAACGTGGGCAAAGCCAGTTCTCCTCTATTTATTTAATTTAATTTAATGTAATTTTTTATTTTTGCAAAGAACATTTAGGCCTGGGCTTAGATTAAAGGGTTACTAAACCCCTGTTCACAGCCTGACTCCACCCACTGGCAATATTTGAAAAATGCTGGAAAAGTGGGCAGAGCCCAGCGGAGAAAGAGGGCGGGGCTGAGCGGGGGGCGTGCACCTGAGACCCCGCAGTGACGGATTGATTAACAGCTGTCAGACTCGAAAAGATGGAAAATGACTGAAGTGACACCAGTAGTTTTGCAACAGAGCGATCATTTGAAGTAGAGGACTTTTCTCCGCCGTCTTCACCTGAAGTGGAGGAGGGTGAATTGTCTGGAACACAGGGCTCCCGATGCCGACGATACTAGCGAGGAACTGAGCCAAGGGCGTGGTGAGCTCGTGCCAGGGGCGTGGTAGTGAGCCGTTGGAAGAACCCTCCTACGTCACGATGTACCACAACGTCCAATAGGAAAATTCAACTGCAGTAGCCACCGTTCAACCTTAAGAGGGCAGCACTTTGGCGGTTTTACACCATATTTTATAGAATTAAAACACTTGATACTCAAATGTCAAAACTCTTACTTGAATCAATGAACAGCACTAATAAAGCCCCAGTCTTGCATATCATCAACTAAAAAATGTTGTTCTAGGGTTTAGTTACCCTTTAAGCCAGGATCAGACCTTAGTTCAATTAGGACATTTAAGTAGCTTTTATAAATGTTGCCTTTACAACATTACTGCTGTGCATCTTGAGGCAAACCAATGACACTGACATATTTTAAGATATTTCTTTGTAAAACCGGGGGTCAATGTTGAAAGAAAATATACAATTTTTGTTTGTGGTCGGTGGGGGCATGGTTAAAAATATGGGCAAACCAAAAATGTGATCTTTTGGCCCAATAGGGCCAGCAGAAAAACAATCAGTTGTTGAGCTCTTGGCCATGCAAATATTATTTTATAGACGTCACCTTGAGAAACAATTCCCCTCAGAATAGTGCTTATGTCTTTGGCTTAGCAATCTGATCCACTCAGAAAGCAGTGAGAGATATGAAAGACAAACATCCCCAGAGGAAATCCCTCAACCTTGTTTTCATCAGCACCATCGTGAACACAGAGACTTATTCTTATTTGAAATGGCATTCAGTCCTGAATATGCTAAAATTAATAAGTCAATATTGAGAGAGGCATGATAGAACTGGCTCTGTTTTTCATTCTTTCTTGCCTTTCTGGAACAGACAGCGTGATGCACGATGAGCGCAGCAGCGCGTCAGGTGTTCCCATGCAAATCGTCACATCATATGCAGCTTTAATGCACTGATAATGAGTTGGCAGCCATGTTACACACATGCACCAGTGATGCAGCCTCATTTCGTATTTCACTTGTAACCTCATGCCACATACCAAGTGTGGAATACATTACTCAAAGCTAACTCCCCTAATAAAAGTACACTGTGTGCTGCCGGGTTTGTTGTTGCCTGAACAGAGTCCTGCACAGCGAGTGTATGGAGCCTCCCCACCTGTCAGATGTGTGTATGCGGGCGATGGGTGGCCCCCTGGGCAGAAGGCACTAATGTGCCAGGTGACGATCAAAGACCTGGTTTCCTGCCTTTCACTGAGAGCTCATATGGCTTCCTCACTTTAGTCCTTTTTCTGAGGTTTAAGCGATGAATAGCGGTGCCACCGAGCCGGGGAGCGGGCATAAGCACTATCACCGCTTGAACTTTTCTCTCACTGATTACCCAAGGTCTTCAGTGCATAGATGTAGATTTAGGAGAGGGGTAGCAGGATGTGAGGATTTTTTTTTCACATAAAAAAAAAGTCCATGTATACACACACACTAACACACACACACACACGTTGTGTTTACATGTTTTATGGGGACATTCCATAGGCGTAATGCATTTTATACTGTACAAACCATATTTTCTATCCCCCTACACTGCCCCTGCCCCTAAACCTACCCATCACAGGAGACATGCTGCATTTTTACTTTTTCAAAAAAACATCACTTAGTGTGATTTATGACCTTTTTTCCTCATGGGGACCAAAAATGTCCCCACAAGGACAAGGATTTTGGATATTGCCATCTTTGTGGGGACATTTTGTCCCCATAACGTAGGGATTACCAGTCCACACACACACACACACACACACCGATCGATCAAGCATAAGATTATGACCACTGACAGGTGAAGTGAATAACACTGATTATCTCTTAATCAGGGCACCTGTTAGTGGGTGGGATATATTAGGCAGCAAATGAACATTTTTTTTCTCAAAGTTTATGCGTTAGAAGCAGGAAAAATTGGCAAGTGTAAGGATTTGAGTGTGTTTGACAAGGGGCAAATTGTGATGGCTAGACGACTGGGTCAGAGCATCTCCAAAACTGCAGCTCTTGTGGGGTGTTCCCGGTCTGCAGTGGTCAGTATCTAACAAAAGTGCTCCAAGGAAGGAACAGTGGTGAACCGGCGACAGGGTCATGGGCGGCCAAGGCTCATTGATGCACGGGGGGAGCGAAGGCTGGACCATGTGATCCGAAATAATCCAAATAATCCAACAATATGCTCAAGAAGTTAATGCTGGTTCTGATAGAAAGGTGTCAGAATTCACAGTGCATCGCAGTTTGTTGTGTATGGAGCTGCATAGCTACAGACCAGTCAGGGTGCCCATGCTGACCCCTGTCCACCGCCGAAAGTGCCAACAGTGGGCACGTGAGCATCAGAACTGGACCACGGGGAAACTGAAGAAGGTGGCCTGGTGTGATGAATCATGTTTTCTTTTACATCACAAGGGTGTGTGTGCGTACCTAGGGAACACATGGCACCAGGATGCACTATGGGAAGAAGGCAATCCGGCGGAGGCAGTGTGAAGCCCAAATTCCCCTGATCTATAACTATTGTTCCAAAAGTAGTTTGTCAACTTTGTTTTTGTTTTTTAATTATTTAAATTGACATAATTTCCTAATTTATTCATATAACTATTGTTCCAAATTTTGTCCACTTGTTTTAATTTACATAATTCCCTCATTTATTTATATAACTATTGTTACACACTAATATTTCTGTAAGGACTATTTATTTTTACGAAATATTTATATTTATTTTACGATTAACGTTTTAATTTTATATGAAATTGAGATTAATTAATCATTTAAAAAACTTTATTTTATAAAAAAAATTGAATTAACATAATTTCCTAATTTATATATCTGTAATATATAAAATTGTATATTTGTATATAATTGTATATAAAATTGTATTTCAATATTTACTTTTTTCTCCCATATTTATATATGAAGCACCCTTATGTATATATATTCATTCTTTGATTCTTACTCTCTCACGTCTTACACATCTTACGTCCTACAAACATCAGATATCACACAAAACAATTTTCAAAGAAGAAACCAAAGATAAATTACAGTAGGCTAAGGGAAAAAAAATTAAATAGCCAGCGCTTCCCTTAAAGTGGGAGTTTAATCTGTGGAATATATGTTAACGCCTCTGCTGAGAATTTTCTCTCTTTTGTCAAGAAGAAACTCTTACTCTCAGAGGGTGGTTATATACCTAAATGAGACTCATTTCTTTTCTAGAATATTTATGATCAGCATGAGAAAAACATGACTGGATAAGCACCAAGCAGGAAATAGAAGAGGGAAAAAAATATGAAAAATAGTTATAGAACACACCATAGACATCAAGTTATTTACAAAACGACTGAAATGTAACCATAATAGAATACACGTACACATACATATGGACTAAATTGGTATGCATAATATGTAAGGTTCTCGTGCTACATCTGATGCTGAAAACCAATAAAAGAAAGTGCGTGTGTGTAAATTGCCGTGTGCTCTGAAGCAGCACAGATGTATATCACACTTCCTGCGTGTCAGAACCTAAATGACAACCCACGGATAACACCGTTTTTTTATCTTAAATGTGCCCCACTTGCGATGTCGTCACCCAGCGTTCTGCAGCACTTCAGTGATCGTCCAACTGAGGCAATGAATTCTGGCAGACGCTACTGACTTTATGGACCAGGCTTTAAAACCTTATTTTAGTGCCATGGCTTTTGCTTAGACATATTTCTCAGCCGTACACACTCACACACACGGCGACGTAGAAGCCAGATGGAGGATAAACACTAGCTGCTGAGCACCAGGCTTCTCGCCAGTCAAATGTGATTGCCATCAGTGGCAAATTAACAACAAATTAAGCGAGCGAGTTGGGTAATTACACAGTCAATCAATAAGACATACTTTACACTGGCAGCAGGTAAAATGGTGCATAAATAGCAAACTGGAATTAATTTATATTGATTTGAGTTTCCTCCAGAATGACGGTTATGGCTGTACAATTTGAAAAACTGCTAAAATTGTTGATTTTTAACATATGCCAGACTTCACCTGGAACACTTCACCTCAAAATGTTCTGATAAAAGAAATTAATTTAATTCATCTGCATATAGAAATAACATTAACACTAACATTACAGTATAATTGAAAGCTATATCAATTTCAACATTTAGGCTTTAAAAAATAATAACTTTTAATTTAAGTGATTTAAACAATCTTCACATCAACCCATTATAATAAATGTTAGATATAACAAATGCTTTAAATACAGTTTAAAAAAAGACCAAGCATTCGATCTACGTCAGAGCGCCGGCGCGTCCACAAATCTTTCTACAGCCTCGTTGGCAGAGCGGCCGGAGATCGAATTTTGACGCTCTCGCCGGCGGTGTGACTAAGAGCGTGATCATATAATGTAACACTAGCCAAATGATGACAGAGAAACGGAGGCTGCGTTAATTGCGTTAAATATTTTGAATGCGTTAAACTGAAAAAAAACGTAATAACGCACTAATTTTGACAGCACTAATATATAAAATATAAAACAATTATGCAAATTCGTAAACAAATCTGTGAAATTTATCAAGTCATTAAAAAGTTTAAATAAACAGAAAACTGGTTAGTCATTGCTACATCTCATAAGGACCATACTTTTATCATACTTTTATGGTATGTCAACCTTTTTTTTCCTTCTCATTTTGTGTTCCACTAAATAAAGATAGTGATACTAGTGTGAGTAAATGATTACAGTGAAAATGTCAAATGTTGTAGTATGTGATTAGTATTTGCAAACTTTAAAACCATAACTATGATATTGGTTTTAGTTCCGAAGCTATATATTTCCTTTGAGGGTTTTTTAGTATGAGGTCTCCACAGCACAAGGTGAATCATTAAGCTGACATGCAGTTTGTCAGGCAACTTGTTTGCGTCATCACGTCCTCTATGATGCATGGAGAATGGAGCTCGCTCGCACTCTGGAAACATTAAGTGACTGAGTGTCATTTATTCTTTTAATATAGCATAACATTTCCTGCCATTCGCTACAAGTGGAGGAGCATCGGAATACTGAGTGTACGCATCATTTAGTTATAATTCAGAATGATTATAATTCGGACACAATGCGGCGTGTCACTGTTTAATATTCATATGCGTCCTAACCATAAGCCTTTGAGACATGGGCTCAGGTGTAAAATAACAGTTGTGGTCTGCTTGTGGGAGAGGAATGCAATCATTGAAATCCCTTGATGAGGAAACATGCTTTGGAAATATGAAAACTGTTTATTGCTTTAAAGGGATAGTTAACCCAAAAATGAAAATTATCCCATGATTTACTCCACCCTAGGTGTGTATGACTTTCTTCTTTCAGATGAACACAATCAGAGTTACATTAAAAAATGTATTTGTCTTCCGAGCTCTTCCGTCCTAAAAAGTGCATCCATCCATCATAAAAGTAATCCATACGACTCCAGGGGTTAATAAAGGCCTTCTGAAGCAAAGTGATGCTTTTTGTTAGAGAAATATACATATTTGAAACTTTATAAACTAAAATAACTAGCTTCCGACAGAAGGCCTATGCAAGTCGACTTACGCGACTGACACGATGTATGGCGTAGGATGTCGAAGTAGCATAAACTTTGACGCCTCTCGTGGTTCAAACTAACAGAGCTGCAACAAACTCAAGATCCTCTTCTCTTTTATTGAAATCCTCTGACATTTCTCTTTAAAAATTCTCGTTTTAAACTTCTAATTCATGACTGGTGTTTTGTTTTGCTCTATCCTCTGTGCCTCTGCGTTCATCAATACGTTATGCATCATGTCAGAGGTTACTCTTTTGTCGTAAATCAATGCGTATAATTTTAAATATGGATATTTTTCTTACACAAACGCATTGCTTCACTTCAGAAGACCTTTATTAACCCCCCGAAGTCGTATGGATTAATTTTATGATGGATGGATGCATTTTTTTAGGCTTCAAAATCTCATCCTCCATTCACTGCCATTATAAAGCTTGGAAGAGCCAGGGCATTATATAATATAACTCTGATTGTGTTCGTCTGAAAGAAGAAACTCATATACACCCAGGATGGCTTGAGGGTGAGTAAATCATGGGGTAATTGTCATTTTTGGGTGTTATCCCAAAAATGGGTGTTTGGATCTTATTTATTTGGATCTTATCCCAAAAATGGGTGTTGGGTGTTTGGATCTTATTGTACGCTGCCTACATAGCAATGCACAGTTTCATGTGTGATGTCATATGTGAGGCCATAAGAGCCCACATTATTCTCGGGTCATCTGAAATGCGTTAAAGCATCTTTATGAGACACACTGGCCACAGCACATTATAATTATCTGTCTAGTCCCCCATCATTTTCTTGTCAGTGTGCCAGTTTCTTTCAGGCCATGACAGTAGAAGGCCTGTAATTGGTTATATATATATATATATATATATATATATATATATATATATATATATATATATATATATATTAGTAGTAAGTATATAAGTAGACTATACCATTCTATAGACCACCTTTGATAAAGAATAAAAAGGAATATTAATATGTTTTAAAAAGGAAATATTATAATTTATTTTCTCACACACACAAGCATTGTCAGGTGTATTCTTCTATTATGTTACACGGATGATTTAGGCAATGATTAAATAAAGTGAATTAAATCAGCATTTTTTTTTTCTTGTAATAAGTAAAGATAGTTTTATATTTTATTTGTTACCCTGGCCAGCAATATATTTCGTGGAATGGAACCGGTATAGACACACCGGGAGAAATCTCAAGTCGCCTGTGAATAACAACAACTAATCAAACACTTTATTTTGCATCTCCTCAGGGGTGAGACTTCATTTTGAAAAATGGAAAGAAAAGGAAATTAAAAGAAAGAAAGTGTCAAAGCAAATATGTTTTGTAGGCAGAAAGGAACTAAGTTTTTTTTGTTGTTTTTATACTAGGATTCATGTTTACTAAAGTATAACAAATACTACAGATAAATGTTATATTGGCTTCATTGGGTTAAGACAACCCCATATAATGAACAGGGTTAGAAATGCTTAGCTCAGCCGCTTCCATGAAGGATATTATCCAGTAAAAAGATATTATCCACTGTCAAACCAGCATACTGGAAAATTATTTTCCTGTTTGTTTTGTTTGTGACCTGCAAAAATTCAGTTTACTTGTTTTATCCCTTTCGTTCTGTGAGCGCTTTCTAATCCCTGAGACGATAAACACTTTTGGTCCTTTGAATCAAATAGTCCAAACGCTACAAAACTATACTCTATTATTACAGATTTTCTGGCCAAATTTCATCTGAAATGTAATAAAATATCATTTAAAAGCAATACAACACTCGCATTCGTACATATCAGCACTCTTGCTTAAATATTTATTAAAACGGCAAAAAAAAGATCAATAGGAAGAAGAAGGCAGGACAATCATGTGTGAAATTATCTGATATGCTGTAAATATTGGGTTTCAAAAGGAAAGTCAGCCAGAGAGGGACTTTGACCTGCCAAAAATGGAATAAAAGTAATTATTAGCGCTCCTCGGCGTGCACATTTCTGATGCTAGACAAATGAAGGCTTGGTTAGCCGAGATGTTTGCTTCATCATTCATTCCCCCCACCCACAGCTGATTGATTGCTGTTATTTTATTAAGAAAAGGAGAAGGGGAAATTGAAAAATGCTTGTTGCGGTGTGGAAACACAGCGTTGATTATAAACTCTTAGGCGAGACAAAGGGCCACCTTTCCATTTTGTAGCCCAACAAATAGGCAGCAGGTGTTTTTGACAGGTGTCTGATTGCGCGCTACGAAAGACATTAAAAAAGCAAACAAATTGATGCATTTTTGTGCCTCTCATGGTAAATGGTGTTGGTTCTGATGGATGCTATTACCCAGGGATCTGATTGGCGGGACGCAGTGACTGAATGGCACAGGTGTTTTGGGGAGAAGAGTTTGTGTATCTGTTGCGCTTAAATCGTGTTCTTCTGAAGTGTATCTGTACACTAGCGGTTGACTATGGCAGTGTAATTGGTTTAACATTTTAAATGGATAGATGATTTCCCTTAATACGACTCTTAGAATTGAATTATAATATCCATAATGAATGGAACATATGCAGCCTCTCTTGCAAATTGAAGAAACCTAAATCAGTGGTCCTCAACTGGTTTCCTTTCAGGACACAGATTGGACATCAAATGAACACAACCGTACCAAAATTGTTTATAATACAAAAATACAGTACATGCCATTTTTTCTTAAGGAATACAATCTCTCAGCTAATGCTGTAAACTATACTCTATATTACTACAATGTTAAAGGTTTAAATTAACTACAGCAAAGTCCAAAACATTAAAGGTAGCAGTTATGTGAAAATAAGTGAAAATAGCATATTTTCTTAGCAATAGATGCTATTTACAATAAGTACAAATAGCAATAGCAGCAAAAGTGGATTCGAAGCTAGGGTCGATTTGCATAAAAACGTTCTGCCAAAATTAACCCCTATACATTGCTGCTGTACACAAGCTATTTTCTTCCGTCCTTTTGTCTGGCCCAACCAGACGCCAGTGGGTGGAGTTAGTGCATATAGCATTTGCCCACAAGGCGGGCTATTTGCACTTAGTGGCATTCAATTGGCATTTACTTTTTAATTGGCTGAAAATCTTGTCTGGCTATCACCAGACCAAGCTCTGTTTAAGATTGAACATTAGTCTGGGGAGTCTGCTCTGTATTTTCTACTGCACAAGAGACGTGATCAATTGGCATAATTCAAATGACTCTGTACGCAATCGGATAGTCCTTCAACCAATCAGACCACAAGAGGCGTGATCAATGGGCAACGACCCATCGCTTCTCTATCCGTCATCGTGTTAAACCCGCCAATAGCGCGCCAGGTGGATAAGCCAGTCTGTGATTGGTTCCCGCAAAAGTGTAACAGAAGCAGTAGAAATGAATGTACAGGTTTCCAGACTGAGCTGCAGGGCGAAATCAAATCCCGGCAGATCAGGCTAGGTTTACCCAGTCTACTGAAAATCAGAATGCTGCACGTTCTTTAAAATGTCATGAAACAACATGAGCATCACGATTCCTTAAAGTAGCCAAGATCAAGCTGGTGTTTTTGACTATTTATATATTTTATATGCATTAGTAAATCACATTAGAGGCTAAAGTTGACCTGTGAGTTGTGTCCTGCAGATATTCAGCCCCATTTCCCCTTTAATTTCACAGTTATATTTCCAGTTATCCCGCTGAGCAGCCATATTTGTGTATTCCGACCATGAGCACAATGCTATGTGCTTCTGTCCGTTACTGTGGTGTGACTTTGAGCTTGTATGTGACCCGCTGTGCTTTCATTTAATTAAAAGGGTAGGGGTGGAGATTCAAAGTGTACCTTAACGGGGATCTGATGGAAAAATCTGTGCATGCCATGTGCGCCCAAGGACACACCATTAGGTTCTGCGACCACCACAATGCTCTCGGTCGGAAAACTATGTCATTCTTTCCTTGACCATTTGTGAAAGTGATTCTGTGCTTTTAAAAGTGTCTTATAAAACTTTATATGATGCTAAAAGAGAATTTTAAACTAACCCCTTTATTACAAGGTAATAATAATAATAATAATAATAACAAATAAAATGTTACAGCTAAAGCATTAAAGGAATAGATCATCAGCATTTACTCACCCTGAAGGAAAGGGAACTGGATATTAAGAAATCAAGTGTTACTTGAAATAAAGTTGGCCTATATTTAAAATATGATATATCTATATTTTTCCCCTGCATGTCATGTGGGGATTCATAATGAATAAATAAAAAATGACCCTTTTTGGTGTAACGTGATTTTACCAAGAACAACATGTTTCTGGATCAACATCTTTGATGATCATGGAGCAACATTCCAACTAACCAATCAGATTTAAGGGACAAGTTTACAGTTTATGTCAAGTTTAGGCTTACAACCAGGGTTAGCTGCTTCTACATCAGTGATATTTGTCTATTATTTCCCACTGATTTTAGGGATAACTTAAGGGTAGGGTTAAGTTTAGCAGTAGGGCTAGGACTACATTTTCGGACCGGAATGTTGTTCCAGGATCAACAAAACCTTACTTGGAAAATTCATTGTGAGTGTTATGGTATAGCACCATGATCTTTGGTGTTCTGTCTCATGTTTCACAATCTTGTCCGTCATCAGTGTCAAAGTGTGTTTTTAAAGCAGTGAGCATAAAATGTAATGAAACGGTGAGAAACAAATGAAAGCACCATTCGTATTGACTTGAGATCAAGCAGAAAGAGCTTCTCTCACCAGACTGCATATGTGCTGATACCAGCCTCTTGTATATGTGTGAATAGTTATCAGAGTGTGAAAAGAACCTATTCTTGCTCCGTTGCTTGCCATTTTCCACTGGATAAAGGATACACAATAATATTTATTTCAACGTAAGTCTTAAAGCTTAACCCGTACTGATGAAATGCTTATTTTACGCATTGTCATCAGTTTGATTATATTCTTCCCTTTCCCCCATAATGCACTATTTCTTTATATAATCATCTCTGGTGGTGTCTGGCTGTGTGCTCCTGTCCCTGAGTCTGTCATTTCGAGCATGTGGACAGGAGGTGGATAATGAGAACATAAGGGTGAGAGGAGCTGACAGGGACATCATCCTCCCACTACGACCGACAGAACACAGGTCACAGAACAGTCACTAAACCTGCGCTCACCCACCTGGACTTCACATTATAAATGTTGGCTTTCCGGAAATCCTGAGGAAAAAGCAATCAGTGACACTGACCAGTGCCTCATCTCCAGAATCACAAGATAATTACTTCACTTTTCATGAAATGATTTAGGTGGAGGATTCTCACTCAAAATGCAAATATAAAAATGTAAATTTGTTTTGCTATGCTAAATATCTTTTGTTTGTATGTTCAGTTACCAGTTCTTGCAAGGATTGAACAATGTAGTAAAATTATTTATACCATTGTCTGTCTGAATACGGGATTCTGATTGGCTGGAATGTGTGCAATAAGGTACGAGAGGCTGTGTTATACGGCCTAAGGGCGTTGTTAGGCACGATGCGAAGCTTTTCTCACGATACAGCAATAGCCTCGAGTACCTTATTGATTTTATAAAACGGTTACCACACAATACAAATATTAAAGCCAAAATATATGTATCAATGCAACTTTCATGAAGTAAAATCACTAAAAGCCTTCCTTCCACCTGAAAACATAGTCCCTGACCGTGAACAGCAACCACTGATCTATATCAAGTCAAGTCAACTTTATTTATATAGCGCTTTTAACAATGCAGATTGTTTCATAATAGCTTCACAGTGTTAAACAGGAAAAAAATGCAACAGAATATATTTTGATTATCATACAGTGACAATGTGGGCTTTATATCTGTAATTAGATCAGTAATTAAGTCTATATGGCTAATTTAGTTTAATAATTAGATTTATTTGGAAATGTAGTTGAAAAATTTGGTGTCCCCAACTGAGCAAGCCAAGCCAGAGGCGACAGTGGCAAGGAAACCAAAACCCCATCAGGAGACCTAATGGAGAAAAATAAACCTTGGGAGAAACCAGACTCAGTCGGGGTGCCAGTTCTCCTCTGGCCGATTAACAAACAGCGTATTATTATTATTAATTCTGGCAATTTTACAGGTCAGAGGTCATAATAGATCGGAATATTTGAAAAATCCGAGGCAACACGCCGGAGACGGGTTTATTGAGGATGATGTGTCGATTAGATAATTATTAAATATAAATAATTTGAAATATCGGCGTCATTACGCCGGAGACAGGTTTTATTGAGGATGCCGTATTGATTAAACAATTACTAAAGTGTAATATTCGAAAGATTGGCGGCAACACGCTGGAGATGTTTTTTTTTTGTTGAGAATTATAAATTAGAAATATTCAAACATTCGGAGTTATCACGCTGGAGACAGTTGCTAAGAATGGTTGCTAAGGGTGTTGTGTAGTGAAGCGGTCATAGCTGTGTTTTATCGTAAATAAAACACAGCTATTGACCAGACAGAATCAAGGACTGGAACTAACTGTTTAATATAATCGTTTAATGCACAGATAGTTCCAATGCTGTGTTCAAAATCGCCCCCTATACCCTCATTCACGATTCCCTACATTACTCCACTAGTATAGTCCACTTGAAGGAGTGAATGAAAACGAGTGAGTGAATTCGGACACTGAGTGCGCCGGAAGGGCTACCGCTTTTGCATTTGTGCTTGCTGTTTACGAATCATTTAAACTCTCATGGAAACTAGCATGTATAAAATGCAACTAAACAGTTTAATAATCAGTTAAAAAGGAATTTATACCTGTATGCGTTGAATCATCTTGTGGTCAGATCTCAGATGTGGGAATTCATTCGACGTGCGACTCAGTGCATTATGGGTATTATCTGGTACAATGGGTATTATAATTCGACTACTATTCCATAATAATAAAAAAAAAATAGTTTGTGTTCCTCTGAAAAAAGAAAGTCATGCAAATTTGGAATGACATAAAAGTGACTGATCGATGACAAAATGCTCATTTTTAGGGTTCCCAAAAAGGAGCAATAGGATTTATTCGTGCCCTGAAATCGTAATATTTATTGGTTTTGTTGTAACATATTGCACAACTGGTGTTTTAGAGGAATCAGCTTTCAAAATCGTCCTTTTTGAAGGATGCCTTGCTAGCATAGCTGTCTACACTCGGATGGCATCAAATGGGCTTCTGCTGAAATCTGACCATCAATATCTTGTAAGAAGACTGACAGCAGTGACATCTAATCACTGCCCTACTGACATGCCATAACTCCCGTCTGATACACGTCAGGCTGAGGAGCTTATTGACACGAGGATCCTCTATTTATAGTGCTGTATGTCTGCTGTGAGTGCCTAGATGAATCTAGAAGACTTTTTACATTACTCATTAGCCTCATGCTGTTTATTATACACTGTATCCATATTAAATGACTGCTTACAATCTTCAAACGCCTGTGTTCCTGAATATGGAGATCGTGGACATCTTTCCCAATACATCAGATATCTTTAATTATGATAATGCTAGTTCTCAGTGCTTTTTTTAGGCTTAGACAAAGTAGGCGGTCGCCTAGGGGGCTGGGGGGTGTCTGGTGGGGGGTTGGATTGGCAAGGAAACGCTTTTTTTAACCACACAATAAAGCTAACCTCAAAGGAAATCTAAATAAAAAATATAAATCTTTATTTTATTTTTTTTTACTTTTATTATAGCTGACTAAAATTAAATCTATAAAAAGTCCATACTTGAAATTTATTTATATAAAAATTCAAAAATATTAATAAACAGGACCTCAAAAACAGTAAAACAGACTCAAGTTAACCATTTCAATATTTATCAACTTTATTGAAATGCATAATATTAATTTTAAATTAGCCCCTGATTAAGCTTTATCAAAAGTTATGTTTACCAAGATAGGACATTTGTTATGTAAAGAAAACATAAATGGGTGAACAATTGTCATATCCGTTGCATTTCATCAAATTACACAAGCAATGTAAAATTAATATTTAATTGTATTTTAGGACATGCTAGCTATAAAAAATAAACCTCAGCAAAGCTGCTTGACTTCACTGTTGAATTGTGCAGAATCATTTAACTCGATCACCAGCAAAGATACCACACACAGGTTCTCAAAAGTTATACATTTACATTTTAGAAAGTGTTCATGTGACGCTGAATGTTTCCATGCCTATCCAACTGTACAAAAAAACTGTACGTGCACACTTTACATACAGATCCCTGCGAATATAAATGAGATCACCTTGCCTTTTCAGCCAAGATCTCTCTTGTGTTTCTGCTCTGCCTGTGATGTCCAGCAGTGGAAACTTTATAGCTCTCTTTCTTCTACAACAGTCTCCTTGACTTTGACAGGGATGGCAGTTTGCCATCAAAAAAGGACAGTGTAACACAGCACTTAAAGGAAATGCTAATGCAGGAAAGAAAGAACTGTGTGATCTTACCCAGTAGTGTCATGTCATCTTACATATGCTACGGAAAGATTAAAATCCAGACCTGAATGAAATGTGATGCATGCAAAGTATCTGGTGAAGTGAAAAGTGATAGTTTTCTGCTTTAACACGATGTGTCCTGTTTCTCCTTACGCTTGCACAGGAGCTGCTCAGATATCAGGTACTGCTCTTCCTCTTCCATCTGGATCACATCTTCGCATGTCGTTTTCCAGTTTGCATGGTTTGATATTTGGCCTTTCAGGCAGTCTGCATGTTTTTTATTCTTTTCTACCTACCTTTCTACCTTATATGCTTGTTTCCCCCATTCGCTCAGTTATTGACATTTCTGAAATTTCTCATCAAACTGCTTACGCAATATAAAACACCCAGGACCAGGTTCATTTCATATTTCCCTCAAATATAACTTGTGGTTGATTTACACAAGACTTTTTCCATCATTACACTCATGTGCAATTTCTTTGCAGATTTTGGGAACTATTACTCTAAGAGTAAAGAGTAATTACTAAAGAGTAATTGTACTTCGTAATTCATTACTGCTATTTTTACTTTACCTGTGTACTTTTGAAACTTTTTCTCAATTACAACTTTTATACTCACCACAGTTAAATTTATTCCAAAGGTTAGGTCCAGATGGTATGATTCTAGAAGTGCACATATGCATTTATTTGTATTTTTTTTCAGCTAATTTTTCATCCCGACATTCATTCCAGAAGAAGATGTTTCTCTTGTATATACTTTATATGGACTAAAGTATTTGGACACCTCAACCCTCTACTCACACTTTGGCAATAGAATCGCCATTGGCTAGTAAATCTTTTAAACTCTCTCTCTCTCAAGAATCGATTCGATTCCGACTCTCAAGATCTTGAATCGATTATCATTATTCGATCCGATCTGATCCGATCCAATCTTCAAGATTTAGATAAGTGTTTTTGAAGAAAGCATTTTTTTCCAGCTGTTACCTGAATTACAGGACTGTAGTTATGCAACATATTGATTCCATTACCTTCATTAGCCGCCTGAATCCCACATTCTCAACAACAGAATACGGGCGCATATCTTTGCAAATAAAGTCTGCAATCGCCTCAGTTATTTTGACAAAGCGTGCAGAATTAGTTGGCAGTTGTAGAGTTTGTTTCAGTGTCATCTGTTGCGGTCCGGTGGCGGGCTTGGATAAAGGGCCGGCCCTGACAAATTTGCTGCCCTATATGTAAGATTTTACTTGGTGCCCCTTGTGTCAAGGTTTAGCACTAACATTACGTTATCAATTTTTTAAAGGCTGATGAAAGTTAAACTACACAAAAATAGCACCTACGCCACATTACAGCCTAAACACAAATAGCAAGAGTAATTGCATCTAACATTAGTGCACAAACCATTCATTGAGAAATAGTTTGCTAAAGTGTTTGTTTTCCAGTAGATGGCAGCAATTTAGAGAAATTTAGATATTTAATGTACATTTTACAAAATGTGTTGCTATTTTATATAAGTCTGAATATAAATATCATTACTAATTTCTGAAAATATATTTTAAAAATGCCATAGGCTATATCCCCTTAAAATTGCACAACAGTAAAAACATTAGGCTATTACAAAAGTGATGTGTTAACAAAAAATGACATTCATTTTTACAAAATCACACTGAGTACCCAGAACAGCTGCTTGCATAAAGTTAAAATAAGGTAAAAATAACTGGAATTAATTAGCGAACATTCATATTTTACAATACAGTTAGATAAACAGTTAATTCATCACTTTACCTCCGTCTTTATCCCCTTATTCCTTATCTACCATGCATCAGAGTGCTGTTGTCTTTTTGACATTGTGAATTCGGCCATCCGTCATAAATAATCAGGCAACTTTCACTGTCTGGCTCGAGCGACCAAGCACCCTGAAGAAACGAAAGCAATCCTGTCTACATTAGATGCGCGACAGGCGAGGCGAGGCGAGGCGACGAGACAACACATTCCCTTTCGCGCATTCTATATCTGACGCACTAAAGCACTGGCTGGGCGTTTTTTTTTTTTTTTTTTTTTTCTTTGGTAATATTTCGAATGAATATAAATAAAATAGTAGCAGTAATAAAACCAGAAAAATCACTCATTTTGGCGCCCCTATGGACGAGTGGCGCCCCTAGCATTTGCCTATTCCGCCTATGCCGCGGGCCGGCCCTGCTTGGATATGATGTCGCATCATGTGGTTCCTGAGATTAGTAGTATTTTTACAATACTTCACCGGCATTTGGCAGGCTTTGCTAATTGCTTTGCTTTTGTCAAGCTCGTTCTCTTTATTGCTTCTGAACCCAAAATGGTGCCAGATCGCAGCTTTTAGCGTTTCTGGAGTTTTCAAAGCTGCCATGTTCGTTGTTTTAATGTCCTTTCACCTCGCGCGCATGCGTGAATTCAATGACGCGTGAAATGTAGGCCTATTATTAAATAGAACCTCTGAGTTACGGATCGATCTTTAGAAATTAATATGAAACACATATGGGCTGTGTTGTTTTTTCACACTGTTGCTGGTAGTTTGGCCCATTCCTCCATGCAGATCTCCTCTTGAGCAGTGATGTTTTGGGACTGTTGCTGGGAAATATGGATTTTCAACTCCCTCCTAAGATTTTCTATGGGGTTGAGATCTGGAGACTAGCTAGGCCACTCCAGGACCTTGAAATGCTTCTTACGAAGCCACTCCTTCATTGCCTGGGCGTGTGTTTGGGATCATTGTCATGCTGAAAGACCCAGCCACATTTCATCTTCAATGCCCTTGCTGATGGATACAAACTTAGAAAGTTCACATGAAAACAGTTGGTTATGTCTGTGTGCTTATGCAGCAAGTGCAGAAATCCTGTGTGTATATTAGATCTGTGTAACGTTTTAAGTGTAAGCAGTGTAATACACAGTACCTACTGCTATATCTGCTGTTAATATGAATCAAACAACAGAAGATAAACAGAAAATCACTCACTGCTCTTGACTGAATGAACTTTAGTAGCTTTATTAAGAACACATTTCTTACTTGAAAGCTGCTGTTAAATGCTCTGGCGGGGAGATAAACATGGCGGACAGTGTACATCTCACTGAGGGTGGGGTCTATGGTAATACGGCAGTGTCCATAAACACTTGTGGGCGGGGCCTGTGAAATGTGACGTCACTTTGCCAGGAATGTGACGTCACATATGTGACGTGGGTAGATTTTTTCCATTATAGGGTGGTTGTGACACACACTGCCAACACACATTTATGTTCAAGGATACACATTTATGTTCATTTATGTTCAAACACCATGTAAAAGTTAATTTTATAATAGGTGCCCTTTAACTGAGCTTAGGCCTGGTGGTGGCGCTTATGATATTGTTGGTCATTCAATTTTTCTAGTAATAGATAATAATAATTAATATTAGTAATAATACTAGTACTAATTCGACTACTAATAAATATATACAATGAACTAAGTATTGATGAGCTGCTGGGTTCATGAATATTTAAGGGTTAATTCACCCAAAAATTTAATTTCTGTCATTTACTCACCCTCATGTCCTTCCAAACCCGTATACCTTTATTAATCTCTGAAACATAAATGAAAATATTTTTGATGAAATCCAAGAGCTTTCTGACCCCACATGGACAGCAACTTAACAACCACTTTTAAGGCCTAGAAAGGTAGTAAAGAGATCATCAAAAGAGTCTACGTGACTCCAGTGGTTCAACCTTAATGTTATGAAGTGATGAGAATACTTTTTGTACACAAAAAAAAACGAACAAAAATTATGACTTTATTCAAAAATCTCTTCTCTTCCGTGTCACTCTCCTACACGATTCACATAAGCACCATTGTTGCTTGACATTGTTGAATAAAGTCATTATTTTTGTGCATGAAAAGTATTCTCGTCACTTTAGAACATTTAAGGTTGAACTAGTTACATAAACTATTTTAATGATGCCTTTACTAACTTTCTGGGTCTTAAAAGTGTTAATAAAGTTGCAGTCTATTGGGGGTTAGAAAACTCTAGGATTTTGTGAAAAAGATCTTCATTTGTGTTCCAAAGATGAACGAAGGTCTTGCGGGTTTGAAATGACATGGGGGGTGAGGAATTAATGACTGAATTTTTATTTTTGGGTGAACTAACCCTTTAACTATCCATCCACAATTCACAGTTGAATAATCCAGTCCAAAACTGGTTTGGTGTCTTTCAATACACATAAATGTATGCTCTTTTACCTTGATGGACTAATGAAGCTTATTTTGATGAGCAAATCTTTTGGTTTTATCTATTTCAAAGTTAAGAGAAACATTTAAAGTACATAACTAGACTAACTTGTGTAAAGTCAAATGTCGGTAGTTTTTGGTTTCACTCGAGTCTGTTTCAGACGGATATTGGAAACATTGACCTTTTAAGTAAAACGAACATAGTACTCTATAGTGATTTAAATAGCAATGCAATTTCACTGTACTGCTCTAAACAATGTGGAGAGGTGATGGCTAGCAGATCAGAAGCAGTAGGGTGAATCTTATAAAACCTGTCCAAAACATTTCACTCCAGATTTAAAAGAAAGAAATAATAATTATGTTTTGCCTATACAAAATGCAAATTGCTCAAGGAAAGCTCATTTTAGGACTTAGCACTGTGACATTTTTTTCATGACATTTCTCTCTCAATTTTCATTACCATAATGCATTAAAAGATCATTTTTATGATATTCTCTTTGTGGTGTTACAAAAATTTATCGTTAGGCCTACATAATGGTTATATTTGTGCTGCTGCTTTTAACTGATACTTTTTGTGTAAATCGTTGTATAACAGTTTTGTTTTGCATGTTAATACTGACTATTGAGTGATAAAATTACTGTTATGTAAAGAAAATTATCATTGAAAATAATGAGAATAATATAAGTTACAGGCACACTATGTAACTTTTGGCCTTCTAGCAATTATTGCATGCATTTTTGCGGAAGAACAGTTGTGTTTTGGCTCTGACTGTGTGTTTTGGCTCTGACTGTGCAGATGAATATGGTTATCCTACTGCTCATAAAACATTCACTACTAGGCTTCGAAGATATAATCAGTTTAAATGGAAATTATCTCAAGCTGACTAGCTAAGGACGTTCCTGTAGCTTTACCCATTAATAGACACGGTACTTCCTTGAAACTAAATTCCAGCACATCGCTACAACAACCATAATGAAATGAGCCTTTACAGTAGATCATGTTTTACAATGAAAAGAGCTATACAGATATGACGACACATGTACGCAATTCTCAGTGAAAACCATCCTGACAGGTCTAAAATATAAACACTTATAATAGGCCTACCATAGTGAATCAGGGTAAGAGAAAAAACACATTTTGAAAGAAGGATTAATGATGTAGGGGAACACGGGGCACAACCTAACGCAGGGTTAGTTGTAACACGCATGGTTTAAAAATTTCCACACATGCCAGGACGAAACTTTGTGTATTTACTAGGTGCCATATCAACATTATTTGTGACCAGATCTGGCGAAATGAGTCGGAAGTCGCAATGTTCTATTTTAAGATGTGGAAAAACAATCAAAAAAACTTCACAACAATCAAAATTTTTCTTTTTTTAGCTAATTTCAAAGAACAGACATTCAAAAATCATCTCCTTAAGTTTCGTAGTCCAGATAATTGAGTAAAGGTATTTAAATGACTGAGCATTTCCCTATATTCCAGGTATCCCCTTAAACATCAGTATCTCTGCTCTCCAAATATTTTGTTAAACGTTATATAAAACCAACCAAAAAGCTTAGAAATGTACAGAAACAGTGACATAAACACTGACTGATTTTTGTCAAGGGGAAGCCCCATTTCGACTGACAGAAATGTTTCCTGTCAGACAAGCAGCGCTCTGTGTAAACAAGCTAGATCTCCTCAGAAAGATACTGTGTAGTATACTGTGTGTAGATCTGTTTATTAATTTAAGAAATGTCACTGTCAAAAGAAAGCAAAGTGAGTGCGTGTGTACATGTGTGTCTAGGTGTTTATGCACGAGCTAACAGAATATATAAAAAAAATCAGAATGGTCTTAGGCTTTATTTTCTTTTTGCAGAATAAAATTTATTTTTAAAAATATATATATATACACACAAATTACTTTGGTCAAGTTAAGCTGTAAAATAAATAGTTTAAATCGATTTAAATCCCATCTTGCAGGTGGGGTGTGTTGTAACACTGCATAACAGTGAGCCCCTGTTAGAACTGCGCTATTATATTCTATACTTTTATGAATTCTTTTGAGAAACCATGAGAAAAGGGTGAATAATGACTGAGAGTCAATGTTCATAAATGATTCATTATTATTCTGATTTGAATCTGCTGTATAGCTGTATTTAGCGACGTGTTTGTTGTCAAACTCAAAAATGTGTATATTTTAAATGATTAAAAATGTAATTATTTTATTTTAAACAGTGAATAATTGTATTTTACTGACAACATATTTTAGTTTGTCTTGGATATGTTTTTGATTATATCAGGTACCATTTTAAGCTGTCATATGGTGATGTTACAATGTCCCCCCTCACGTTAAAATGTACCCCACCTATGGGGCATGTTGTCACATTTCAGTTCCTTTCTTTTGGGGTAAATCAAGAAAAAAGTAGACACTGTATAAATGAAACAAAACCACATAATTGTATTAGACGTGTGCAATTAATGTGGGAAAAAATAAATACTCTGAACCCAAGTGGATTTACACAACATGAGACAATCAAAAGCTTTTGGTTGTGCTCCGCTCTCCATTATTTTAATTTTGAACAGAAAAAAAGTTACATGGTGTACCTTTTAAACGTCAGGAAAGTTTATGGTAATGAGAAGTGGTTTGGTAAAATTTTCTTTCTTGTCCTGAAAATAATGTCACAATAAAAAAAAAAAAAAAAATATATATATATATATATATATATATATATATATATATATATATATATATATATATATATATATATATATATATATATATATATATATATATATATATATATATATATAAAAATATATATATATATATATATATATATATATATATATATATATATATATATATATATATATATATATATATATATATATATATTTAAAAAATCAGAATGGTCTTTTGCAGAATAAAATTTCTTTTTAAAAATACTTTTTTTTTTTTTTTGACAGGCTTTGTGAAGTTCACCCAAAGAAAAACCTGGAAACATAAAAGCCATTGACTTCGAGGAAAATATTGTTTTGTGAAGGAAAAAAAGGCATAAAAGAAAAGTCATGCAAATGGGTTTAAATTCAATCTATTTCAGATGACTTCACAATGCATTGCCGTTCGCTACTGCACTTGCACGCCTTCACACTCTGCAGTCAATGAATCAGAAATTCTTTAGTGCCTATGCCTTTCTGACAAAGCCAGTTCAAAACTTTCTTTAATTGGCGCAGTTCAAACTTACAGCATGCGTTCCAATAGCAACATTCAGATGTTAAAGGGTACATCTCTCACACACATTTTCTGCCAGTCTCATGTTAATCTTGAGTACCTAAAGTATAGAGTAGTAAAGCATCCTTCATATCTCCGAAGAGTCTTTAGTTTTATCATATTTATAAAAGACAGATACGCTGTACCAATTCTTTCTGAAAACACCCAAGCAGGTGCAGCCGTGCAGTGGGCGGAGCTAAGGAGTCATAAGCGCACGCACACACAGGGTCATTGACATGACATGTATTTTTTGTGTCCAAATTCATTATTTTCCTAATAAGAATTTTTATAAATACATGTCATAAATCAAATTGATCTACAATATTTCCTTTATTAGAAAACCTTTTAATTTTTTTGAAATTCAATTGACTTTTTGAGTTGTGGTGTTTGAAAGACCAAAAATGTCAGGTGGTGCAACCGTCCGAACGTACAAGTAGAAAAAAAGACTCAAAAAAAGGTTCATTTTCTTAGTAAAATCCTTAATCAAATAGTTTGGCATGATTTTATGTTAAATACCTTATAAATGAAGAAAAATTGTGTATTAATCCTATTTCAAAACTATTCTATTATTTAAAAAACTTGTCCGAAAAATTTGCATCTCAAAATGTCAGGGAGGGCGACCGACATAAAAATGCCATTTTATGCAATGTTACTTTAAGAAAACCATGTGACAGCATATTACATCACACAGAAGACCCCAGAGGACCCATTTGATGCAGTAACAATGTTAGTCCCCCTCCCATAAATATGTGATCATTTGACATTTTTGAGTAATGATGAGGTTGATTCAACTTATCATGTCAGGTGGGATGACCCCTGGAAAACGTGTAAAATGTGTAGTTAATATATGTGTATTTGATTTAAAAAATGTATGTAGAACCTTGAGAATATGGTCAAGCATTTGTATAGGTGCCCAAGTCAATGTCTGTTCGATTTGAATTGAGTTTGAAATGTCAGGTGTCGCGACCAGAGTTACAGTTAAACCAATTGAAAAACGTAATGTTAAATAATGTTTTTGAATATTTTAAATACTTTTGAATAAATATATAAAGCTTTCTGTAATATAGATAATAAGTTGCAATTTATATATATTTTATTGTATATATATATACAATATTTTTTTAATTTATTTATTTATTTATTTTTTTGGGTATGTATGGGTGGCAAAAAGTCCTATTCTTCAAGAATATAAAACTGTATAACCAAAATGCATATTGCATCTTTAAGTTAATCTATTAATTTGTTTTTGTAGATGCCATTATCAAGCAAGTAGAAAACAGCACAACATAGAGCTCGTTTAAAAAGTTATCCATTTGCAAGGGCAATATACCTTGGACAATATACTGCTTTTCTTTACCTTGCCAAAAGAAAAGCAAGATATTGTGTTCATTTTGTTAATATGGTGTTCTGTTATTTTTTTGTGTTAATTACTTTATTACATGTTAATAATAGATACTTGATAACAGTGTCATACAGTATTACAGAAGAGGATAGTTATTAGTCATGAATTTGAATGGTTAACAAATCATTACCCATTATATTCAATATTTAATTAAATCTTCAATAATTAAATGTCCCATATATTTTCATTTAATTAAAATAACTGGGGTCTGAAACCGTGTATCTTTTATAGAGATAGGTATGTTACATTGTCATTAGTGAGCTTTTTTTTTGTTATCAAAAAAATTAAGAAATAGTGTAAAAAAAAGAAAAAACTTTTGCACTTCTTGTTATTGAAATGTAATTATATGATTGAGTTACAATATAAATTAGTCAGAAGATTAAAATAAAAAGCTAACTGAAACCAGAATAAAATGCACTGACATATCTTTCTTTTTATTTTGTTAATATCAATCATTATTGATCACAATGTCAGGTGGTGCGACCGGTCATGGTCAGGTGGTGCAACCAGCAAATTTACATTTAAAAGTATCAATTCCCACTGCAATTGCAAAATTAAGTAAGAAATATAACTGTAAACCATTATATAATGTACAAATATGTTTTACAGTTAAAAATAAAACATAACAACAACTCCTTATTGAAAACACAAAGAAAAGTGTCAGTTTATATGAATTGGACTAAAAGAGCAATACATAAAGAAATGGAAAGGCAATTTACCATGTGATATGCATTCTAGACACTACAATGATTCATATCTACCAGTTTTCAGTAGTGCTAAGTACATTAAATGTATATTATTTTAAATTAATATATGGTCGCACCACCTGACATTTTCTGGGTGGTAAAATCAGAAATCTTGTTTAATAATGAATTAATGCTGTCTTAAAATCTGTAAAACCAATATGAATCAACAACATACATTTGTTTGGACATAAAAATGCATTTTAAAACTGTTTTACTTAAAATTATTTATTTTTTATCTTGAAAACCTTATTTGTCATTGACCCATATACGAAATACATCATGGCATTATCCCTGGCTAACTTCAGTTCACTATACATTCATGTTGTTTACATTATATGCACTTATGCACCATTGGCAAACAAAACCGGCATTTGAAGCAGTTTCACTCACCGCCTGCAGTTTCGACTCATGAAACTTGTTTGAGTCATGAAGGTGTGTATTTTGGCACATAAATACTGTGTCATACGTCCTACTAGTTTTTATTTATTTTATTTTGGCCATGTTTAGCATGAGAGTCCACCTCTTTTACAGTGTAAATAAGTCAGAATACATGAAATAGTATTCCCCCCTTTAAAGTTGTACATTGAACTGAAAAGAAATCCAGATCCCAAACCCAAATCCCAGTTGCTCTTTATTTCCGCTCGGTGACACTGGAAAAGGATGCTGTCCAAACAGCTGTTGGACAGGTTTATGTTTACCTAACAACTGCGTTCCATCTTCCGTCTCAGGAAGTTTCATGTCATCCGGTTGGCGAGCAGCCATGACTTGGATGTGCAAATGAAAATTAATATTTGAAGTGAAGAAGCCTTCAATAACCTTCAAAAAAATACTTCTTGATATGAATTATCAAGCCAACTCTTGCATTAAAAGGCATATATAATAATTAATAATACTAATATAATATAAAATTAATAAAACACATTCCCAGAGTACCTTTTAATGTGTATCAACCTTGAAAAGTTCTCGCTTCAGGAAATGTGTATATTACCCATGGGATCTGTTCTTAAAAAGGCTTTGAGAATGAAAGATATGCTATTATCATGAAAGTTCATATGCATTAATTACATTTCAGAGTCATGTGACTCAACCTGCAGAGCGATACAATCCTCTCAACACCAATTATATAGCACATTCGCAATATAATACATTTACTTTCCATTTACGTATATGGCTGTGTGGCAAAACTTAGTGAGCTGCCTACCTAGATGGTAAAAATGGTGTATAGATAGATAGCACACTAGGTTTTAAGGAATAATTTTGAGTGGTGTTGAGGCGATTAGGATCGTAACTATCAGGGATTTTTGTTTCAGGTTAGAAATGGAGCATGTTGTAAATGTGAGGGATGGACACCTTGGTTGGGTTATGGGGCAGAACTGAACCAGACTGTCATGGCCTTGAAGGCTAAATGAATGAGTTAAATCACAATCAGTATTTTAGCCAATCACATTTAAGCTTGCTTGAGGTGATCAATGAGGTAGACTGCAACTGCAAAGATAAAACACATTCGCGTGACTAGTGTATTTGAACACATATTTGGATTTAAGCCTAAACTTGAAGTAAACTTGTCCCTCAAATCTGATTGGTTGATTGGAATGCTTTTGCATGATCAACAACTTGGGGAATTCAGGTTCTGTGTGTCTGTATGCCGGTATATCTAAAAGTGTTTTATAATCACACATTTTTAACTGTACAAACTTTTTGTAACATTTTTTGATTGAAGGATGTACTCATGGTATATTTATTTCGTTCTGTGTAACACAAAATAAGATATTTTTAAGATATCTTTATTTAAGAAAGATATCTTTTTTTATATATCCATACAATTAGTTATTTTGGATACCATTGCCTTTCATTACTTGGACAAAAACATTGATTAAAATATTTTGGTAACACTTAAGTTTACGGTCCAATTCCCACTGTTAACTAGTTGCTTGTTAGCATGTATATTACTAGGATATCGGCTGTTTATTAATAATTACAAATGCCTTATTCTGCATGACCATATAACATCCCTAATCCTACCCACCTAAACTTAACAACTACCTAACTAACTATTAATAAGCAGTAATTAGGAGTTTATTGAGGCAAAAGTCTTAGTTAATAGTGAGAAGTGTGAGCAATATTTTCCTTTGTGTTCCACAGAAGAAAGAAAGTCATAAAGATTCAGAATGACATGAAGGCGAGTATAAGTGATGACAGGATGTTAACTTTTGAGCAAACTGTCCTTTTAAATGTCCAAATGGCATGAGTCTGTGAAACCTTCTAAATTATGTATTTTCACTATTTGAGCCTAATATCACTTATGACCTCATGCTATTAGAATTGTTTAAAAATGGATATTTCCTAGATGTACGCGCTGTAACTCTTTCTTATGAGCTTTTTCAGCCTCTGACAAACCTTCTGGCTGGAGTTTTTTTCCTTCTTTTTGTTTTGCGTGATTGCCACACCGTGAAACCTGACTTCACGGATGTTTAGCGTTAGGCATGGTCGCAGATTGTGGTGGCACAGCACCTCTGTGGTCTCACAAACACTCCCAGCATGCCTGTCTGCAAAAACTCCTTCATGGAGTGGACGATGCTTTATCATCCCTAACATTCACAACTCGGGAGGACAGGTTAAATGTGTTGTTTTTCCACACCGATTTGTTGTTCTTTGACTGGGACATGCAGGGCTGAGCTGGGCACAGTTGTATAGTGGGAAAATTAAGATGTTTTGGTCATACTTTAGTTTAGGGTCCAATTCTCACTATTAACTAACTATTAAAGGGATAGTTCACCCAAAAATGAATTTTAGCTCATGATTATGTGGTTTAGCTCATTTATTTATTTAGTTATATAAAAAAATGTCCTGGTTCTTCCAAGCTTTATAATGGCAGTGAATGACTGTTTCTGTTTTGAAGTCCATAAAAGTGCATCTATCGATTATAAAAGTAATCCATATGGCTCCAGGGGGTTATTAAAGGCCTTCTGAAGCGATGCGTTTGTGTAAGAAAAATATCCATATTGAGAGACAGTCATTCCAGCGTATGATGTAGGACGCATGCGTAGTAGGGATGGGCATTCAATTACATTTTCTTAGTCGATCGTCGGGAGAATTAACGATCGACTATCGACTAATCATTAATATTTTTTATAATAAAATTAATTATTTAACTTTTATAATTCAAAAATGCAATAAATACAAAAATACAGCGTGTTTTTCCTCGATGAGACCTTTATTACAAGATCAACTTGTGGCAGACAGTTAAACTATGTTCAGTTAGGCAAACCTATTAATTGGGAACCTATTATTTATTTTGTAAATAAAGCATTGTTCTTCACTCCTGTCATAATATTCACGTAAAACAGCATTCACATACAAAAAAAAAAAACATTTGTTTGTCCGACCACCGGCGGTGCTACACAGCCACCACGTTGGCGCTCTACCACCGCAGTGGAGTGGATGTCACGTTCACCGGCACAGACCTAGACCACCACTGTGGTAAAAAACTGCCACCATCACACATGTTCTGTGCTAAATATAAGCATGATTCTGAATCATGTGACATGATCTCAGACGCGACCGGCCGCAACCTGGTGACAGTCAATCCAGCCGCCGAAAACACCCGCTCTGAGGGGACTGACGTTACCGGGATGCACAGACCTCCGCGCTAACATGGCCAGCCCGGGAAACCTTATTCCCTTCACTTTTCACCAGTCTGTAGATGTGCAATTCAGGGGTGGGGAAGTTTCCCTCAGAAAGTTCTGAAGTTCTGCTTCGATGCCAGCCTCGCACTGAGTAGATTTTTATCTACTTATTTATTATTATTTATTTGTTTTCTTTACCTTCTTTTGCTTTTTGCACTTAGCACTTTATTGTGAAGCACTTTGGTGTGGCTCAGCCATTTGTAAATGTGCTATATAAATAAAATTGACATTGACATTGACTGAGTGGTATTGCACCCTGGTGGTAAAATGTTTAATTGCTGCCACACAGTGAAATTCATTTACTTGATGACTCACACTACGCAACACAGCCTGCATTAGATAAAATAAAAAAAAATGCATTAGATTAATCGATAACAAATTAACGTGATCAACGAAATTCTTAACGATCAATTATCGATCGTCGATTAATCATGCCCATCCCTAATGCGTAGCGTAAGTTCCGGTGACCAACATGGAAGCCCAGAGGATAGAATAAAACAAAACTTGGTTCTCGCGCGAACTAGCATATTATCACCGGAGGGTCCCTCGACAGTTAGAAGAAGTTAGAGATTACAGTTGGAAAGTTTTAAATATGGATAATGAACAAACACATCGCTTCGCATGAAAAGGCCTTTATTAACCCCCTGGAGCCATGCGGATTACTTTTATGATGGATAGATGCACTTAATTAGCCCATGAGTAAATCATGGGCTAATCTTCATTTTTGGTTGAATGATCCCTTTAACTACGACTTTTGCCTAATTACTGCGTATGAATTGCTAGTAAGGTAGTTGTTAAGTTTAAGTTTTGGGTCGGATTAAGGGATGTAGAATATGGTCGTGCAGAATAAAGCATACATATGCTTTATAAGTGCTAATAAACAGCCAATATCCTAGTAATACACATGCTAATAAGCTCGTTCATAGTGAGAACTAGACTCTAAACTAAAGTTTAGCCGTTTTTTGTTTTTTTTGTCTCTATAAATGTCATAAGTGCCTGAAGGCACAGATTTTCATTGGGTGTTGTCTTACAGTGGTGCTAAAAGTAGTGTTTTACTCTGCATGCACAGATAAAATGGTTAAAAGCGTTCTTTAGTCATTTTTTTATGCCTCTCAGCTCTGTAGTTATAAATACAGAGCAAGGTGACTTTTGTTTTTCTGCTGTCTTCACCTGCAAGGTATAATGGATCCCCATTTTGAATGTAAACCATGAGGGAGTGATGCAGCCTCTAATTATCAGCTGTTACTGGCTTGCAGTGAAGTGTATCAGATACTTTGTGCTTGCCTCTGTGTTTGCAGAGCTTGCTGTTCAGGTCCGGGTATTATGCTGTTGAGAGCTGCTGTTGATTGCCAGCTTCCATCAGCTTGTGTTTAGATGGAGAGGTTTGATAAAGTTCTGCCATGAGCAGCAATTACCAGCCTTCCCCTCTCGGTTGCTGAGTGCTGCAGTCTTGTAGCCAGTGTGTTCCACACACTAAACACACAGCACTGTAAAATCAATACGTCCAAACCGAGAACCCAGCCAGTACATCTTAACTTTGCAAACATGCTCTGACGTCTATGCATTTTCAAATGCTGAGCAAAATGTTGCTGCTTGTTACATTTATTTGTGTGTCGCTTTCAGTTTCTTTTACGCCGCTCTAAAATGTATTCACGTGTTATGCAAAAACATCAGTATTCAAAGGATTCCTTACAAGGATTTGCATTATCATTGCAGTCATCTATTCAGCTTCAGCCTCAACTTTTACAATTTCATGATACAAGAGCACAATGAAACAGGATCTGAATTGTAATAGTATTTTAGTTTTTTTGTGCTTAAAGAAAGAGTGTCATGATTGCCTCTCTGACTGAATAGCAAGGCAACAGCCAAATGAGAAAACTGTGCTCAGTGGATGCATTGTAATTACAATCCAGATTGTGATAAGACATGGCAAATGTAATAACCTTATTCAGGTATTGCAGTGATGCTCTTTTATTTTTTAGCGGACTTGGCTTCTTGAGTGTTTTTTTTTCTGTTCATTTTCTCCAAAAGCATTCCAAAAGTTCTGCAGTAAAAAGTAATGAACCAAAGCAGTCACTTCTGAGATGAATCACATAGTAAACTTGAATTTTAAGCTAATAAGAACAGTTGTGGTCAGAATTATTGGCACACCTAGTAAATATGATCAAAGGCTGTGAAAATAAATCTGCATTTGTTTGAGTGGACAAAGACTGTCCAACGATCACAGCTGGAGAATTGCAGAGATTAGTTGAGTCTTGGGGTCAGAAAGCCTAAAAAAATAATTAAACAGCACCTACATCACTACATGTTGTTTGGGAGGGTTTCAAGAAAAATCCTCCTCGCTCATCCAAAACAAACTCCAGCAGATTCAGCTGTCAGACACGACTGGACCTGGTTCTGTGGTCAGATGAAACTAAAAAAGAGCTTTTTGGCATAAAACCCACCAGGTGGGTTTGGCGCAAACAGGGATAAAAAGAACCCCATGCCCACGGTTAAATATACTGCTGGATCTTTAATGTTGTGGGCCTTTTTTGTTGTTGCTAGAAGTCCTGTACATCTTGTTCAGACACATGGTATCATGGATTCTAGCAAATACCAACAGACAAAAAATCAAAACCTGACGGCCTCTGCTAGAAATCGTATAATGGGCCGTGGTTGGATCTTCCATCAGGACAATGACATCAACACACAAATGTGTCACTGAGCACAAAATTAAATTTCTGCCATGGCCGTCCCAGACCCCTGACCTGACCCTTATAGAGAATGAGTGAGGTGAACTGAAGAGAAGAGCTGGGAATCTGAAGGATCTGGAGAGATTCTGTATGAAGGAATGCTCTCTGATCTCTTGTCAGGTGTTCTCCAAACTCATTGGGCATTATAGAAGAACACTTAGAGCTGTTATCTTGGGAAAAGGACATTGCATTAATGGGGTGTCAATAATTGTGGCCAATGTGAACTAGAGAAAAACATCTATTTCATGTGATACCCCCCTTTCAATTGGTTTACTTCAATGAAAGGTTAGAATTTTGTGAGGTTTTGGAATGAAGATCAAAATGATAAACAATGCAGATTTATTTTTACAGCAATCTTTGATCATATTTACTAGCAGTGCCAATAATTCTGACCACTACTGTGTATGAAAATGGAAGTTTAATGAGGTAACAAACTATCCATCCCATAAACCATTGCCATTGCAAAGTATGTAATCAAATTAAAAACAGGTAGAAAATAAATGGATAAAAAAATATATATATATATAAACTGAATATTCATTGTGTGTAAAATGCAATATTATTTTTTAATTGATTAATAGTCAAATAACTTCTATTTAGCAATAGTTTAGAGTGTAGAGAGACGTCTAATTGTTTAATAGTGATTACATCATTTGCAATGCTTCTCTGTAATGAGAAGTTGTTTGCTGTTGTTGATGGGTTTGTTTGTTTGTAACAGCATCTTCTCTGATTGGTGGATTTTTTAATGGCATCAAAATCACTGTCTTTTGTCATCGCTCAGCAATTTCAAAGCTCCAGTAGACATTTCTCAAAAGGTTTTCATGTTATTCTGTATAGAGAATATGAATAGTATTTGTATTTCTGCTGCGCTCTATTGTAAGGCTTGTATCTGTTCTCTCTGGGTTACAGCGCAGGGTCAGAACCTGGTGACGAATAATGTCTCCGTGGTCGAGGGCGAGATGGCTATCATCAGCTGCCGGGTGAAAAACAACGACGACTCCGTCATCCAACTGCTCAACCCCAACCGACAGACCATCTACTTCAGAGACGTTAGACGTAAGCAGTACTGACTTCTCTTTCATGCTCTCTTCAGTTCATGGCAGAAAATGTCATAATCCACCCAAAGCCTGCATTGTTTTCGGCAGAACATTCCAATTTTACGCACCAAAATGGCCCTGCAACCCCATGCAAATTCATAATTTGGCTGCTCGGCACAACCTCCTATCGTTTAAAAGAGCAGCAAGGCATTGCATTGTTGACAAGGTCCTTTTCAATAATTGAGTGACAGAGTGTAATTGTGTCAGGCTGATTAGAGTCCTCTGAGCGGACCGTTTAGATTCCAGCCTTGAGATTGTTTGGAAGCTCAACGGCGCTCTGAATGCAAAGTGTATCATCTTGCCTTCTCTGCTAAATAAGGGCCTTGATGAGCTCCTAAGTGACGGTCTGACCTGTGATCCGAACCTAGTTTAGCTAATGTGTGGGAATAACCTCCTCATTCTCTCCTATGAAACGTTCTCCATACGAATCGCTCCTATGGCAATCTTAGATGAGCAGATGATAACACATTGACGGTTTGAGAGGTATTTTATGACATTTCAAATGCAATTTACATGTGCAGCTGGCCTATCTCTCCGCGGGATCCCGTTTCCTGCGGTTTGAGTAAATATTCAAGGACGTTTGAAGTATTTGTAGACATCTTGTTCCTCTTATCAAGTAAATGTTGGAAGTAATACTCTGATAACATTGTTGCAACAGACGTTTTAAAGACGTTTTGTTTTCCCAGTTGCTACTGGGATTAATGCGTGTACTTTATTTATGCGTGGCCATATGTCTGTTATGCTTTTTTCAGTTCTTCTACTCGACCTTTCGGCCAAGATTTCATAGCTTCAGGGAAAAACAGGGTCATTTTACACCGCCTTTCTTCAAAGAAACAGTGATTGAATAGTGGAGTTAGAAACACATTTACGTAATGTTATAATTCCGCTTGCTCGCTCGTCTCAACATTCGAGTGAGAAGAGAACGCATTGATGAAAGGTCAGGTTGGAATTTTGTCATGACTTTATCTAATTTAATTAATGTGTTGGTGGTACCAAATTCTCCTAGTGGGCATATTTTAGTGCCAATTACACCCGACATAAGCTTTCCGATCTGCGAGAGAGGGAAAGGGAGGATATGGGTTGGGGTTTAGGGGAGGAAGATAGACAGAAAAAGAGAGAGAGAGCGCTCTAGCCGCAAGCTCTGACATTATTTCTATGGATGTGACTGGAGGGATGCTCAGCCTTCAATCTCTTTAATGCTGTAATGTATTATTCTGTCTAATGTTTACTGGGCTGCCAGCTCTGTTTGTGAAAAGTATGACCACTTGAACAATTCATAGTTTTATCCCTTCAGCACAGATGGCTGGCACTGTGCATTCAAAATGACACAAGAATGTGAATGTGTCTTAGCGTATATAGCATGCACCTGTGGATGCCGGCCGATGATATATTGCACAGTGCTCTTCGTTATATATTAGCATTATGATTCAGCGGTGGTTTATTGTTTCCGCTGTGGAGCGATGGCGCAAGTTTTATCACATTACATTCAGACTGCTATTCTCATTTCCTGTCACTTATGCTAGAGCTGCTCCGTAAGCCTTTTAAGAGCAACTTAGAATTAAACAGTGACGGCTGGAGAAATTGTCATTTTCATTTTCTCAAGACTTAATGATATTCGCTACAAATTACATTTTACAGCTCAAAGATATTTTTTTGTCACTTTTTTAGTGAACTTCCTTATCAGTACACTGAAGTGAACTAAATTATAATACGATTAATGCCGAGAGGATGATGACTGTTTCAGTGTCATTTTATAGTGTCTACTGTACATACCACATACTGTTTCCCTCTCCTAGGAAACTTCACTCACTTGGGATTTTTGGGTAAGATTTGACCCACATTGCGAGTCATTAAAACTTCATGACCTCATTATTAGGGTACGACAGGTCTCACCTAAAGGAAAATGTCTTTTTTCTTCCCCCCCAAAAAATATAAAAGGGACACAACTTTGTCCCCGTTCTCATTTATTTCAAACACTTTTGGCACTTAATAATATTTCATATATATATATATTTTTTATTCTGTATTATTCCACTGTTTGGACTGTACAATTCTAGTTCATTTAAATTTCACAAATACTATAAAGCTCTGTTGTTACTGGAGAAGTCAATATGGGTCCACTTTGCAAATATGTCACAAACATTTATTCACCCCCACTTATGCCAAGCTTTTTGTTGCAGTCCTACAGGTGTTTGGAAAAAGTGCTGTAGTGTTTTTTTAGGGGGCTTAAAAAATGTGACACGTGCTGGCAGAGTCGCAATGAGCACATTTTCAAAAAATGTTCTCTATTAAAAACCTTCAAAAGGATGTATGATTTGCTGGAATGAGACAACAAATGACTGAGCTACACCTGTTTGAAGTCAGCAAAGTCAGTTTTGAGAAAAATCTAGTTCATTTTCTGACACCGTGTCCAAACTACACGCGATGTCGCAACACACTAAAAGGTATCTTTTCCATGTTTATTCGAGTTTTTGTCCTAACCAGCCATGACGGCGACACACGATGATTCTATTTTTTAGAAGCGGTTTCTACTTCTGTGACGTCGCAGCTAGAATAACAACACAAAACATGCCAATGATAATCTCAGGTAGTGTCTATGTATTTAATGTTAAAAAATGCAATGTGACTTTGAATATCATCTAGTGCTCCCAGCTTTGTAACGCTGTTGTACTAAAAGCAACAGTGGATAATTCACCTCAGATCCTGAAATTAACTGCTAACTGCTAACAAACAAGTATATTCTATGACAACAATTTTTTTAGTAACTCTGTATGTATTTTTAGTAATGTTTAAATGGTGTAATATTTTTGAATTTGATTATGTAGGCTACTTATCCATTTCCTTGCGAGTGCCGCCAACATTAATTTCTGGTGGCATACACTTGCCTGCTAGAGCCCGCCCACACGCTGTTCTGATTGGCTGCGGTTTTTGATTGATTTGTCACATTTCGCAATCGTGTCACGTCTGGTGTGGATAGACAAGTTGCTTGTCGCTGGAATCGCTTGACGCTTATCGCATCGCGTGTAGTTAGGACACGGTGTGAAGGTTCCCAAACAAAGTCACCTAGCATGCTACCTTAAAATCCCTGGTAATAATACAGAATTTGGCAAACATCACAAAGTCAAAACTGAATATCTATAGGAAAATTATAACTTCTCCATGATACCACAATTGTTGATTAACATTAATAACACAGGCAGCCTATTAAGACCTACTGTAATGCACGGATCTAATATAACATTACACATCAGAATTTTTTACCTAACAGTAAACCAAATGTTCAAGACATAACACTGCTTGCTTGAATACTTTCCGAGACAGATATTTTGAAATACCGTAATTCTGTGTAAATGTGTATATCAGGATTGCACGCTCATTTTGCCGGCACGGGTCACAAATAACAAGTTTCTCAGGATAACACAAAAGTTCCACAAAACAAAAGCATTGAAATATATTTTTTTTTCCAATAACCATGTCCCTACAGGGGCTCTGTAGCTTTAATTGTGTTTATAAAAAAATCTGTCATGAAACTCTAGATGGCGCAGGATGATGGGTCCTAGCAGTCACATCGTTCTCTACAGGGCCCAGCTCATTGGTTCCTGCTGTATCAGTAGCCAATGAGCTCGCTGCTCAACCTTTTCTACTTTGTCAGTGTTCGCTTTAGCAGTTTTCAGTGCGTTCAGAAACCCTCCACCTTCCCTCAGCTCCACCTGTATAGATCTGCTACAGGTAATTCATGCTATATTTTGCAGCAGCATGTCTTACTTTCTCATTACAGCGTGTCGTGTTTGTATTGGCCTGTACTTGCTCTGAAGCAGTGGAGCAGATCTGTTCTGCCAAGACCAAACATAATAACATTGTCATATCCATTACCATGTCAAACACTCAGAGAGTTGTCATGTTTTGTCAAAAAATTTATTTTTGACAAAAACATCTGGGTATTTAAAGTGCATTTGTTGCCAGAAATAGGCCAAAAATGTCTCAAAGATGATGGAAGGGGTCAAATGTGGCCATATATCCTCATTACAGACAATATGTTGTACTTGTTGTTTTTCCATCAACATAAGAAGATATATGCTGTATTGTAAGACAATCCAATTTGTATTTGTTTCATCTAACATGCTACATGTAATTTCCTGAGCCCCTTCTCTTTTCATTCTCCAATCTGTGTGTCAATTTGAGATAGTAAGCTAGGACAGCTGAAGAGCATCTCAAGCCAGCTGGGACACAGAACAATCAGATTCACTCACTGTCAACCTCTGATGCTTTAGAATTTATAATGCCCTCTAATGAGCCCCGTTCATGTGCAGCTTTCCTTTTCAGAGATTTATATTCTTCAAATTCTGCAAGACTTCTGCAGCACTTCTAAAATCGCACTGTACTGATGTGGAGGAATTACAGTCCTCCGGCGTTACCTTAAGTCTGAAGTCATAGATCTGTTTGATGCATAGTGCATAAACTCCCCATATCAATTGCAATTCAGTCCGAGCACCAGGAAAATCAGCCCTTTCATTTCCCACCCACCATCTTTTTGCTCAAAACAAGCTTGCCTCATCATTATTCTTAGAGGGGACTTCCAAATGCTTCCCAGGTTCAGGGTTTGGATTAAGAGGGGGTTCTTAAAATGCACCATCAAAGGTCTTAAACTTCTGATGGAGTTGCTCAATTAGAGCTTTGACTTCTTGAACTTCGAGCGTGATTTTTGAGTTCGCTCATTTAATGAAACTCCACAGAACTTCATGATATAGCATTATATAACAGTTAGTTCTGGTCCTCGGATCTGATTGGCTGAGCAGCATTCCAAGAGTTCATTAGGGAAGTTCACACAGAGAGCGCTTTTCCATTGCACTGCGCTACTGTCTCGTGCACAACACATAGTAATTCTTAGAAATAGAAATGTGTCTCTAAGCCAGAGGTCACATTCCTTCTGCATGTCGTAAACATTCCCTCGTAATCTGTTTTTACTCCTCCTTTTTAATTGTCATATTTTAATAATAACAAGCCATTTAATAGGCTTGAAACACCACTGTGTTGTTCTGCTGTGGTGTTCGTTGGAACTATTATTTTGTTGCAAAATAAAGCAAATACTGACAATACTGTGTTTAAAATGAACATCGCTTAATATTACCCTTTTGTTTGTTGTATAAAATCAATGTCATGTTTGCAATCGTTTGGTTATTTGGATTTCGTATTCGTATAATAATAATAATATCAACATTAAAAACAAGAATTCACAAAGGGTATATTTTGTATTGAAGAGTTTGAATCTTAAATCGATCTCTATGCACCTTCTATGCCAGGTTATTTGTTCTTCATGCTAGTAAGTGCTAAATCTACAGGTCGAGAACAGCAGTAATGTAGCGCGATTTGCTAAGTCAACAGACTCTGCTCGCAACCTATATGCATCCATGCACGCTGCTTATGTGGAAATGGATGCAGTCAGTTTTGAACTCAAAATATGTGGTATTTTAATTGGATGTCATGTATTTACTGCATTGTTAGAATTAAATGCTCTGTTTTATTGTTATTTTAAGGTGGGGAAGACTTGAACGGCGTACCGCCCTATGCATATTTGTTTGCGTACCCCCTCTGTCACCTCACGTACCCACAGGGGTACGAGTACCCCAGTTTAGGAACCACTGGGCTAGATTATGTATTTATTTATTTATGAAGAGAAAGTCGAACAGAGAATGTGGGCCACTTTTCATCCCTTCCTCTTTACTACGTTACAGAATGAAATAAGCATGAATGTTAAACATTGAATGAAAATATGTTAAAAGAGGCAGTCAAACTGAAATCCATCTTTTGGGGTGTTGGAGCTGTGATATTGCATGTACGGGGGTGGAAATCAACCCATTGAAAAAAAATTTACCCTTGGCAACAACTTAAAAGTAGCCCAATTCCGTGGGAAAACCGCAAACTTGGCAACACAGATCGCAGCCACCATTATTTTTAATCGAAGGAGATGTAGGCGTGCTATCCAACAATTAAAGGCCCCCTGAAATTTACGTTTTGTAGCTTTTAGTATGAATATGTTAGCCTCAAGGTTATGAATAAGCTGGTGTGTTCCAAAATAATGCCAAAATTCGCCTTTTAGGAGATATAAGCATTCAAAACTTAGTCTCTCACTTAGTCTCTCTAAAATGGATCACAGATTTGTATGACATCACCGCAGTCTTCAGCTTCTCATTACAGCTTCTGTCCAATCTGAAGCGTCCCGTCCCTAAATAGACCCGTCCCTGAAGCTGTGCCTGAAATCAGTCACTTGATCACACATGTATTATTTTCTGCATGGTGAATGGCTCATAGTTCACTATATAGGGGATAGGGAATGATTCAGACATGCTTTCAGTTGAGGCAAATGAAGTCTGGTTTCACGTTAGTTTCACACGTGCACACACACAGTCTGCGCCAGTCCTGAGACACGAGAGCACAGCCAGGATCACATGCACGAGATATCGGATCCATTCTGCACAGAATGCTGTATTTCAAAGCGATATGGAGGAGAAACGTTTAGAGACTGGGAGGAAACTGTGGCTTTATCAAGCTGAAAGGCTCAAGTCAAACTGTGATATAAATGAAAAGCTATTGGCGGTTTTAAAAAAGGGTTAATTCACCCCAAAATGAAACTTCTGTCATTAATTACCCACCCTGACACCTGTAAGACCTCTGTTTATATTCGGAACACAAATGAAGATAATTTTGTTGAAATCCGATGGCTCAGAAAGGCCTCCATGTAATTTCCTCTCTCAAGACCCATAAAAGGTACTAAAGACCTTGTTACAAGTCCATCTCACTACAGTGCTTCTACAATAATTTTATGAAGCGACAAGAATAGTGTCTGTGCGCTAAAAAAACGAAATAACGACAATGACCGATTTTAAAACACGGCTTCACAAAGCTTCAGAGCATTATGAATCATTATTTCGAATTAGCGGTTCGGATCGCCATTTCAGCAGTTTGACACGCAAACCGAACGCTTTGTAACAACGTCTTTAGTACCTTCCTTGAGAGAGGAAATGACATTAGTGTCAATGGAGGCCTTTCTGAGCCATCGGATTTCAACTAAAATATTTTCATTTGTGTTCCGAAGATGAATAGAGGTCTTGCGGGTGTCGAACGACATGAGGGTAAGTAATTAATGACAGAATTTAAATTTTTGGGTGAACTAATCCTTTAATAGCAAAGAAAGCCGCTTATACGTGGTTGCAGCCATTAATTGCATGAAAAATCACCTCATGTGAGCGTAACATTTTTTGTGAAATTGCCGTGTTTCCATTGGGTGTATTTTCGTTGACCATTAACTTGATAGTCAGCATGAGCACACTCACCACCAAATGGACAGAGGTGAAAACTACAGTTACAAGTTAAAATCAGATAACCCTCAGTGTAATCTGTCAAAAGGAAGACTTTTTTTCCGTCACAGCTAAAAAAAAAATAGCCGTCGATGGAATATTTTCAGTATGCGACTTCTGCTCTAGTCCTTGTGCTTTTTTTATTCCACTGGCGTGAGTCTCACATTTTTAACAGCAAAAACGCATTTTGTATAAACCGGCCCTTTTGCTGCACTGAAAAAAATGGAAAAATTTGAAACAGTTTTCACAATAATGGCAAGTAACACATTTAATTAAATGTGAATTTTTTTGTAAGTACAAAGTATAATTATTATTTTTTTGTACAACTGACCCTGATAATCTGTTTTATGTACTTCAAAAGAGTGGACATTTTGGTTTCAATAGGAACTATTTTAATGGCCGGTAAAACTCGCCAAATTTCATCTGAATCATAACTGGATATTAACCTACCAGCAAAGAAATCGTAGTCTCTGTTAACTATAGACCCCAATATGGTCCGGGCTATATTTATTTATTTGACATGCTCATGTTCTAGATGACTAGTCTTTTCTTGGGTTAGACGTCTATTCAATTTTCACCAACAGCCCAAATTCTGACAGTGTAGATGTCAGGGATGTGTTTGGACGACTATTAGACGTCTTTTAAAAGCAAAATTGCTTGCTGGGTATTGAAATGTTGTATAACCTACTTCCTACTCGTGCAAATCTGTAATCCTCACTCTTTATGTTTTCTCAGCCTTGAAGGACAGTCGGTTTCAGCTGGTTAACTTCTCAGACAACGAGCTGTTGGTGTCGTTGTCTAACGTGTCGCTCTCGGACGAGGGGCGGTATGTGTGCCAGCTCTACACGGATCCTCCGCAAGAAGCCTACGCAGACATCACAGTGCTGGGTATGACGTATACCTTCAGAATGCTAAAATCCTGATTATCGATTGACCTCATTGATTCGTTCACTCAATTGAACTCGTCTAATTGAATCTCACCATGACACAATATCAACCAATTACTCTCATGCCGTTTCCAATAACACAAACCAAACAAAAAGGAACAGATGTTGCGCTATTGATATTGGTAGAGCGCTATTGATATTGGTAGAGCGCTATTGATATTGGTAGATCGCTTTTGGCAGGCGTATTGACTGAATTCCTCTTAGATGTTGAAAAGGCTACATCGAGCGATTCTGGAGTTAGCTTTGTGCGGCTCTTGCGTTGAATGACACTAACATTAGTGGTTTATTATGCTGTGTATTTGGACATCCTGGAGAGCTGAATGGATTTGAGTGCTCTCTAAAATAGCGTAAGTTTTATGAGGATATGCGTTCCGTCACAGCATGGACTCTTAACCACAGGACATGAAAGCATGAGGCAAGATATTAGAAAAAGAGCCCTCAAATGGCAGCTCTTATAGTGACAGACGCTCTAGTGCCATCAGCAAAGCACCATATGAGCTAATGTGCTATGAAAAAGTGAAACACGAGTAAAACAGCTTGTCAACTGGTTGAGTGGGTCTGGCACTGGCCAAATACACAATGGGATCATCGAAATATAGCAATGCTTCTGTATGAAGCTCTAACCATTTCAGAGGTAGCTTAAACAAATTGAGTTGTTGCTGATCTAGCCATGCTGTTCATCAGCCTAAATTATCTAATGAAGCTGGTTAAAATCCCAAAGTACCGAATGACCTCTTAAACAAGCCAACAGACCTTCTTGACCATGCTAGGAGACCTCTTTTTTTCGAGAAAGGATAGCTTAAACAATCTGGTTTGTGGCTGGTTTATTCGCCCTGCATATGGCCTTTAGAGGCCCTTAAATACTTTAAGCGAAATCAAAGAATGAACTGGTATGACGTAATTTCGAGAAAAAAAAAGCTATATGTTTACTTGAAGTATGCCCTTGGATTTTAAGCTACCGGTAATAATTTAAAAATAATAAATGAAAATGTATACAAAATTAAGTCAATAATAAAATAAATAAACATAAAATGAAGTTCATGGTTCTCTGATGTTGGTTAATGGTCACATGACATGCAGGTAAACAATTTTTGTTTTAATCATTTTTAGTAAATGTTTTTATTTTAAAATGGTTTTTATTTTTATGATTTTATTAATAGCTTTCCTGCAGTTCCTTCACAAACCACAGTCTGGGATACCCTGACGTAATGTAATATTAAGAATACAACGCAAAATGTCCATTTTTTTTGTTTGCGATCCTGCGTAATTTGTAATTTCACTGCAAAATAATCACAAAAAAATCTATAATATTATTTAATTGATCTCAAATTTATTTAAAGCTGTAATGCATTGTTTTCATGAGGATACAGACGTTGTGGTGCATGCGCAGTCTGTGGTTTTTGTGAAAGCCAAAGAGAATCTTTCTCACCTGCCATCTTGCATAAGTGTAAAGGACCAGTTCTCAAGATGGATGAATGACCATATAAAAGTATATGCCCCATAACACTAAAAAAAGAATTAATAAAAGCGCTGTATACCACGAACTCAATTCACTACTGACACACGGACCGATGTCAGACTGGCTGTGGATTCTGTGCACGCGTTTGCCGCCTGTCAGCGCTTGTGAGTATACAGAAATGCGTTTTATTTATAGGCTTATTGCCCTTGAACAATCAAAATCAAATACACACATAATTATGCCTAAATTATGCCTAAACTTTTTACTTATGTTAGGCAATTGATTATGTGCTTTACTTTTCCCATTCATATTTCCCACCCTAAGTGATCATGTTATTAAAGCTACATAGTACACCACTGGACTAGCCTTTTTTAGTAAGTACCTAAATAAACTAGATCTGTGCATTTTGTTTGTTCTATTGTCGTGGGTGATTATTGTGCATCTAACATAATGCACAATATGGTAAATGTGGTATCCTAATTATAAAAATAAAAAAAACGAACATTTTGAACGCAAAAAAAAAAAAAAAATCCCGAAAACCTGGAGGGAATGAATATTTAATGCACTTAATTTCGAGATTTTCTTTCTCTTTGTATTTTTATATTAATATGGTACAATATTATCCCATTCAAATAAATGTGATAAACAAGGTCAAAAGTAATCCAAAAGTAGTCCAAATTCATTACCTAAAACGAGTAATCTAGATTACATTACATTACTGCTATGTAATTTGTAATCAGTAACTGACTACAATTTGTAAGTAATCTACCCAGCACTGATCATCAGTTGAAAACAAATGTTCTGCTTAATATTTTTGTAGAAAGTGTTATTTCTTTGATTAATAGAAAATTCAGAAGAACAGCATGTCTTTACTGTCACTTTTGATCAGTTACATATTAATTAATTTCTTTCAAAAAATCTTACGCACCCCAAATTTTTGAATGGTAGTGTGTCATGTGATCAAAAAATATCTTAATTATTCCAAACAGAAAATGTATCTTGTACATACATTTATATGTATTTGTATATTTAATTATATATATATAATATATTAGTGTATAACTTTTACTACACATTGTTTCAAAGAAGCTCTGCTAAAAATAGTGCCTTACAAAACCCCATTGAGGAAGCCACAGGTGACAGTGTCAACCCCCCTGACATAGTTAGGTGGGAATCGGGATGAGGTAGAAACCTTGCAAGAAACCAAGGAAGTCTTGCTGATAGAGCTTGTTAAAAAGCCTGGTGGGGACACCAGCACACCAGTATTCCATGCTGGAGACCAGTATCCAAACCAAACCAAAACATAGACTATAGGGTGTTTCAGATTGGCTCAAAAAACAACACCTTTTCTACCACATTTGCACTGTTTGTGCGTTATTACTGATTTAAGTTCTCGATAGTCATCAGCAGATCTTAGTAAAATAACAGTTTGTCCTTTAGCGAGCACACAGATAAAAAACATTGATCTAACGCAGAAGAGCTGTCGCACCATCTCTAATCTTGCTGTTGATCTTCTGCCAGTTCCACCAGGCAACCCAATCTTAGAGTCCCGCGAGGAAATCGTGAGTGAGGGGAATGAGACAGAGATAACCTGCACCGCCATGGGCAGCAGACCTGCTTCCACCATCAAATGGATGAAAGGGGACCAACCACTGCAAGGTCTGACTCAGATCCAAGGAAGATTGTGCTGATAAGTTTGCTGTGATTACTGATGTCTCTGATCTACACACAACACACCATGGTTTAGGATTCTGACTTCATAATGACTTTCAATTAAGCCTTCAGAAGGTGTATCCAGTGTATTGACAAGAGCTCAACACGCCGGATTTTTGGTGCTTTTCAGTTGAGCTTAAATAAGTAGCTTTGAATGAACTCCAACTGTTTACCTCCCACTCAGCAAAATGCTGCCCACATATTAGTTCTCACTGGTTAAGGCAGTGCGGGCTGACATAAAGGAGTGAATGTGCAGTCTGGTTAATGTGCTTATAAACAGCTTTTCTCCATTAGACAGCAGGGTGGGACAGTTGAATAACATTCAGATAGACTACCTGGGGAAACAGAAGCAAACATGGCAGATGATATGGCGCATTTAAACAGAATCTAAGTTTAATGTGTCAACTGTTTATGGATTACAAACATCACAGCTTCATTAACTGCAGTGAAAGCAGTCAGACTGTGGCCCAAGGCGAAAGATATCATGTGCTAAATGAGTCAAATACTAGCTAGTACGCAGTAAGGATCACAGAAAACACACATTAAGGTAATCATGACTGGTTTCTAATTAAAAAGTCTTAATATGAACCACACAAACTCTGGTGTGATTACATATAGCTTGAAACACCATTGATTATAACGCTCTGGAGGACATTATTATTAAGTATAGAGCAGATTTATCTTTTATATAGACCCTTTATTATTATAGAGAAAATATTTTTTTTATTTAACAATATTCATTAACTGTATGTGAATGTTTTGCAATAAATATTATATTTAATATTTAAATGACATCCACTCAGGTATGCTTTCTATTTTTATGCAGTTGCAGCAATACGAACCAGTGTAATTGTGTATATATAGGGATTTTCACACACAACCATTTCTAGGGTTTACAAAGAATGGTGTGAAAAGGGAAAAACATCCAGTATGCGGCAGTCTTGGCGAAAATGCCTTGTTGATGCTAGAGGTCAGAGGAGAATGGGCCGACTGATTCAAGCTGATAGAAGAGCAACTTTGACTGAAATAACTTGACTGCAACTTTGACTGGTGGTGGTGGTGTAATGGTGTGGGGGATGTTTTCTTGGCACTCTTTAGCCCCCTTAGTGCCAATTGGGCTTCCGTTTAACTGCCACAGCCTACCTGAGCATTGTTTCTGAACATGTCCATCCCTTTATGACCACCATGTACCCATCCTCTGATGGCTACTTCCAGCAGGATAATGCACCATGTCACAAAGCCCGAATCATTTCAAATTGGTTTCTTGAACATGACAATGAGTTCACTGTACTAAAATGGCCCCCACAGTCACCAGATCTCAACCCAATAGAGAATCTTTGGGATGCGGTGGAACGCATCACACTGCCCGATTTTAGCTCAGATTTTAGCTCAGACTCGCCGACAGGTTTTGCGAAATCGACAATGCCCAAAATCATAGATAAATCGGTGCTTGTGCACTTGAGTGACAATCACGCAGTGTGGATTATCAAAGACGTGATCTGAGAGAATCACCGATGAGTGAAATGAGTTCTGACTGAAAATAACACCGGCGATGACCGACAGCCAATGAGAGAGCAAGGTACAGGGCAGCGGGAGGTTCAGGGGGGAGTTATAGACCAGAATATCAGTATTTTAATATATATTTACAATTATATCATACAGAAACAAAGCCCAAACAGCCCATTGCAAAATTCTTTATATACCTCAACTTTCTTTGCAGAACACTATCCTTGATCCCTGCATCTTCCCAACCTTTTCCTCCACCATAGTCTTTTTTTTCTTCTCCTTTTTGCTGCAAATCAGTCCACAGACAATTTGGATCGCAAACTTTCTGCAGTCTATCATTTTTAATAACAATTCCAGTCTCTCGAGAACTCCAGTCTGACCCACATGTGATCTTGCGTTGTTTCCTTGTCACTTCTTGCGCGTTTGCTTGTGAGACGTAGTTTGTTTGTCGCCGATTCTTCCTCTTTAAAAGTCATGCGGTGTGAAACCCTCTGTCACCAATCCATCGTGCAGTGTGAACACAGCAGCAACTGAATACTACCCCAGATAGTCATGCAGTGTGATAAGAGCAGTGATCCGACAAGTTTGAAAATCATGCAGTCTGAACTCGGCATTAGTGACATCAAGTTCTCCATCAGAAATGACCCTATCCCAACGGTCTCTGAGCAGCCTGTGAAGAGCCTTGGTAGGTGGTATAATGCAAGCCTGAAAGACAAGGAGCAGGTACATCAACTGTGAAAGGAAATCAGTAGCGGACTAAGGGCCATTGATAACACCAAACTACCTGGAAGACTGAAAGCCTGGTGTTTGTAGTATATCCTTCTACCATGGGTGCTGTGCCCCTGTGGCCCCCTTACCGACCCAAAACTTTTGAACAGTAGTACAATGTTACAAAAGCTTTCTATTTCAGATAAATTCTGTTATTTTCGTTCTATTCATCAAATGATCCTAAAAAATGTTTTACACAACTGTTTTCAACATTGATAATAATCATAAATGTTTCTTAAGCAGCAAATCATCATATCAGAATGCACATTGGCGTGTGAGGTTTGCATCACAAGCCACTTCCGCGTATAAGGCAGCATGCAAACACTCACTTTAAGTTTTCCGCTGAGGAGCTGGGAGCCCTTAATAAGATGCTGGGTCCTCTCAGGCGAGATCCCAATTCGTCAGTCGTTCTGACATAACATAGAGCGTGACCGACTGATTGGGAATAAACTGCAGCAGGGAGCGTTGTCCCAAGCTCTATAACGAGGGGAATATTATTTCCTATGATGGGGAAATTATGGTTACTATGAAAAATAAAATAATACAATAATTGAATAAATTACAAAATTAGTATGATCCTTGATGAAGAGTCTTTGTGGACTCAATGAGTCCACTGAAAGAAACTATCGTCATAGGCCATAAAGTGTCTTTAGCATATACAGTAACTCATGTATTTTTTGTAAGTGTCTTAGTATGCGCTGACAGAAGAGAAGGGAGATGAGCTATAGGTCAGTGCCGAGCTGTAATTATTTCCCACTTCATTAGGTCCAAGTAAACCATCATACTCTGTGCTGCAATTAGCTCAATGCCCTTGAGTTTAGAAATTGTCTTAGGATGAAGGCTAACATGATGGGCAGTAACCCTGCAGACAGCTACTGACCTCTGGGCTGCTTCATATGAATTCATCATGGTCACATGTCCTGATGATCCATTGTAATTATGTGCTTTTGCCATTGTTACAATACATTTTTTATTTCAGTTTCAGTCATTTTAGTACTTAAACTTATTTCAGTTAGAATAACTTGCCAAGGCAAGTTGTTTTAAAGTTTGTTTTTCATCTAATATTATTATTATTTTTTTTAGCTTTATTTCAATTACTGAAAGGGATTTAAATAGTGTTATTTTAACAATAACAACACTACTTAGCAGCAGTGTTGGGCTCTACAAATAGCTAAGAAATTAGTTGAACTATGTTTCTCAGAAGCAAGGTGGTAGCATCACACAGTATCATACCTTATTTTTTAAGTAGCAAGGTAGCACTGTTACAATTTCCCTATCAATATTTGAACAATCAAGTCATGTTTCAGACAGTTCACTCACACACTGAATCGTTTGAAGCAGTTTCTTATTTATTAAAACAGTAAATATATATCTTTTAAAACACAGAGAACAAAAAGAGCGCTGGATGAAGCAGAATATTTACTTGCAATCAGTTGAAATCAAACTTGTTAATGCATCCTATCGTTTGCCAGCGATGGACAAGCTCTTTATTAAGTTCAACTCCTGCATGTGGAGCTTGTGATTGACACTACTGAAGATAAAGACGTTTAACAAACCAGGTACACAAAACATCAACAGTTACAAAAGTTACCTTGACATTTTGAAAAAAGGACATTTGAGAATTGAAATGAGCAATGTGTCATGTAAATTAGACAGACTTGGCTGGAACAAATCTTTTCTGTTGTACTTTTCCCCCCTACTAAATGTAACAGATTAGCTATTATGGTTACACTTTATTTTGATGGTCCACTTTACACTCTACTAACTATAAGTAATTAGAGTATTAGTAGGCTGTAGTAAACTGTTAAGTTAGGGTTAAGGGTTTGCGTAAGTAGAAGTTTACGTATTAGCAAAGTTACTTATAGTCAATAGAATGTCTGTTGATAGCAGATATTAGACAGGCAGTCTACTAATGGCGCTTTTCCATTACCAGTACCAGCTCAACTCGACTCGCCTCGACTCAGCTCGGCTCGCTTTTTGCTCCTTTTTCCATTACAGATAGTACCTCCACAATACTACCTGGTCGTCATAGCGACGCCGCAGGAAACTGCCATGACGTAATCTTCTCTCGCTGGATCCTCTTCGGTAACCAAACAAAGGAAAGTCTGCACCTCCTCGTTTGACCACGGCGTATTCTTCCGAGTTGCCATAATAGTAAATAACACGCAATCTCTGGACAAACTATTTAAAAATGGCACGGTTATTCAGGATACTCCGTCTGGCGCGTGCAATGATGACGCAATGAACAGTGACGATTCTCTCTGACCAATCAGCAGTCTGCTGTGTTTTCACGTCACATTTTAGTATTGCCTTAGCTCGCTCAGAACCTCGCCGGAGGTGGTACGAAAAAAAGTACCTGGAAGCAGGTACAGGTACAACTTTTACTCAGTGGAAAACCAAACAAAGGCCGAGCTGGTACTGTGTAGTGGAAAAGCGCCATAATGAGAGTTAGTTGACTTGTTACCCAGATTATTATGTAATACAATATATTGCCAAAAGTATTGGGACACCGCTCCAAATCATTGAACTCATGTTTCAATCAATTCCATGGTGACAGGTGTATAAAATTAAGCACCTAGGCATGCAGACACTTCTACAAACATGAATGTGTCAAACATGTGAATGAATGGGTCGCTCTCAGGAGCTCAGTGAATTAAAGGATAGTACTGTGATAGGTTGCCACCTGTGCAATTCACAAAGTCCATTTGTGAAATGTACTCACTAATAAATTTTCCACGGTCAACTGTTAGTGTTATTATAACAAAGTGGAAGCAATTGGGAACAACAGCAACTCAGCCACAAAGTGGTAGGCCACGTAAAATCATGCACAGGAGTAAAACATGCCACCACTGGACTCTAGAGCAGTGAGAGACGTGTTCGCTAGAGAGACATGTTATCTGGAGTGACAAATCACGCTTCTCTGTCTGGCAATCCGATGGTTTTGGCGGTTGCCAGGAGAACGGTACTTGCCTGACTGCATTGTGCCAAGTGTAAAGTTTGGTGGAGGGCGGATTATGGTGTGGGGTTGTTTTTCAGAGGTTGATCTTGGCCCCTTAGTTTCAGTGAAAGGAACTCTTCATGCTTCAGCATACCAAGTTTGTGGGAACAGTTTGGGGATGGCCCCTTTCTGTTCCGACATGACTTTGCACCAGTGCACAAAGCAAGGTCCATAAAGACATGGATGAGCGAGTTTAGTGTGGAGGAACTTGATTGGCCTGCTCAGAGTCCTGACCTCAACCCAATAGAACACCTTTGGGATGAATTAAAGCGGAGACTGTGAGCCAGACTTTCTCGTCCAACATCAGTGCCGTACCTCACAAATGCGCTTCTAGAAGAATGGTCAAAAATTCTCATAAACACACTCCTAAAAATTGTGTAAAGCCTTCCCAGAAGATTTGAAGCTGTTATAGCTGCAAAGGTTAAGCCAACTCCATATTAAACCCTACGGATTTAGAATGGGATGTCATTAAAGTTCATGTGCATGTAAAGGCAGGTGTCCCAAAACTTTTGGCAATATAGTGTATTTTTAATATTGTTCATAAAAATATGTTGTAAAAAAAAAAAAATGTGGGAAGTAGTGATAGTGTAAATGTGCTGTAGCACAATGTTACTGGCCAAAAAAATCCATTGTCTATTGTCATGTCAGTGTAGCAATGTATGAAGCAAAGCTCACTCACACAGAAGTCACTTTCAAGCAATTTCTGTAGGTCAACTTTGGGAATCAGCATATCCAGCCTGAAATTGTTGCAAAATTTGTGCTGGGAAATATTTTGCCCTCAAGGAAAATGCCTATAACGCTTATTCCTATTGAAATAACTATTTTGCCCCTGATAATTTCACCAAACAGTGGTAAATATGACCTCCCCAACCCGATCTTATAAGAAAATGTAACTATTTTATGAGGTGTATGAATTTGTTCAATGTGACTCATGAAAATGTATGATTTTTAGGGGGAAAAAAGTAAGAATGGAGGTCCACCCTTAACACCACCTCTAAAAATATCCGTCACTGAGGCGTAAGCAGATCGCACAGACACTCACAAATTCACCGTTTTCACAAATTCTTTTTTGTTTACATGGAGACGGTAATGTCATGCGCATGTGTATTACATGTCCATGCATGCATATTTCGTGTTCGCAGAGTGTTTATTGACAAAGCGACATCGCCAACTACTGGCCTATCATGCATAATATAGCTTTTTTAGTCATTTTCGCAGATTTTTGTGAACAGGGAATGTTTTGACAACATTGTCATCTGTTTTTAGGACATTGTTGCCATGTAAACATACACTCAATTGCGTGTGGATGACATGGATTCAAAACCCTTTTTGGAAAAAAAAAAAACATTTAAACCAGCCTAAACTGATGGCTTTAATTGGTCCCCCTTGTCAGGCTGGTGTGTTGACTGATCTAGGGCACTTTTCAGATGGTCAGACTAAGTGGCCAGTTTGACGGCAAGCTAACCCGTATAACACCAGCTTGGAGACCAGTGTAAACCACCTATGACTCGCATTGCTAACAGTGGTCTAGCGCATGTCATCAATAAATCAATCAAAGTGGCAAACCCAAAATAAAAAGCACTTAATTTTCACATGCTGTCATGCAACCCTGTGTTTTATGTCCTGTTGTGATGTTTGGGCGTCACACACATGGCTCAGAATGTGTCCTGTGCATGCTGTATTAAAGAAATGAATGTGAAATTTGTCTGGAGGTGACGGTCTCATTCCTCACGACCCTCCTCCCTCTCCTGGTGACACAGTGTTATTATGAGCAGGCCGGGATGGAGGGAGCTCGCTTGTTATGGCTGACATGTCACTCTTGTGGCTTTTCCCAGGTGAGGCGACTGTCGAGGAGTTATACGACAGGATGTTCACTGTCACCAGCCGGCTCAGGCTCACCGTCTCTAAGGAGGACGATGGAGTGGCCGTCATCTGCATCATTGACCACCCGGCCGTGAAGGACTTCCAGGCCCAGAAATACCTAGAAGTGCAGTGTGAGTCATCTCAAGAGGAGGAGAAAACTTTCAGCTGTAAAATAGCCTCGGTTTAATATTCCCACCAGCATCTGGCAGTCAATTTGACTGACGTCGTAATGAACTATAGACCTTTTGTTATACAATTAGACACCCAAAAATGTAATTATACACCCACATTTGGAATTATTTTGTAATCATCTTCATGCATCAATTTGACTGACATTGTACTCAATGAAACCGTTTATAAGGAAATTAACATGAGTGAAGCCTAGTTCAAAGATTTTTGAAATGCCATTGTTTGTTTCTGTTTTTGAAACCAAAAAGAATACATTTTTATTTTATCATTTTAATAATTTGTAATAATTTCTTCAAGCCCCTATTTTCATAAATTCCATAATTCATAGTGCCCTCACATCTGTTCAGCTCCAAAAATGATGATAAACACCAAAGAAACACAATTAAAGTAGTCCAAAAACTCATAAACTATGTCATATGGCAGCTTTATGCTGAAGAACACTCAGAAATTCTTTATTATTCACTGACAATCCTCATCTCTAGTGAACTATAACCTGAATTCAGATCTGGAGCAAATCTTTTTTTCAGTGAGCCGATTCTTTTTCAATGAAGCTTTTTTCAGTCTGAACAATGTGTTGAACTCTGATTCATGTTTACAGCTCACTGGAGGGGAAGATTGTGTGAGTAACAGGTTAAATGTCTCCTAAAGATGTGAATTCAGAAGGGGAATATAATGCTTGAATCATATGGGTTATTCTAATTGCGCTGTTTTTAATTTTATAAGTCAGTTTTAGCTGTGGTCATTTAATTGTATGGAAAAGACCCATTTTAATATGTTCCGCAGAAGAAACAAAGTAGCATGGGTTTGGAGCAAAATAAATCAAGTGAGTAAACAATAATGAAAATGTAATTTTGGGCTGAACTGTGCTTTTTAACCCAGGCAAGGTCTAGGCATTTGCTTTAATTAAAGTAGACCCTGTCTTGTTATGCGTAAGCATGAAATGCTGTCCACCAAATAATGCGTTGATTAAGAGCGTTTGCTGCATGCTTTTTTGTGGCACAGGAAGTCCTGGAAAGGTTAACCTACCCTTTTGTAATCTTGGCAGAATATTAATTTATTCAGATAGCTGACTGCTCAGGGTGACCTTTGAGAAGAAAAGGCAGGAGGGATCAGCTCAACTGTAACAGCTTGACATTTTGACTAACATAGATAAAAGAGAAAAATAAAAAAAAAACATTTTACAGTACTGTTAAATTGACTGTTTAAATTCATAGGAGTGTCATCCTTCCTCACACACTTTACCCAGGCTATAAAAATCTCGTAGTGTCATGTTTGCACTCTTTTAGGCTCACTGGGCTGACTTAATATAGTGTAACGTGAACAATGAAGCCCAGAAGAGCAGCTGAGATCTGCTGTCTTCATTATACAGGTCTTTGTATTAAGCATGAATACATAATACACATGAATGTATAAATGCGAGTGCGCAAATGATGTCCAAACCTGCCGGGGATGTTTTCTAATCAGACTGAGAGGCAGGTATGTGGCCATAGAATGATAATTAGATAGATACAATAGTTTCAAGGGTACCAAGCTGAATCAATGTACTGCAGTGCAAATAGAAATGAGTGTGTTTGTGTCTTTGTGTTGCACAGATAAACCAGAAGTGAAGATTGTAGTGGAATTCCCAGAGGGTTTGACCAGAGAAGGAGAAAATCTTGAGCTGACATGCAATGCTAAAGGAAAACCGCAGTGAGTCCAACACAGAGCCCTCAAGGCACTTTACTCATTTCATATGAATTTGTTTTTCTTGCTTTATCATGCAGATCATAATAAATGATAACGAGAATAACTTGGATATATAGACAGGTATGCAAATAGGTCTGTGGTTTAGTAGTTATCTTCCTACTTATGTATTTATAAAATCTCCTGTTTCATATAGATAGACAGACAGGCAGAGAGAGATAGATAGACAGACAGACATGGATAAGGAGGGATGGACAGAGACAAGCAGAGATGGACAGACAGACGGATGGAGGAAGGGATGGATGGATGAACAGACAGGCATGAATAGACAGACAGATGGATGGACAGACAGACAAGCAGAGATAGATAGACAGACGGACGGAGGAAGGGACGGATGGATGAATAGACAGACAGACATGAATACGGAGGGACAGAGAGACAGACATGGATACGGAGGAACGAACGGACAGACAATCAGACAGACAGGCAGATGTGGATAGATAGGTAGATGGATGGATGGAGGGACTGACTGACGGACATGGATAGATGGATAGACAGACAGACTTGGATACGGAGTGACAGACAGGCAGAGATAGATAGACAGACAGAGGAAGGGACGGATGGACGGACAAACAGACAGACATGGATGGATGGATAGACAGACAGACATGGATACGAAGGGACGGATGAACAGACAGACATGGATAGATAGACAGACAGACACATGGATACAGAAGGACGGATGGACAGACTGATAGACAGACAGGCAGAGATAGATAGATAGATAGATAGATAGATAGATAGATAGATAGATAGATAGATAGATGGGTGGATGGACGGAGATGGATAGACAGACAGACAGACATGGATACGGAAGGACTGGCGACAGACAGAGACAGGCAGAGATAGATAGATAGACAGACAGACATGTATAGATGAATAGACAGACAGACAGAAAGGGATATGGAGGGAAGGACGGACGGACGGACGGACATACAGACAGACATGGATAGATGGATAGGCAGACAGATATGGATAGATGGATAGACAGACAGACAGAGGGAAGGATGGATGGACAGAGATGGATGGATAGATAGACGGACGGACAGGGTCTGGATAGAGTAGGGCTAGAGTTAGGACTCAATTTTCAGACAGGGATATTTTTTCCAGGATAAATATATTTGCAGTCTAACTGCAAAATCAGAATGTGCAACAGTAAATAGATAGACGGACAGATAGACAATTTATAATATATATATTTTCTAATAAATAGATAGCTTTGATAGCATCATATGCATTTGTTTGCACAGGTGGTAATTTTACAGCAGTTCTAAAGTTGTCCTGAATAAAGCGCATTATCCTCTCTGCCTCTGTCTGAGCATTTTCACACTGAGCACTAAATGATTACTCTGATGTTTTACAGGCCTCATCAAATTAACTGGCTCAAAGTGGATGATGATTTCCCCTCCCACGCCGTGATTACTGGCTCTGATCTCTTCATCGAAAACCTTAACAAGTCCTACAACGGAACGTACCGCTGTGTGGCATCTAACTTAGTGGGAGAAGCCTACGATGATTACATCCTTTATGTATATGGTATGTACTTGAACTTAATCTGCGTCTGTAAACAACAATCCATACGAGCTGAGTTTCCCAGACAGTTCCATTTATACTCTTAGACAAAATGGCACTGTTAATGGTTAGTTTTTAAAATCAGTCAAGGTCTTGGCTTAATCTGTGTCTGGACAAGCAGCCATTGACGTAATGTTGTTTTGTATCTTAAGCGTTTTCAGGTTCAGTTCCACATATATTTCCTGGTTTAAAGCTGCAGCTCTGTATGTAACCAAGTTGTTTGATTTTTTTTTGTGTGAGACAGAACCGTTTTAACCCTTTATTGCACAATGTTGCCTCTGGCTTTTCTTCACTTGATGCCGATAAAATGGATAATAATAATGAATGGATGATTTAGAATAAACCAGTAAAAAGCTTTTATTGGTCATATCTTTCCTGGTATAATGCACCAATGTAGAGGACATACATTTTTGCTCTGGAAAACTGCCTTCATTAAAACATTTTTATTGATAGATTTTTTCAAAAATATGATTCATATTTCTAGTAGGCTGAGTGGGCTTCATTTTAAAACATTTAGAGCTATATAAATTATTTGTATGTTTTGAGGAATTGCTTGAATATGTTTGTTGCCCCGAAGCAATACTGTGCGACAGTGGAATGGATATGAATGTGGATATGGATCCACTATATTGCAGTTATTATTTTAGGGTGTTTTTGTTTTATGGAAATATCAACTTTTTAGCATTTAAATACAATTGAAAAAATAATACATATTTTAATATGATTTAATAGTTTTGTTCTTCACAGTTTCAGGACTGCGACATCAGTACAAAAAAAGTAAAAGTCACAGAAATATTCAAAAATATTTAAATGACTAAAAAACTGTCTTTGAATATTTTTTTGAAGTGTTGCAAAGCACACCTAAAAAGAAGCCAACAAATTATTTTTCAAAATTTGTGTTTGATTTGACTAATTAGGTCCATTTTATGCAAGACAAGTGAATCAAAAATGTCTTTTTCAACATTGTTTTCATAACGCATGCAATAGAGGGTTAATACGCTTGAGAGTTTTTCATAGTAGTAGTCTTATTAACACAGGAAGTGCATTGTGTTTAGCGCATGTTTAATCCTTAACAAGGGCTGACAGCTGGATTTTTCAAAGCCCAGGCAATAATTGCTATGACAGTGGCACTTGAAGCCTGGGATTTAACAAAGCTTTGCTTTGCTATAGAAGAATTGAAGTGTTGTTATTGTTTAAAGCAGGTTGTGTTCGGGACCGCTAACGGTCTGCCAGCTGCAGCTATTACGGCCTGTCCTGTTGAGCTAAAGATATTAGCCTGAAGAGATGGAAGAGGGTGGCTCGTCATTGAGGTGTTTGTCGCTGCAGTTATTGGCCTCTGATAATGCTGATATCAGAGGCAGGTGTTTGGGAATGATGTCATCAGCAGCCCATCTGCAGATGGGCGAGTTTACGTGCATCTCTTGCCTGGAAGCGGTTCCAGCTCAGCTCGATGTCTGTCACCTCTACCTGAGCGAGCACCACCTGCTGATTACACTACCTCTCTTTTCACAGGCTTGAGGAGTTCGGTTCTGTTTGCTATGGAAGCTTGTTTCCACCACTGAATAAAACCTTTTAAAAGATAATTGTGACTTTGTATCTCACAATTGTTATAAGGTCAGAATTGTGAGATACAAACTTGCAATTCAGATTTTTTTCTCACAATTGCGAGTTTATATCTCTCAATTCTGACTTTATATCTCTCAATTCTGACTTTATATCACTCAATTCTGACTTTATATCACTCAATTCTGACTTTATATCTCTCAATTCTGACTTTATATCACTCAATTCTGACTTTATATCCCTCAATTCTGACTTTATATCACTCAATTCTGACTTTATATCCCTCAATTCTGACTTTATATCTCTCAATTCTGACTTTATATCGCTCAATTCTGACTTTATATCTCTCAATTCTGACTTTATATCCCTCAATTCTGACTTTATATCACTCAATTCTGACTTTATATCACTCAATTCTGACTTTATATCGCTCAATTCTGACTTTATATCTCTCAATTCTGACTTTATATCACTCAATTCTGACTTTATATCCCTCAATTCTGACTTTATATCTCTCAATTCTGACTTTATATCACTCAATTCTGACTTTATATCTCTCAATTCTGACTTTATATCACTCAATTCTGACTTTATATCTCTCAATTCTGACTTTATATCACTCAATTCTGACTTTATATCCCTCAATTCTGACTTTATATCACTCAATTCTGACTTTATATCACTCAATTCTGACTTTATATCACTCAATTCTGACTTTATATCTCTCAATTCTGACTTTATATCACTCAATTCTGACTTTATATCACTCAATTCTGACTTTATATCACTCAATTCTGACTTTATATCACTCAATTCTGACTTTATATCACTCAATTCTGACTTTATATCACTCAATTCTGACTTTATATCTCTCAATTCTGACTTTATATCTCTCAATTCTGACTTTATATCACTCAATTCTGACTTTATATCTCTCAATTCTGACTTTATATCTCTCAATTCTGACTTTATATCTCTCAATTCTGACTTTATATCTCTCAATTCTGACTTTATATCACTCAATTCTGACTTTATATCACTCAATTCTGACTTTATATCTCTCAATTCTGACTTTATATCTCTCAATTCTGACTTTATATCACTCAATTCTGACTTTATATCACTCAATTCTGACTTTATATCTCTCAATTCTGACTTTATATCCCTCAATTCTGACTTTATATCACTCAATTCTGACTTTATATCACTCAATTCTGACTTTATATCTCTCAATTCTGACTTTATATCTCTCAATTCTGACTTTATATCACTCAATTCTGACTTTATATCACTCAATTCTGACTTTATATCTCTCAATTCTGACTTTATATCACTCAATTCTGACTTTATATCTCTCAATTCTGACTTTATATCACTCAATTCTGACTTTATATCTCTCAATTCTGACTTTATATCGCTCAATTCTGACTTTATATCACTCAATTCTGACTTTATATCACTCAATTCTGACTTTATATCACTCAATTCTGACTTTATATCTCTCAATTCTGACTTTATATCACTCAATTCTGACTTTATATCACTCAATTCTGACTTTATATCACTCAATTCTGACTTTATATCTCTCAATTCTGACTTTATATCTCTCAATTCTGACTTTATATCTCTCAATTCTGACTTTATATCTCTCAATTCTGACTTTATATTACTCAATTCTGACTTTATATTACTCAATTCTGACTTTATATTGCTCAATTCTGACTTTATATCGCTCAATTCTGACTTTATATCACTCAATTCTGACTTTATATCACTCAATTCTGACTTTATATCACTCAATTCTGACTTTATATCACTCAATTCTGACTTTATATCACTCAATTCTGACTTTATATCACTCAATTCTGACTTTATATCACTCAATTCTGACTTTATATCACTCAATTCTGACTTTATATCCCTCAATTCTGACTTTATATCACTCAATTCTGACTTTATATCTCTCAATTCTGACTTTATATCCCTCAATTCTGACTTTATATCCCTCAATTCTGACTTTATATCACTCAATTCTGACTTTATATCTCTCAATTCTGACTTTATATCCCTCAATTCTGACTTTATATCGCTCAATTCTGACTTTATATCCCTCAATTCTGACTTTATATCACTCAATTCTGACTTTATATCACTCAATTCTGACTTTATATCTCTCAATTCTGACTTTATATCCCTCAATTCTGACTTTATATCGCTCAATTCTGACTTTATATCGCTCAATTCTGACTTTATATCCCTCAATTCTGACTTTATATCTCTCAATTCTGACTTTATATCACTCAATTCTGACTTTATATCTCTCAATTCTGACTTTATATCTCTCAATTCTGACTTTATATCACTCAATTCTGACTTTATATCACTCAATTCTGACTTTATATCTCTCAATTCTGACTTTATATCGCTCAATTCTGACTTTATATCACTCAATTCTGACTTTATATCTCTCAATTCTGACTTTATATCTCTCAATTCTGACTTTATATCTCTCAATTCTGACTTTATATCTCTCAATTCTGACTTTATATCACTCAATTCTGACTTTATATCTCTCAATTCTGACTTTATATCCTCAATTCTGACTTTATATCACTCAATTCTGACTTTATATCTCTCAATTCTGACTTTATATCGCTCAATTCTGACTTTATATCTCTCAATTCTGACTTTATATCACTCAATTCTGACTTTATATCTCTCAATTCTGACTTTATATCCCTCAATTCTGACTTTATATCACTCAATTCTGACTTTATATCTCTCAATTCTGACTTTATATCCCTCAATTCTGACTTTATATCCCTCAATTCTGACTTTATATCCCTCAATTCTGACTTTATATCCCTCAATTCTGACTTTATATCCCTCAATTCTGACTTTATATCTCTCAATTCTGACTTTATATCTCTCAATTCTGACTTTATATCACTCAATTCTGACTTTATATCTCTCAATTCTGACTTTATATCTCTCAATTCTGACTTTATATCCTCAATTCTGACTTTATATCCCTCAATTCTGACTTTATATCTCTCAATTCTGACTTTATATCTCTCAATTCTGACTTTATATCTCTCAATTCTGACTTTATATCACTCAATTCTGACTTTATATCTCTCAATTCTGACTTTATATCTCTCAATTCTGACTTTATATCACTCAATTCTGACTTTATATCTCTCAATTCTGACTTTATATCCCTCAATTCTGACTTTATATCACTCAATTCTGACTTTATATCACTCAATTCTGACTTTATATCACTCAATTCTGACTTTATATCTCTCAATTCTGACTTTATATCTCTCAATTCTGACTTTATATCACTCAATTCTGACTTTATATCACTCAATTCTGACTTTATATCACTCAATTCTGACTTTATATCGCTCAATTCTGACTTTATATCGCTCAATTCTGACTTTATATCCTCTCAATTCTGACTTTATATCCCTCAATTCTGACTTTATATCACTCAATTCTGACTTTATATCTCTCAATTCTGACTTTATATCGCTCAATTCTGACTTTATATCACTCAATTCTGACTTTATATCACTCAATTCTGACTTTATATAAATTCTGACTTTATATCAATTCTGACTTTATATCACTCAATTCTGACTTTATATCTCTCAATTCTGACTTTATATCGCTCAATTCTGACTTTATATCGCTCAATTCTGACTTTATATCCCTCAATTCTGACTTTATATCTCTCAATTCTGACTTTATATCGCTCAATTCTGACTTTATATCACTCAATTCTGACTTTATATCACTCAATTCTGACTTTATATCGCTCAATTCTGACTTTATATCGCTCAATTCTGACTTTATATCTCTCAATTCTGACTTTATATCGCTCAATTCTGACTTTATATCCCTCAATTCTGACTTTATATCTCTCAATTCTGACTTTATATCACTCAATTCTGACTTTATATCTCTCAATTCTGACTTTATATCGCTCAATTCTGACTTTATATCTCTCAATTCTGACTTTATATCCCTCAATTCTGACTTTATATCTCTCAATTCTGACTTTATATCTCTCAATTCTGACTTTATATCCCTCAATTCTGACTTTATATCTCTCAATTCTGACTTTATATCGCTCAATTCTGACTTTATATCGCTCAATTCTGACTTTATATCTCTCAATTCTGACTTTATATCTCTCAATTCTGACTTTATATTACTCAATTCTGACTTTATATCTCACAATTCTGACTTTATATCTCTCAATTTTGACTTTATATCTCTCAATTCTGACTTTATATCACTCAATTCTGACTTTATATCACTCAATTCTGACTTTATATCACTCAATTCTGACTTTATATCACTCAATTCTGACTTTATCACTCAATTCTGACTTTATATCACTCAATTCTGACTTTATATCTCTCAATTCTGACTTTATATCACTCAATTCTGACTTTATATCACTCAATTCTGACTTTATATCTCACAATTCTAACTTTATATCTCTAAATTCCGACTTTATATCAACTATATATCAATTCCGATTCAATATCAATTCCGACTTTAAATGTCTAATTACCTTTTAATTTGTTTTACTCAGTGGCGGAAACAAGCTTCCATAATTTGCACCGCGTAGGCGTCTCAGAAAATATATTTATTGCTGTCTGGCTTCATATAAGTGGCAGTTTTTAGTTATAATCTCCCAAGTATTGTGTAATATGTGAGCAAAATTATGTTCAGCCATAAAAAAAACGTATTATAATGGAAATGATATGCATTTGTAGTGTTACCCTGAGATTTGTTTTTTCTCTTTAGTACGGTCCAAATTGCTTACGCTTTGCGGTAAATAAAATCATTGTCTTGTGGTGCATTTCTAAATCAATTTACGCTGCAATTGTCGAGCATGCCCTACCTCAGAGGACTTCAACAAGTGGAAAAACCTCTTGTAGCTTGATAATCCTGGGCACACTATACTTCTACAGCCTGTCGGAGTTACTTTTAATGCTTCTCCTGGGGGGATGGCAGCTTTGCTTTTGCTACAGAGCATTTCCTTTTACTGCCACAGTAAAGCAGTGACTTGTGTTGAGCAAACGCTTGCAGCTACAAAGTCTTTAGCTTCATTTTGTCGTTAATGAAACACTGAACAGGTTGTAGCATATGATCATTCCTCATTTCCTAAAATCACCGATGTTGTGTAGTGTAACAGAGAAACACCATGCCAACTTTGCCAAGACAATGGCAGCAGTGTAATGTTCTCCACTTACATGGCATTCCTTCGCCAAAAGGGGCTGTTTTGATGTAGGATCAAATGTTTTTGAAGGCTAATATGAATTTGCAAAGGGACAGATACGTGTCACAACTTGATAAGCTTGTAGCATAGATGCTGAGAGTGAAAACCCATCCTGTGTTACCGAAGCCCCTGGCACGTATAGGGCTCGTAGGTTAATTTGCTGGGGAAAAAAGACAGAGACATTCACTTTATTTTTTTTCAAACTTGGAATTGAATGGAAACAACAAAAGTCATAATAATAATAACAAAAATAAGCAGGGTGTTATTTGTGCCTGATAAGAAATGAAATATATTTTATGGATTTACTGAATGTTTTAGAAAACACTTTCGCAAATACAAAACTCAAAACACCAATTAAAAAAGTTAGAGTATTTCATTCAAATAAATATCTAAATGCATATACAGCAAATATATAATAATATACTATAGTATAAATACAAAAATGAGTAGGAGAAAGGAATAAATTGCATTTAAAATATTAAGCTGTATATAATATTTTACAATATTAGCGTTTTACTGTATTTTTGACTAAATAAATGCAGTCTTGGTGAGCATAAGAGACTTCTTTCAAAAATCATAATTTTAGAACAACCTTCAGTGTCTCATGATCCTTCAGAAATCATTCTAATATGCGCTCAAGTCAAATGACTTAATATCGTCAATGTTGAAAACAGTTGTGCTGCTTAATATTTGTAGGATTTCCAGGATTCTTTAGTGAATGTTCAAAAGAATAGCATTTATTTGAAATAGATTTTGAAACTATTTAAAGGCTTTACTGTCACTTTTAATAAATCTATAGCATCTTTTACTGACCCCAATTTTTTTGAATAGTAGACTCAGCCATAACTACCATAGACATTGAGGGGGACAAGTATCCCCAACCCAGTCAGTCAGGTTGATTTATTCATATTTGACAGTATTTATGACACAATCAAACAGTTAATTTAGATGTTAGCACTTTTTTAGGTTACTTGACAAATCTAATATTGCATTGCACATTATAGCATGTGTTTGATTTAACAATACTATCTTTGTACGTTAGAATCACATTTTTCCATTGTCCGCTACTCCACTTTATATCCCTTTGTTCCAGTTTCTAGTCCAAATTCAGACAGAGGGAAATAACATTATGCTGCAAATCTAGTTTAAAAGCTGTGTGATATACAGCTAAAGTCAGCTCCGGTTCAAGAAATGGACGGAAGTAATATCCTCTCTTTGGTAAATGTGAGTAACTGCACCGCTCCAGGAGATGTCTATGCCATGACTTTATAAGTCTTTTTCTGGGTGAAGAGCTACAGGGTTAAAATCCAACTTGATCCCGGTTCTAGTGCTGGTGGGTGGCTCAGTCCGGAAACATCTGCACTATGAATCGGAAGACCCAGGCTTAAGTCCTTCCAGAGCCATTTTTGTTAGCTAGTGTGCCCTTGAGCAAGACACTTAACCTCCTTTCTCTACAGGTTCACCCTTCGACCGCCCCGCCTCTCCGTTTGTGATATAAGAGCACAGATTTACAGTAAAAAGAAGTGTGTAGGTACAGTTAACAAGTAGAAAGTTGAAAGCAATATTCCCTGCACATTCACATTCAACTAAAAGGACCTGAAAGCTTTTATGAAAATTGCCCAATATTCCTCTACGGAGACCTACAATACCTTCTTCCAGTCCTAAAACACTATAGATCACTAGAAGTCAATTTTCCCCGTTCTTTAAAGTAGGGCACATAGGTTTTTTCGGATGAGCTTTTAACTGGAAGTAGTCTTATTCTGTCTAGCTATAGCAAGTACTTTCTCCATTAAATGTTCAGTTCACTTCATGGTCCTTTTCCTTCAGAGAGATACCGTCTAGTTGTAATGATTTTCCAGGTAGGTGATTTTGCCCGCAGGATTGGTCCACTGACTGCAAAACCTGCTGATCAGGTACTTCTTTAATGCAATTCATGTACGTTTATCTGCGTTTATCATTTATCATCATAATGAAGTTGTTTAAATGATCTGGAGATTTGGCAGTTGGGAATATGCAACACTAAAGGAATTGGCACGTCATATTGGATGCTCAAGGTCTACAGTTTTGACATTGAATTCATGCTCCATCCTTTTGTATCAGTCTGTATAAGTTTTGCTTCATTATCCATTCTTGAGTCCCCTGAGTTTTTGATACATCCTCTTTGATGTAAATGTAGTTTGTATCTTGCAAATCCTGCAGTGACTCATTACTCTTTATTAACAGAAAACAATATGCAAAGTGAAAGTATTTATAAAGCTATAGAGGTTTGAATGTGTTAATATGAGCTTTTAATTACATCTGAGGTATCTTATGTTGACCTAAAGCATGCTAAAATACAGCAAAAATAGCTAAATACACATGGTGCTCACCAGGGGATTGATTTCCCCCACTAATCATGGCATCCAGATTAATTAGCGTGTATCTATTAACACCCTGTCTGCATTTTTTAAGTATAGCATTCACAGTGGAATATGGCTTGCAGGTGTAGTTCAGGCAGTGCATTTAATTTGTTGCTGGAGCTAATCAATCTCGTAAAGGCTAATTGCATATTTGCTTTTTAGTCTGTCTCTAGTTTTAAATGGTGCTGCTGTTCACCTGTTTTGAATTGCCAGTCCATGGATTATGATAAGAAATGCTTCATGTGATTCAGACAAGAAGGGTGTGTTCCTGGATCAACAGCTTTATCAATATCAACCAATCATTTCCCTATTATTTAAAACGTGGGGCTGTGAATAACAGGAGTGATGATTGTTATATTATATTGGTATATGTTATAAATTATGTTATATTGTTTTTAGTGCTGTCAAATCACACACACACACACGCACACACGCACACACATATATATATATATATATATATGTGAAAAATGTGTTATATTTATAAATTATATATATAATATAGTATATACATGCAAATATTTCTTAAATATATACATGAATAAGTGTGTATTCAAATATACATAATAGTTAGTATACACATTATACACACTTTGTAAACACAAACTTTTATTTTGGAAGCGATTAATCGTGATAAATTGATCTGACAGCACTAACTGTTTTATGTTTATTATATTATATTATATTAATTATATTTCTCGTATTATCCAACAGAAAGAGTTATTATTATAGACGTCCTTAGTGTAAATCACATTGTGATAATTATAAATGTATGCTTATATCATTAATATTAGAATACTATAATAATAAATCTAATATAGAACCATAATAATATTCATAATATGCATTTTATATTAATTTAATATCAGTATAATGTTATAATAATATGAATGTAATATAATATTTGGTTTATTAATTGTTTATTGGTTGCATTAAGTTAATCTCATCTATGATCGTTTATCATTTTATATTAATGTCATATTCATGTTCATAACATGAAACTCAGGCTATTGTATGGTATTCTTCTTTTTGAATTTGCCGTACACACCCGACAGACTCTAATGTGTGTGTTTAAACCTTTTAAACCTGCACCCTATGTGTTTCCACCTACATCTAGGTTGGCAGTGTTGTATTTTACCACTCTTTTTAACCAACGCTTCTCCCAGTGGGAATGGTGTGCGTTTCAATTACAGTCACTTGATGTTCTGTGCGAAGGCCTGTTGGGAGAGAATAAGTATCGACACAGACCATGTCCAGCATTAACCTCCATATTCAGGCTCCTCTGGGAGATGTTCGCTCAGCCAAACCCTTGTAACATCCACTCTTGTTTAAACACAAATGTAGACTCAGAGTCACGGCATGCCTCATACAATCTCATCTGTTTTCCTGACTGTCTCTCACTCTGAATGACTAGAGCTACTTTGTAATGTTTGATACGAAGCCAAAGTTTCTGTCAAGACTGCTAATACGCTGTATAAAAGCTGTGTACTGTATATCTGACAATATTAGACATCCTTTCAACCGCTTTAATTTCTGCAGTGACAGCGTAAGACATTGAGAATAGCACTGATACACCACATAAAGAGAGCCATTGTGTATGTTTAAGGCTTTTCATACATTAGCATAAATCATTTATCATGCACTCAGAGGTTTTTCGTTTTCCTGGGTCAGGGACCACAAGGAGAGCTATTTAACGTTTCGTAAGTAATAGTTGCTACCACATGATTTTTACTGGTGATGATTAGTGTGTCTTTCCCTCTTTCTGTCATCATTTACTCTCATGTCATCCCAAACCTATTAGATTTTTTCTTCTGTACAAACCGGGTTGTGTGTGTTTCCATATAATGAAAGTCAGTGGAGTCCAGTGTTGTTGTTGAACAAAAACCTCTTCAAAATATCTTCTTATTTGTTCCACACAAAGAATTGTTTTTGGAGCTATCCTATTTATGTATTTGTAATCATTTTCTTCTTGCCCTAAAATGTGTTTGTGTTAAAAAAAAAAAACAATACATAAAACACACCAAACTTATTAGGATGCACTGTAAAACATTATATGATCAATACGTTATGACCGCATATGCTTTTACATTGCTTTAGCTAATCAAAAATAAGCAATTTTCAGCTTATTTATAAGTTATACAAGATTCAACTATTTCAGTTTAATGTTATTTAAGTTTTTAAGTACAATCAACTTAAATGTTTAAGGAAGTAGCTTTTTTACAGAATAATAAGCAAAATTACGTATTTGCAAATAACTTCTGAACCATAATGAATAGTGTCCTTCATTCATAGTAAAAAAGATCTCATTAAACAAATGTTTAAATTATCTGACGGCCTGTGGCTCACATCTCTGAAAACGTAATTTTCAAATAGGCATATTTATATATTAAAATATATATTTATATATTAATTAGACCACATATTTGAGGTCTAAAAACTACAATCCAGGGTATCTGCATTAAATTAAATGTAAGGCCTTAAAAGGCCTTTAAAGATTTTGACATTTAAGACCTTGTGGGGATCCTGCAATCTCACCTAAAATACTCTTCAAACAACATCCTGTGACACAATAACACTAATGTAAAATATTAGTGGGTTTGCTCCTCTGTCATTGACGCTCGTTGTGTGAAATGCTGCCAGCACTGTGAAAAGTGATAGGCTGACTTGACTTAAACAAGTTCACATAACTTTTCCTCACTTTTTTAGAGTCAAGTTAAATGATCACTTTTTACAGTGTATAGATCTGTTAGAATCAAGCGGATTAATGCATATGTGAAATGGTTTTTGTGTGATATTAGTCGAATATCGCATGGCTGGAAAAGCCTCTCAGCCAATTAGATTCGAGATCCACGGTACCGGATCAGGCAGGTGCTGAAAGTCACACTGAGAATTTATTGATGTAAAAATGCTTCAGTTCCTGTTTATGCAATCAATAAAGGTTATTGTCATCAAAAGAATCACAATAATTGCAGTGGTATCTTGGTGTGATCTTTTCACCATAAATAACACAAAAGAAAGGCAGGTCTGCCTGACTCATGCCGGCTCAGCTCAAATCTGGACCATTACCCAGAGATCCAACACATTCAGCATTGCTAAGAGACTATGGAACAGAGCCAGTGGGTTTTATGAGAACACGTCTCGCAAAGTGTTGTCAGGGCAATCCCGCTCGCGATAAGTACTCGTATCGTCCATTTTCTCACCGCGTGATTGGAATTTCATATTTCCGTCCTTCACATACAAATGGAAATATTGCACGTCCAAACGCATTCGCGTCTCGCTGCTCATAACGTCGAGCCAGGAGTCACCCAGCCTGCAAATTGCCCATGGAAAATTCTTGTTTGCTTGACTATTATGCATGCCACATCCTATTCAGACCTTTGTGTTGGCCGTATCCCCTGCATGCACAATTTCAGCCACGGGACTATGACATTTCCAAAACCCGTCTGTGATCGGTCATGGTGCGCACAATCCCTGAAATATTTTCATCAGGCCATGCGTCTCCCAGCATCTACATTCAGAGACATTATCCTGCCCTTGATGTTTTATCATTAGTTGGGAAGTGTTTGGGCTCCTACTGAGATCTTTTGATGGAGCACAGACAATAAAGTGATGGAGACAGCCAGCCAATTTTGCCTGCTGCGACTGTTCCCCAGCAAGGCGCCAGAGTAGCTGTGCTAAAAAGTGGAATGATAGTCACATCGCACAGCCACAGTACAATAGCTCGGACGCATTTGCCAGCGGCCCATTATTCCGCTGATTGTGCGAAGGCTGTATCCAATATGACTGTGTGTTTATTAATAAATGATTCTCGTAATGTAATTTTCTCTTCCTCCCATTTCCATACTCACCGCATGATAGGAAATCTGTCTGAGAGATTTGAATCATGTTGAGGGCTTCTTGTAGGGTGCTTTGGTTCACACCGCACATAAATCTTTCTTTTCAGATGCAAACTTTAGAGCTGACCGTCCATGCTGTCACTTTGCAAGGAATGAAATCTCATCCGTTTGTTTGGGCCGTGCAAGTAAATATCTGGTACATCTACATCAGTTGCTGCAGCAATGATGTAAGCGTCAGCAAGATGCCGCGAGACTTTCTCACACAACATCTGAGAGCAGCTGTCAGAGCGGAAAGAGAGGATGCAAAACTGGAAATGTTGCCTCCGCTCACGTCCATCACGGCATCTCAGCGAGGCACATTCATGCAAATACAGCATCCAAAACCACAGGTTTTTTGGGAAACAGCTGCACTTTGTGTGACGTTACGTGTCTCAAATGACGGAAAATGACGTTCGAATGCATTCCAAAAAAAAAAAAAAGTCTGATTTTAATCGGATTGGATGTGGTTTGGATCACTTTGTAAACATCGGATTTCATTTGGGTTTTTTTTCACTGTCCTGTCTACAAACAAAACAACTAAACGGATTTGAGTCAGATATGCCAAAACATCGGATTTTTGCTGCCTGTCTGAACAAAGCCTTTGGCAAAGTGTGTTTTGTTTAATCACACTGCTCGTGTCGGTCAGTGTCATGCCCATTCAAAAGCAGGTTTTGTACGGTACCAATGCTTGGGTGTCTAATTCTATATTACTTAAGCCATTATATTTTATTGTTACAGGAAATAAGCCCATAATTTCCATTCAAGTAATTTTCTTTACATTTTTCTTCCATTACGTTTGATCAAATAGCTAGCCAATTTGCCTTTAGCTATTTCAATAACCGTGTTTTGTAGGACAATGCTCCACTGTCAAGACATGCAATTTCATGTAAAAGCAAAATGACAGGCCATTTTCATTTCAATCAAGGACATTTATGAGCTATTGTCTCTCTTACAGCTCCTTTACACCCGGATATTATTTGGATATTCTTTGGTGGTGATGTTATATTCTTATTTCAATGCTTTTCAATTTTCAATGTTCAATTGTTTACCAAATATTAAAGACACTAATGGATAGATTAAAACATATATTTTTACTGTTAATTCTCTCTATCAGGGAATTAATTTTTATAGCTTATAAACATATATTCTGCTCTTCAAAAGTTTTGTCAGTAAGATTTTTTTGTTTTAAGGAATTAAAGGCACAATATGTCATTTTCGCAGAGCTTTTATTATGCCGCAGACGAGCGCTTCCACTTCTTCCGCTCATGTGTATGTGGGGAAACGCAGCACTGCTTTATCATATTACGTACATTTGAGTGTGTTGAAGGTTGTGTTATAATGCTTCTCTGTGCGCTCGCTCGGCGGCTACTATGAGACACTTGTTCACACTGCAGTGAGCTGTATCGATATTAGCATGGTAAAACATGGTACTCGCGCTAAATCAAGAAAACCAGATTTAAACAATAAGACTAACTGTGTTGAGCTATATAACAATGATCAGTTTTCTGTCAATGATTGTATCCATACAGTATCTCACCTGTCTAATAAAACACAATCTATTAAAGCGTCTTTGGTGTTTTCGGAAATCGAGGGTATCATGGGTATGATGTCATTGATAGACAACGCATGGACACGGTGCTTATTTCTGTGACAATGAAGACTTATAAATAGTTACAAAAACAACCTATTTCAAATAAATGCTGTTCTTTCCATTCATCGAAGAATCCTGAAGTACCATAAGCTATAAAAAATATTAAGTGGTGACCTATATTGACATTTTACTTGAAATTTATTTACATTTAATTTATTCCATCACATGAGATACATATTCAAATAGAAAGAGTTATTATAAATTGTAATAATATTGTGAAATAATATTTTACTGTATTTTTGATCTAATATATGCAGCCTTGCTGAGCATAAGAGACTTCAAAAACATGAAATACTCTTGCTGACCCCAAACATTTGAATGGTAGCGTGTATATATATATATATATATATATATATATATATATATATATATATATATATATATATATATATATATATATATATATATATATATATATATATATATTTATTTATTTATTTATACGATTCATTTTGGTAACACTTTTACATTGTTACATGTACTTACCATAGTAATAACAGTAAATTATGCATAACAACCAAAAGACTCAGCATCCTAATCCTAAAACACTAATCCTACTCTATAATTATTAGCACTTATATTGTACTAATATTGTAGTAACAATGACACCTTAAAATAAAGTGTAACCTTCATTTTAATTAAATTACATCATTCATAATGTTTCATGAGCTTGTAGTTTACACAGTCCTTTCAATTTTGTCTAAATTTTAAATCATTTTTGTTTCAAAATTAGTTTTAAATCTGTAATGTTATGATAAAATCTGGAAGCTGGTTGGTTTGGTTCATGTCTTTGAATTCTTTGAAGATTTAAAAAAAAGAAATCCCCATGGAAAAAAATGAATGGAAAAAATATTTCCGGAACTAAGATGGCTTAACAAGTGGGCAGGCACTGTTGCGCTCGATTGCATTTCTCTGCTTTAGAAACATTTCCACAGCCAAAGGATGCTAATAAGGCTTAGAAGTGAGGAAAATGGGAGACAATAAAGTTTTGAATTGCCCCTGCTAGGATTTGGAAAAAACAGGATATTGTTCATTAAATTGAGCAGATCACAAGACCTGATAAAAGGACAGCATGTCATACAAATCATTCCATCAAAATGACAGATATTGATCTGTTTGCCACAGCTTACATAGATGGAAAACAAGACAAAGATACAGATTAAGTCAATCTTTTTGTCCATTAAATGTCCAATTGAGATTTAATTACCTTAAAGTCAGGTGTAAAGTGGGTCTTGGTAAAGAGATGTTTCTCTTTCTTTCAGATATCTCTATCATACTAACATGCAATCTTTCCATGAATGCTTTTGTGACTTCTCTCCTTCATTTAATACCTCTTATGTGTGTTTTCATTTTCTCCATCTAGATGTTCTCACCACAACCCCCACCCACCACTACCACCATCAACGCTTTCCAAGGTACAGTATCCTGAGCTGCAGGGTTCTCACTCCATCTCACCCTTTTTTACATTTTTCCTGTGTCCTGCTGTGTGTGTGCATTCACGTGTATGTGTGTGTGTGAGAGAGACGAAGTACGCTGCCGATGCATGTTACAGTCTGTGAGCTAAAAAAGACAGCGGGAAGAGGGTAAAGTGCAGGGGCTCGTGCTGAGGCGGGCGGGCCGCCCTAATAAGATCTCGACGCAGATAGTGCACTCGGTGGCCTTGCGGTGGCTCGCCGTCATTGTCACTTGTCAGGTTGTGCTTGTCAAATCCTTTTCTGTCACTCGCCTGATCTTTCACCGTAAAGATTCATTTTGGAGTGAAAATCTTATCAGGATCTTGGCGTGTCCGTGCCTCAGATTACGATTACAAATATCCTCGGCCTTCCACAAGAATGAAATCAACACATCCTTGAAATGCTCTGACGGGACATATTGACAGTGATTTATTGTGTTTTTTTGCTGCTTAAATGTTGTTGTCAGTTGTCATTATCAATTTTCCAACAGCGGTTTTATTCTGATCTTGATGAGGTTTTCTTGAGCGCTTAAACGCACTTGATGAACCAATCCATGTTTATTAACATATAAAGCAAAGCTCAGGACTGGTAGAAATCCCAGTAAAACAATCAAAAGCAGTGCGCTCTTAACTCTTTCCCGGCATTCACAGAATTTTCCAGCTTTCCGTGTTTTCACTGTTATAAGGTAGGGGACGCTATTACACATCTTCTGAAAGAGTTCCCGAATCTCCTGATCAAAACACAGACGAAGAAGACGCATAAACGAGCAATATCATATGTAATCATATACATATGTAAAATAACACGATCAACATTAAACAGCATGTAAAACTAAACTGCCTAATGTTACGGAATGAAATGTCGTCCCAGGACGAGCTACAGGACTGTGCAAGCATTAGGGGTGTTGATGGACTCGATCTACACCATCTGTGTGTGATCATCGTTCTGAATCGGATATGGACGTCGTGTCTAGCGCAGGTCCACCATCTGATCCGGCTGACTACAGTAAACCTCGGGCAGTTTTTACAAAGCATCAGTGTTGATAAAAAAAGAGAATGCATGAAGCTAGAATAAATTGAATAATAGTTTTCTGAATAATAGTGTTGTTTAAAAGCGGAGGGTCTGTTATAGCATGTTCAGATATTCATACAACAAAATATTCTGGGGGCCATGACATTTTTGTTAAAATGGTCAAAAACTCTGGCGGTGGCTGCAAACTTTATAAAAGCTTTTTTGTTAAAAACGCTGGCGGTAAATATCCCAGAAGGAGGTGTCCCTGTAATGCAATAGAAGAACCATTTTTGGTTCTCGAAGGAACCTTTCAGTGAACAGTTCTTATTAAGGAACCATTTTTTTTAGTTAAAGAACCTTTTTTAGTTAAAGAACCTTTTGTGGAAAGGAAAGGTTCCATGGATTTGAACAGTTCTTCATGGAACCATAGATTCCAATAAAGAACCTTTAAGAGTGCAATTCACTCTTCGCAGCGAGTTTGATTGACAGGCGATCTGACCAATCACATCACCGAATCTGCCGCTTTGTCCGAAAAAGCTAGTTAGTAGATTAACGTTGGTGGACTTGAACTTGAAAAACGGTGTATATTGACGTCTTTCCACGGTTGAAACAACATTTCTGTTAGTGTTCATTCATGTTTATTTGATGCTTATCAATGAATTAGAATTAAGAAATGATCGGTTCACATGCAGCTTTAACTGAGGCGTTACAGCGACCTGTCACTACACATTAAAGAGCCACAAAATGGTATTTATTGTTTACATTTCTTTAAAAAAGGACAACATTTTAGAGTAGAGACTTTGTTTCATATTAAAAGTAACCTGCTCTGTCCTGTCTGTCAGTGCATTGTAAGGATCTCTTTGCTCTGCGATGTGTTTTTCACTGCATGAGAAGAACGTGTGTGTGGTGTGACAGCGCCATGGCTTGTCGGACATAGCAACAGTAACTAAAGGGGTGGTCAATTGCTAACGGTCTTTGCGAACGGTCAATTGCTATATAGAAATGTAGAACATTTTGACAGTAACGACTTCGACATTGTTACAAAATATTTCTGTCATTTTAATAAACACTGTCCTTTTAACTGTCTATTCATCAAATAATCCTGAAAAAATATATTTCAATTTTCAGAGAAAAATTAACTGTTTTCAACATTGATAATAATAATACATGTTTCTTGAGCAGCAAATCAGAGTGATTTCTTAAGGATCATGTGACACTGAAGACTGGAGTAATGCCATTACAGGAATATATTCAAATAGAAAACATGTATTTAAAATTGTAACAACATTTTTTGATACATATATTTTAATATGCAACATTTTTCAGATGTCATTATCAGTTTTCCAATAGCTGTTTTATTCTGATCAATGAGGTTTCTTGAGCGCTTTAAAACACTTTATGAACCAATCCATGTTTATTAACATGCAAAGGAAAGATCGGGACTAGGAATCCCAGCAAATAAATCAATGGCAGGTAATTGGTGCTATATAGAAATGTAATACATTTTTGATGAGCTAGCAAAGAGTGAGAAAGGATAGGGTGCACACTCTACTATCAAAAAAAATCAATTAAGCCATAAAGTCTTGCCGAAACGCTCAGTAGCTTTAGGGGGTGACATTTAGAGATGATTGCCATTTATAACACAAAATAAATGGCTAAATGGAAGCTCCGATAGTGGCACCTTTAAAAGATGCCGCACTTTTCCCCTCTATCGTGAACTCGTCATGCACGGCGAGTACAAGCCTGATGGTGTCAGCCTTTCAGAGGAATCATCCATACTCAGGACTTTTCTGTGATCATCAGGCTGAACTAAGTCATGTCTGGTTTTCTCTCGGAAGCCGCTCTCTTGTGTTTCTTCCCGGGCCTAACTTCTCTGCATGCAGAGTAAGCATGTAAGAAGTTTATTGGTGTAACCGTCTTAACCTCGGATTACCATTCGAGCAGAACTTGCTTTCAAGCAGACATGGCGGGTAATCCACTGACGTTGAGGAAAACTCGAGGGAGCTGCTAGCCGTCTGAAACAGTCACAGTGTTTTATCTGATATGCAGTCTGGTCTTTAGGGCCCGCGGACAGCTACGGATGACAGAACGTGACCCTGGGTCCTGCGTGTTTATCTGTGGGCATGAGGGGTCAGGTCAGGGGAATTGGAGCTGCCGTGGATCAGTGATTAATATTGATAGGTGCCAAGCTGGTTTCTGTGTCAGGCCAAAAAATGGATATATGGATGCATATGGCCTCACAGCATTATGTTATCAGTATTGCATATGTTTGATTGTATTATGAACATTGAATTTACACTGCACCTTTTATCTAGAGACCGGAAAGTGATGAAAGCCTGATTTCGGTAACATCCATGTTTATATTAACATTTTGCATGTTTGGATATACAACAAAGACATAATGTCAGAATCCTAAACATAAGTATATTTTCGCTGCTTTGGAAATATAACAGATCTTTACTAAGCTTTTATATTGTGCTTGTATTCAAAGACAGTAGTGAAGCATTTTTACTTTCTACTGAAGTAAATTTTTCAAGTATACCTTATTCCTTATATATATATATATATATATCACTATCAAAACAATGTTTAATCACATAAATGCAGCCTTGATGTAGATAAGAGACTTCTTCCAACAACAAAAAAAATAAAAAAGAATTATTTTAATGTTATTGACCCCAAACTTTTGAACAGTAGACTTAGGCCGGCTACACACTGGCTGCATGGCATGAGCATGGCGTGTCAGTTGCGTGTCAGTTGCGTGTCTGACGTGGCGCTGCTCCTGCTAGGCGATGTGCAGGGAAGGCCTATACTTCATTTTAAACATAAATATATAGCCTACTGATACAGCAAAGACAACGCTGGCAGTGTTGACGGGAAAATAGGCTACAGAATATTTCGCTCTGTATTGATAGTTCAGAATATATCGCTCTGTGCAGTATTTGAAAATGCTATTTGTTTTAAAATTACAATTGTATCTGTATTTGTCAAAACTTAGAGACTTTCAAACATCAAAATGTCATTTATTAATTATGTCATGCAAGTCATTTATGTGTTCTATTCTATATATTCTTTTATATAATAACAAAGCATAAAGTATTAAATTACATAGATTAGGAATATATTGCACAAATAAAATGGATTGCCTTTATAATAATTTTATGCTGTGGTGTAACTATATATTTAGTAATATAAATATAATATAAAACCGCTGTAAATTGCCCAAAAATAACCATCAGGTTCACCTTGTTTCAGCCACACTTTTTCATGACATCACACTGTAAAAAAAGTTGAGTTACAATCAACTTGGATGTTTCAGTCATTTCAACCTAAAATTCAACAGTTGAACCTTGTATAACTCTTTTTTTTATTAATTGCTTAACTTATTTTGATGAGTTAAACTTATTTGTTACAGTGCACTTTTTGTGGGATGGGCTCTCAAGATTTGTAATGCACCACTGACCAGGCCTACAAATTTAGGCTGTGAGTATGAGGGGTCGGCTCAGCATTATTTGATTTCAAGGGGATTGGATCTGCCATGGATCAGTGATTAATATTGATAGGTGCAAGTGAGTGCCAAACTGGTTTCCGTGAAAGGGCAAAAAGCGTACCATCCAACTGGATATATGGATGTCCTGCTGGGTATTGATAAAATATATAAAACAATGCGGACAGCTGAGCTCTAGGTTAGGTGCACCGCAGGGCCGGTCTATATTTTATAAGATTGTGTCAAGTTAGAGGTGTCTTTTTTTTTCCTTCCAGAAAATGCTAGATGTGAATGCACATACACATCAGCATCTGTAGATGTTTTTCTCCTCTCGTTATCCATTATCGCCACCTCAAACTTCCCCGTCCTAGAAATCTCCTCCATGAATCTCCCAAACAATCCAATTAAGGCCGCAACATGGAGACAGGCAGCCGGACGCATCCGATTGTTGACTCAGTCACTTTTAGCAGCTTTTGTTTTTTTGCGGTGGGACGTTTAAAGGTTACCAGATTTGCTTTAAAACCATTTGAACAGACAAAAGATGATGCGTCATTGCTCTGTATGTAGACATCAGCAATGTTTTCCTATATAATGAGTTCCTCCTCAGAAATTTTCAGGCCTATCCAATATGTCCTGGCTGAGCTCACTGTGCCTGCAGGTAAAGCGGAGGGTGCTGGGCTCATGGATCTGTCTGCTGAGCGTCATTTATGCAGCTCTGCGTGGGAATGATGGAGTTGCTGCTGGCCAAACAACACACTGAAGACTTTGTGTATCATTAGTCTTAAAACAAGCTCTCCAGCTTTGGCTGTGATTTAATTTGTCATCGGGAACGTACTGCGTTCCTTCCCACCTTAAGATCTTCTTTCACAACACAATGCCAGGGAGGGCTAATTTTAGACTTTCCTTACTGTTTGTTGACTTCAGGCACATAGTATCTTGTTTTCTAGCATTGTTGTCAGTGCATTTATTATATGCAAGCTTTTGGCTCCTTAGCTGACTTAAACCCAATGCACACTATTCAGTTGAGGTCTGAGACAAACTGCGGGTTTCGTGAAAAGATGGCAGAATTGGCAGTCTTTGATCGTTTAGTGTGTCGCCCTCACTGGTGCATAATTAAATGCCTGAATTGATGAATTGTAGGACAGGCTATCAATACATGTTTTTAGATACACAATCTCTCAGTTCTGTTTACAATTTGATTTGATTCGGATTCATTTAGCATATTTCCATTCAATTATAGTACTCAATTTGGTTGCATATAAAATAAATTCTCTCTCAACTAAAATTAAATGATGCATAGAGAACCTTAACTTTCACCTAATTACCCAATATTAGTTTTGAACATTAACAAAAATGATCATCCCCTTCCCCTTAAGGAGTTTGCTTTTGAAGAATGAGCAGCCCAATAATTCATCGAGTACTGACTTCAACATTAGCACAATGGCTTGTTGATAAGAGTAATTTGACACAGTTGATGATGTGAAACAGCCAGTAGACCCTGTCACTTATGACCAAAGTCCTAAGTCTGGCATAAAAGACGATTGATGTCGCACGGCCTGCTTTGGTTTCTACCCAAGAGCTCACCGGGCTCATATCGTACAGTCTGACAAGCAACAGTCGCGAAGGATAGAAAAAGTCGTGCAGTGTGCACTTGGCTTTAGACAAGACAGTCTATTAAAGGATTTCTTTTTTTGAAAAGAAATGAACAGCGGTGGCTTATTATCAGGCGTCATTCATTGTAACAGCATGGTGTCACACAGCAAGCTTCACAGTACCCACATAGAGTAAATCACTGTGAATTCCCATCAGATGCAGTTGTACTAATCAGATGTGAAAACAGTGTGCCAGATGTTGCCTTTGGTCACCCCATATGAGCTCCTCAGAGAAGTTTCCTCTGTTGATTTTTAGAGAACAAAGAACAGTGTAAAATGTGTGAAATGCCACAAACCGTGCAGCCTCTTTTAGTGCCGAATCCCCTGTGATTACTGCACGTGGAGTGATGTTTAAAAACCCTTCGTTTGCATCTTACCCTATGCTCTCATTAAATGATACATGTAGATGTTCTGCAGAATGTAGGCTATGAAATAGCAAAATACCACAAACTACTCTTACTCTTACTGTGTGTGTGTGTGTGTGTGTGTGTGTGTGTGTGTGTGTGTGTGTGTGTGTGTGTGTGTGTGTGTGTGTGTGTGTGTAGCATAGTATATACATATTCTGTATGCATGAAGTACCCAGATGATCAAAGGATTGTCAAAATGTACAGTATACATCAGTTACAGATGCAAAATCTTTGCCCATTGTCAATTATTCCTTACATATTTAACATTGTTACATTATTTAAGGCACTTACCGCGCATTCATTCATTCATTCATCTATTTTTTAAAAGACTGGAATAAAGCACCAGTGCGCACAAACAATCCTTTTTATCAGTCAAATTCATTTTACATTTTTAACTCAACTGGTAAGAAATATGATCAGAGAAAAACACTGTTAATGAGAAGACGAGCATTGGACTGGTGCTGGTTAGTGGGGAAATATATTTATTTATTATTCAGAATGCACAGTTGGAAAGAAAATATATGGTAACACTTAAGTATGGGGAACACATTCACTATTAACTACGACTTTCGCCTCAATGAATCCTTATTTACAGCTTATTAATAGTTAGTTAAAAGGTAGTTTTTGTAGCGTTTAAGTTTAGGTATTGGAGATTAAGGGATGTAGAATAAGGTCATGCAGAACAAGGCATTACCATGTGCTTTATAAGTACTAATAAACAGCCAATATCCTAGTAATATGCATGCTAATAAGCAACTAGTTAATAGTTAATAACTGAACCCTAAAATAAAGTGTTACCAAATGTATTTAAAGGAACATTTCAGCAGGCTCAAGATGATTAATGTTAGCGCAGAGAACATGATTCGTTGCTTTAATCAATTGGCAGGCAGCCATAATCGTAGTGATAATCTGCATTCTCATGTATGTAGGTGCGCAAGAAGTCTGTGAGAATGTAAATTCCACACTAGAGGCTTAGCAATTACAAGCTAGTTTGTAACTTAAGGTTCTGCCTTCAGAACAAATGGTGCAACCGAAAAAATGTACGGCGTCGCAAGCTCTCCTTAAAGTAATGTGTAGTAGCATAATACGACGTTTACCCTCAATAGTCCAATAGGAGCCTTTCAATACGCGAGCCGCAAATTTCAGTTTATGCTTCAGTCCTACTTCTTTTGCCTCATGTAACTAATGGTGAAAATAAGTTTCCATTAAATACGATACCACTTAATCATGAATAACATGAGTGTTTTTATATGTAGGCTTAATAACATTCAGAAATTGTATTTGAAATTAAATTAATGAGGAAAATTAAAACATAAATGACATTTATTGATTATGACTGCACAACACAGAGTGATGCACATAGTGACGCGCTGTTCAGGACGGGTTCGTGTTAAAGAGCCGCTAACCAAGTAATCTTTTTACAGCATTGTCATATGTCTTAAGAATTAAAGTCTCAGGTAAAACAAGAGCGTATTGATGCAGTTCAGTCAGTCTGCCATTTTATTCCAATGTTTACTCCTGATCGGAGGCTTCTGTAAAAATGTAGTTTATACGTAACGTTAAGAGTTACGCTTCAACAGAGGTGGGTAGTAACTGATTACATGTAATCTGGATTACGTAATCCGATTCCAAAATGATCTAATATAGGATGCATTTGGTGAAGAATGAACGCGGTGGTAAAGCTTGCGTAGCTCAAACAGCAGTGCACAACTAATAGTGACTATGATTGAGACTGTCATATTACATAACATTATAAAGAGAGCAATATTGTAATAAAACATTGTAAATGATTTGGTTTTAGTTGGCCGTTTTAAACGCATTGCTCCAGAAACGCTTTCTGAATAGCTCGTAACTTAGTTCAAATTCACTTGTGCATTGCCATAATTTTGTGCAGATATAATCTGTAATATTATGTTTATTTTGTATATATCTGGTTAATCTCATATAGGAAGCGTTTCAATGAGTTAAATAACGCGCTAGCAAAGTGCTTCAGTGTACCGTGGTCCGTGTTCATTCAGCGCCTCAGCACACGCAGCTCAAACAGGAACGCACGGCTAATAAGAACTTTGATTAGGACGGTCATATTACACAACATGAATGAGAACACTATTGTAACGAATGGCTGTGAATTCAGCGCATGTTTCAGCGCATTGTTCCAGAAGAGAGCATCCACACATTCAGAATAACAGGTCTGAGGCAACGTTGTACTCCTTATATTTGATTATTAAATAAGTAATTTAATTAAATGATCAATCACATCGACTAATTTTACAATCCCACTAGCCCTTTATTTAGACTAAAAACCCTTCGCACTCATTTGGTGAGGAACATGGCGTTTTTGAGCAGCGTTTGCACACCGTCATGCTGTTGACTAAAAGCCACTGCTGTACTATTAAGGCATTTTATAGAATTGATCACAAATTGATCGTTCATTTAAACAACGATCGATTATGGGAATTTGTGTAAATTGACATTCCTAGATCAAAAGGTCTTCCGGGTTTGTGGAATTACACACACAGACCAGCCACTGGTCATGTGACTATCACTGAAAACTGAGAGATTCGATTTACAGAAATCAAATCAAGTTTTTTCTCAACATCGCAACACTGCATATCTAATCAACTGATTAGCACATTAATTATTATTTGTATTATCACTCCGTTTCAGAGTGCATTAACCATGCATTAATGTCTTTGGAAGGCTTTTGTCTTTCAAACACATTCAAATTTACAAATTCACATAATTTCATATTTACATGCAATGTAGGGAACTTATTTATTTTTTTGTCAGCTGCAATTTCTTTGACCTGATATATTTACTTGATGTACCCCCTGAGATTTTAATTCATAAGCTAGGTCAATAATAGAATAAAAGACAATAAAAATAATAATAATAATAAATAACAAATAATACAATTTAAGTTTACGGTTCTCTGTCGGTTAATGGTCACATGGCATGCAGGCAAACAACTTTTATTTGTATTGTTTTTATTTTAAAATGATTTGAAATGTATGATTTAATGATTAATAGTGTGATTGAATAGTATGATAGTAAGGAAAATGTATGATTAACAGCTTTTCATTAAACTTACAGATCCCGGCAGTTCCATCATGAACCCCAGTCTGGGAAACCCTGTCGTAATGTAATATTTAATCTACTTAATGTACAAAGAATGGAATATATTTTTTCTCTTTGTGTTTTTATATCAATATGGTACAAGATTTGTTCTACTCAAATCAGTGTGATAAACAAGTTAGGTCTGAAGTAATCTAAAAGTAATCTAAATATTACCTTAAATATGTAATGTAATGGATTGTTACTAACTACAATTGTCGTCATGTAATTTGTAATGAGTAATTTGTAAGTAATCTCAGCTCTGCACTTCAGCTGAGTTTAATGGTGCAATGCAAAAATATTTAGTAGTGTGTAAGTTGTAACTTAGTGGTCATTTACATCAAACAGGCTAAATTGTAACTTACGCACAGATGGTGCATCCGCCCCTGATGAATAAAATATAGTCAATTTACATTGAATCATTTAGCACTTTTATCCAAATGAGAAGAGTCCTCCCCAAAAAAAAAAAAAAATCTGGTTGCACGCAAGGAGGTTAAGAAGTGTTTTATGTTGACGATATTGTGATGCTATACCACACTACAGTTTGAAGCATCTTGTTGTATAATTCATACTTTTTTTAATACTATGGTGCAGCATGCAGTAAGCTAGAATTAGATTTCAAACATGTCTGTGTTTCAGTATGAATTCCATGTTCATATTGAGCGGCTAGATTGGGCTAGGTGTCCATGCAGCCGAGCAGACCACCAAGCTCATCTCGCCCCCAGCCCCTACCATAAAGCTTTATACACTGCTGTTTGAGAAGGCGCCTCGTGTTGTTTGTTGTTTCGTTGCATCTGTGGCCTTTGCCCAGTCTGTGCTTCTTGTTTGTCCTGTTTATTTTCATCTCATCTCTTTTTGCACGCTTTTTCCTCCTACCTGCCTCTGCCCTCCTCATGAGCCCAGACAGCCCAGTGCGCTCAGAACCTCTCCCCCTCCCGCACACATCTGAGCCGGCTCTGCGCTCCTGCTGCTCCCGCTCTTTCATGTCTGCTCTCATAGCCCACATTAATATCACAGTCTACCGTCATGCTGGAGTCATACATGTGCGAGAATGTCACTTTGCTTAAACACGCTGTGATGAAAGCCCAGTGAATCAATTCAGTACGGGAAGCTGACTTTTTCAGTGGGAGAAATAATGAGTGAACAAACTGCTATCGGGGGCTGATGAGAAGATGCGATTCATGATCGTGCCGCAGTGCGTTCTCAGGAAAAAAGGGCCACCTCGAGTGCGTGTGCATGATCGTGTTGTGAAATACTTGAAGTTTGTTGTGTACAGGGAACATAAGTGATCATCACATGTCTTGTAATTTCCCTTCATGCTAGCGAGCTGTAGGAGGCCACATTTAAATCACAGCTTTGTGAGTTTTAGGCCTTTTATGATCATCTGAATACATGAATCAGCGCATACATGAACCTACAGTATTGTTCAAAATAATAGCAGTACAATGTGACTAACCAGAATAATCAAGGTTTTTAGTATATTTTTATTGATACGTGGCAAACAAGTTACCAGTAGGTTCAGTAGATTCTCAGAAAACAAACAAGACCCAGCATTCATGATATGCACGCTCTTAAGGCTGTGCAATTGGGGTATTAGTTGAAAGGGGTGTTTTCAAAAAAATAGCAGTGTCTACCTTTGACTGTACAAACTCAAAACTATTTTGTACAAACATTTTTTTTTCTGGGATTTAGCAATCCTGTGAATCACTAAACTAATATTTAGTTGTATGACCACAGTTTTTTAAAACTGCTTGACATCTGTGTGGCATGGAGTCAACCAACTTGTGGCACCTCTCAGCTGTTATTCCACTCCATGATTCTTTAACAACATTCCACAATTCATTCACATTTCTTGGTTTTGCTTCAGAAACAGCATTTTTGATATCACCCCACAAGTTCTCAATTGGATTAAGGTCTGGAGATTGGGCTGGCCACTCCATAACATTAATTTTGTTGGTTTGGAACCAAGACTTTGCCCGTTTACTAGTGTGTTTTGGGTCATTGTCTTGTTGAAACAACCATTTCAAGGGCATGTCCTCTTCAGCATAGGGCAACATGACCTCTTCAAGTATTTTAACATATGCAAACTGATCCATGATCCCTGGTATGCGATAAATAGGCCCAACACCATAGTAGGAGAAACATGCTCATATCATGATGCTTGCACCTCCATGCTTCACTGTCTTCACTGTGTACTGTGGTTTGAATTCAGAGTTAGGGGTCGTCTCACAAACTGCCTGTGGCCCTTGGACCCAAAAAGAACAATTTTACTCTCATCAGTCCACAAAATGTTCCTCCATTTCTCTTTAGGCCAGTTGATGTGTTCTTTGGCAAATTGTAACCTCTTCTGCACATGCCTTTTTTTAACAGAGGGACTTTGCAGGGGATTCTTGAAAATAGATTAGCTTCACACAGACGTCTTCTAACTGTCACAGTACTTACAGGTAACTCCAGACTGTCTTTGATCATCCTGGAGGTGATCATTGGCTGAGCCTTTGCCATTCTGGTTATTCTTCTATCCATTTTGATGGTTGTCTTCCGTTTTCTTCCACGTCTCTCTGGTTTTGCTCTCCATTTTAAGGCATTGGAGATCATTTTAGCTGAACAGCCTATCATTTTTTGCACCTCTTTATAGGTTTTCCGCTCTCCAATCAACTTTTTAATCAAAGTACGCTGTTCTTCTGAACAATGTCTTGAACGACCCATTTTCCTCAGCTTTCAAATGCATGTTCAACAAGTGTTGGCTTCATCCTTAAATAGGGGCCACCTGATTCACACCTGTTTCTTCACAAAATTGATGACCTCAGTGATTGAATGCCACACTGCTATTTTTTTTTGAACACACCCCTTTCAACTAATTCAACTAATTGCCCAATTGCACAGCTTTAAGAGCGTGCATATCATGAATGCTGGGTCTTGTTTGTTTTCTGAGAATCTACTGAACCTACTGGTAACTTGTTTGCCACGTATCAATAAAAAATATACTAAAAACCTTGATTATTCTGGTTAGTCACATTGTACTGCTATTATTTTGAACAATACTGTATGTATATTTTATGCGGTAGTGAAAATTCTGAATTTAAAGCGCATCAAAGGTCAAAAAGAGTTTCATTTTCTCATAATATACATTGCACATCACCACATTTTTCAATGATTCCATCCTTTGCATTAGCTACTCTGCTCTGATTGGCCAGATGGCCTAGTCTGTTGGGATTGTAGAAGACTTGTGTACAGCGAGTGTTTCAAACGTCCATTACCATAACTGAACTTTATTTTTTACAATTACATCTCTCAGGTTTTAACTAATCCTGAAAAGTGTTGCATTATATTTAGATGTATGGCATTATATTCAGATCGTGGCATGAAAGGTTGCAGTGATGAGCATTGTCACAGATCACAGATATGTTGAGCGCATGAATGCAGAGATCTCGTCATTGCAACTCAGTTTCTGTACACTAACGAATGCTTTCATCTTCACTAACAGTGCAACATGTGATATAGTTAAGAGATTCGTTGAATAAAACAGGAGTCACTGATAAACTCAGATTGACAGGTTCAGCACATGCTGCTCAAACGAGTGTAAAGGGAGCTTTCTTTGATCGCTTTCTTTATAGAATTTAATCACCGTTAAATAACAGATTATTTTCATTATACTATGAGAAACAACAAGTTGATGTTAAGTCACTGGTCTGATTTACTGACACAGACAAAGAACATCTGACTACATGATTTATTACATTTCAGATCAGGCATTAGAATGAACAAGGTTACTTACTTAATGTCGAGCCCAGGCACTGCACAATATTTTGTAATCCTCAACGGCAGGTTTATTGCTGGTGGTTTAACACTAGGCCTATGTTACATGTGCGAATCGGTGGGTGTGGCTAAACAGGCAGTGATGAAGTAGCGGTTGTTCTTCTTCTGCAGACGCGGTGTTTCACTGCACAAGGTGTGGCTTTTCTTTGTCTAACAAGGGAGTTTTCAGTTCTGAAACTTGAAGGATATTCTTATATTACCATGACCTTTTATATTTCAAAAGCTCAAGGTTATGTTGATTTCTCAATTATCCCTTTAATTACCCATAGCAGATCTAGACAGGTGGAGCTGGGGAAAGTGGAGGGTTTCTGAAAGCATGCTGCAACTGCTAACAGTAAATGCTGACTAAGTTTAAGGTTGAGCAGCGAGCTCATTGGCTACTGGTACAGCAGGAACCAATCAGATGTGCCTAACAGAGAATGATATGATTGCAAGCAGATTGAGTTAAGGACCTATCAGCCAGCGCCATCTACACTGTCAGAGAAAAAGGTACAGTGCTGTCAGCTGGCAGTACCCTAAGGTACAAAAGCGAAAAGGTACAGATACATACTCTTAAAAGTACTGATATGTACCTTTATGGTACTAATATGTACCATTTAGGGGTAAGTAAGGTTCAAAGATGTACCCTTTCACTTTTGTACCTTAAGAGTACCGCCCCAGTGACAGCACTGTACATTTTTTTCTGAGAGTTTAGAGTTTCATATCAATGAATTGCTGCAGGATGTTTGATTGGAATTTGATTTGTATTATTCCATCCAACACAAGTTATGTGATCAAAACATTATCATCATTAATGTAATAATTCTTCCCGGCATACTTTTTGGCTCAAAGACTTACCTGTTCTGATAAATGTGACATGGAAAAAACTAAAAATGATATGGAAAAAATACATATAATATAATATGTACATGTGTATTGGTATATATATGTATATATAATTTCCATATATAATATGATACTAATATCTATGTTTCATCTATACGATAATGTTTATTTGTTTAAAAAAAGACAATTACTTTTATTCATATAAAAATATTGAAGACACACACACACATAAAACGGATGAACATTTTCAATTTCTTTGCTCTGCTCTGCTATTCTAGCACAGTAATGTTTTGTGTGTGCGAGGAACACGCTATTCATTGAAGCCTCTGCATACTTCATTTTAATTGAGGTTTCTTTACCGGTGTCAAACAGCACACCCACCTTGGTTTTGTCATTGGTACACGAGACATTTAGCCTTTCATTCTCACAGTTTATGCTTTCACACCCCAAGTGCACTTTTCTCTTTTTTGATAAGTGTTTTATTTTCCATCCCTAACTGTGTAGCCTAGCAACAGGCAGCAGGCAACAGTTCAAGGCCTAAATATGGTTTTCTATGGAGGAGGAGCAAATGCCACGGTGAAGTACACTTAGTAATTTAAACATTTCAGGAACCAAACATCTTTTGCACTACCTTGCTTGTACAATTTGTTTATTTCATTTCCCAGAAAGCCTCAAAGCTCAGCAAGCGCTTGATTCAGACAGGCTTTTGTCCTGTGTTTAATACTCACACAAAGTTGGGAGTATTTTTTCTTCTTCTTTTATTTTTTTTTGCCCCAGAGAGACCAATCACCTGTGCTCTGTGGACACCAGCTTCAACCAGACAGATAGATCAAATCCCCAGTGCTTTTACAAAAACCCAATTCTGGGACATCACCTCACAGCTTCTGCTCAGGCTGACTATTTCTAGTCCTAGCAGATTTCCTCCAGATAGGGATTTAGATCCCTCAGGTGAGGCGGAAGCTAATTTCTAGACAGAAAAGGTGTGATTTTTAGATACACTGATGATGGATAATGCTGAACCTTTGGCTAAGGTAAACAGTCTTTCTTTTTCCTCAGGAAGCTGTTATGTGATCATTTCTTAGTTCTGTTTTCTTTTTATTTCAGTCCAGATTGTGAGTCGCTACTGACACATGGATCTGATTAGCAGCATTTTCTATGCCAATTCAGTTTATTCACAGGTTTTTTTTCCTTCAATGTTGGTTAGTTGCGGTTGGCCTGCAGGTAGCTGTGTGTGGTAGCAGATGTTTGGGTGTCATGCATTTAGCGTTTCAGGCAATTAAAAGGCAGAAGATTGTTCTGGATCTCAAAACTATATCTAAATAATGCATTATATATACAGTCTTTACAGAGCAGAGTATTTTAATATATTCAGTGCATTTTAAAAGCCTCCAGGGTTTGTTTCCGCTCAGAAAGCTAACATGTCATGGGATTTGCGTGTACAGTTCTCTTGGGAGAGATTAAGATATCATCCATATGTATTATTGAAGGGATTTGCTAAGACATATTTAAGGCTTATTCATAAACATAGTGGTTCATTTACAGTCTAGTAAATGAAGTGTAGTCATTTAAGATTAAGACAATGTTAATGTTAATCTTTAACCCTGTAGGCCAAGACCAGTTTTACCTGTGGATGTTAATATCACTGTTATTTTAGTATTATTTTGAATACTGGATGGACTTCTAGCTCTATATGGAGCAACTGAACTGATCGACTGGGTCGGGTAGACAGTTTCAATCAGATTTGTTCATTAGTATGCATTTAATTAGACATTAAATATTATTTTTTTTGTAAAGTTTTAGCATTTTTAGTTGTACTTTTGCCCATTATTTAGGTTTTTCTTTGTCTGGCTATCACCAGACCAAGCTCAATTTAAGATTGAACATTAGAACATTAGGGAGTCTGCTCTGTATTTTCTACTGCACAAGAGGTGTGATCAACGGGCATAGTTCAAATAACTCTGTACACAATCGGATAGTCCTTCAACCAATCAGACCAATGATCCATCGCTTCTCATTGTCATCATGTTAAACCCACCAATAGTGCGCCAGGTAGATAAGCCGGTTTGTGATTGGTCCCTGCAAATTTGTAACAGAAGCAGGATAAAAATATGCACAGATATCCAGCCTGAGCTGCAGGGTGAAATCAAATCACCGGCAGATCGGGCTGGGTTTACCCAGTCTAGGTTTTTCTAAATATACACTGAAGTGTCAGATATTGTAATAGTTCAAGTTAGTAAGGAGGACAGTAGGCAGGGGGGAAAACCTTGAAGAATATTTTTTCTATATAAGAATATTTGTTACAGCTTCAAAATTGCTGGTTGTTCTGCATTGTAAATGTGTTCAAATCCAACCACTTCATATCTGTGTGCAGTCTGCATTGTGACGGATTGATTTTTATGTTTAAAAAAACAATGACCCTGTTGTATTCATATTAATGAGAATTCCTAGGTGTGTGTTTGTGTATGCATGCTTGTGAGTGTGTTCTGCGTTGGGGGTGTTCTACGAGACGTGCCTTCATTTTTGTGTGAGTGTTAGTTCTTGATTGTCAGTGTATTTTTTTGACAAATTCCATTCATTCCTTAGGGGGTCAAATTGACAACAGACACTCAAGTATACTAGTGGGTTACCATGATCTTCACTTTAGAAATATTTTTTGTTTATACATGTTTATAATTAATGTGAATAATGCATATAGTAGTTCTTAGTAATCATTTGGGAGGTATGAACATTTTTTAGTTATTGATTAACTAGTAGTGAACTATCAGCTCAGCATTAATACTTAGTTTGTAAATCAGAGTTTTTTGTTTGTTAATAGTAGTTACTGGAATGTTAATGTTGTTACTCATTTGTTCCTGTGTAGTTAATCATTAATGACGGAACGGTATTCTAAAGAAATTGAATCCCATCCGGATATGAAAGTGTGTATTTGTTTGCAATGTTTTTCATTACTCATTTTGACCTTCGTTGAATACTGTAACTAAAGCTAAATTTCTCCCTGTGCTGCCTAGTGCACCTTCATTATGAATTTATACCTTCTTGCCAACTTTCTGGGTAAAATAACAGTTGGTGGTTCAAGCACTGCTGGCATCTTATCCGATTTTAAAAGAGAATGAAATCATGAAGAGAGTCCAGTCACGGAAACAGCTCAGAACTGGCAATGCGGTAGCAGCATCATGTCAGGTATGAGTAAGGCCATAGGCAGGGTTTTAGAATCACAGAGGTCCCGAATTTGAGCTAGTTAGGAGGGTTCGGGGACATCTTCCCCTGAGAAATCTTTGATTTGTCTGAACTACATGTGTGCATTTCAAGACGCTTGAAGGCCAAAAAGATTGGACAACAATACCATGTCAGTGGGCAGTAGATTATTTGTTAATACCTGTTCTCTCCTCATCTCCATCACTCTTTCTTTTTCTCTGACTCTTCCCCTCCTAAAGCTGAGCTTTGACCAATAGTCATTTCATTTTTCGCTTGTGTCAGTGAACATTGGGTCATCTGATATTTATGTTTTATGAATAATTTTCTGTGTTTTCTAAGTTGGCTACCAGGAAAGCTTGGTAACTATGTTTATTTTTGTACACAATATGTACACATTCATTATTAATCTTATGTCTAATATGATGAAAATGGCTTTGTTGATGTTTCTTTTCCACTCACATTGAATCACGTTAATTATAGGTCTTTTTTTTTTTTTATGTCGAAATTGGACAAAAGTTAATTAGTTTGCCTGTTTATTTTTGTCAGTCGTTTAACATTCCTATCCTAAAACAGCTGTCAAATATGAAATGTTTAGTTTAGCTGGTTACATCTTATCTCGCACTTTTTGACCATTAACTGAAGCGCCTAGAATTCCTTTCTGTGAACATAAAGCCTGCCTATTTAATTGGTCAGCTCAAATATTTTGACATTGACAAGCGGTGACAGACCTCAGAGGCAGCTCAAATGAGAAGATCTTGTTGCCATGCAATATCCTTGCAGCACTAAAGTAGAGTTAATACTATATTAGGCAATTATTTTATAACCTTTATTATACACACATCTGAAAAATACAGCGGTAGTCTCATAGCTGACTACGGCCATGAGTATGATCCTCACCTTCATTAATTCCTTCCCTTACTGATATACATATTATAATAAGTCTAGTTTATTTCAGTTGGTTTATTTTAAGCATATGATAAAAGTCTAAACCGAAATTACAATACTGTAATAATTATAATTTACAGTTGTTAGGAAAGCAGTATAATATTGTATTCATTGTGCTTAAAGTGCCCCTTTTATGTTTTTTTCAGAATATTTCCTTTCGTGCTGTGTTTGTGAATGTCTCCCAAAAAAAAAGAATGAACTCCGAACCGCCTAAACGAGTCATTTGTATTAGACCAATCACACATTCCAATGTCAGACTCTCTGACCAATCAGAGCAGAGTAGCTTGCAGAAAGACGAGGTTTAGAGAGACGTTCGAGTGCAATGTATATTATTAAACTTTTTATTTTTTTTTACCTTTGATGCATGTAAACCTGTTGTAGGAGACCTCCAAAAACAAAATTAGGAGGCTTTAAAATAGCATAATAGGATACTTCACTATGGTGCTCATGAGGAAGATGCAGGTTGTAGTCTGCAACATTCTTAGATAAAAACGCAAAAATAAACGAAAAGCAAAGAGCCAATTGCAAGTTATCCATCAACACGAGAGGGTTGGTTAGTAGCTTAACTTCTGCTGATTTTATAGCCTTCTTTGTCTTTAAAGTCTTACGATATTAGACATGGCAGAGTACCTTCTGTCACTGCGGCTCAACCGTAGCACTTTCAGCTCCATCATAGCCCAGTTTGGCGTTTTTTCAGGTGATTAATTTTCAGTGAAACTTGTTCCGCCATTACAAACAGGTTGCAACCATTTGAGCTCCCATTTAGCAGTGTGGTTTTAATTACGCCTGTCTGCCGAGGGGGAGCAGCAAGCCGAGCGGCTGAGGCCATGACCGTCTGCGAGCCACTCAGACATGGAGCACATATGCTGCACGAGAGCAAACGAGTGCCGGGTGCAAATGGAGGGAAGATGAGTAATTCATGGCACGGAGTCAAGTCAGTGCGGCCGGATTGTAATTTAGTCCCGTTTGGCAGTGTTCACCTGAGTGCCAGCACAGCTTACAGCCCCCATCATCTCCCATGAGATGTCATCATGACTCAAGAGCGCACCGATCCCTCTTCGCATTCCTCTCGTATAATTCTTATTTGTTTATGTGTTCATTTAGGTCTTTGCTCTCTGTCAAGAGTAATTCTGCCGTCTGTGCGGTTTAGGCATTAGGAGTGCAGTAGTTGAGATGGCGAACATAGTTTGATGGAGTTGCCTTTTACAAAGAAATGACTTCTAAATTACCAAGAAAGAAGAGGAGATGGATCTAGGGAGATTTTGGTTGGTGTTTACCTCACCGATTTCAGTGTGAATTATATTGTTGCATTAGTGCCGTATTGTTTGTTGTAGGTCACCTTGGTGAGAAAGCATCTGCTCAGAACAATAAAGTCATGTAAATGTTGGGGTTTGGATGGATGCTGGTGTCCTCAGCAGGCTCCTTAAAGTCAACGTGAAACTACATATTTCAGAGTGCAAAAGGATATTCAATTTGGAAAAATCTAGGTTGGGAGGCCCACTCAAACTTGAGAAAAGCTTTTTACACACATGATTAGTTTGTCAGTGCAGGATCAAAAAGGATTTTTAGCTTTTAATGCTATATTAATTATATATCTATTTAAAGGCACAATGTTTAATTTTCGCCGCTAGAGGTCGCTTAATTTAAAACAAAAATGTATCTTGATGACGCCTTGATTTCGCGGAATCATGAGAGTTGTTGTCTTCACCTCTACAGCCGGTGGAAAAGAATCCGACAGAACTCGGGCAGAAGATGACCGATTCCGCTCATGTGTATGTGGGGTAATGCAGTGCTGTTTTATCATATTAGATACATTTGAGTGTGTTGAGTTATGTTATAATGCTACTCTGTGCGTTCGCGCGGCGGCTACTATGAGACACGTGTTCACACTGCAGTGAGTTTTACTAAATAAAACAGGAAATCGAGGGTAATGTGGGTATGATGTCATTGATAGGCGACGCTCGGACATGGTCTGTGTCCTGGTTAAAACTGCTTATTTCTCTGGATTTAAACCATCTTGGAAACATTTGAGTGGTTTTGGGATATTTTAATCCAATAGTCTTACATATTGTAAATATGTATAAAAAATGTAATTAAAAAAAACAACTTTAAATGTCAGACTAAACTTTTTATAATAAATAATTTTATGTGGGTATGGTAGACTGACTTTTTCACATGGAACAAAAACAGTGGTGGTGTGAAAATGTCAAATCTGTTTTTTTGTTTTTCCATATAATGAAAATGTATCACTGGCTGTCAAGTTCAGAGGCAATTTTGCTTGTTTTTTTGTTTGTTTGTTTTTTACACACACCCATATTACAGTACTGTGCAAAAGTCTTAGGCATGTTAGTATTTTCACCCAAATTTTTCTATAGTGTGTCAGTTGGAAATGTCAGTGTACATTTCAAAACAAATGACACTGATTTTCAGAATAATATCAGGTGTATACTGTAAATTTGACATATTTGGTTTTGTGATGGATTTAACTTGCAATACTTAAGCTTAAGAAAAAACAAACAAACAAACCAGTCATGCTAATTTAATCAGAATATTTTCAGCAATATTTTATTTTACATTCACTCTACAGTTTAGATGTTATTAGACAGTTATTGGTGAAGTTTTTTCTTGTTGTTGAAGAGGATCTCGCAGAAGTGTCTATAGCCTCCAGAGGGAACGCAACTGCTGAAGAATCAATGGAGGATGAATGTACTCATCGCTCTCCTGTGACAATGTCAGTGTCAATGTTTAGTTCCCTTTCTATCACTCTACTGTCAGAATTGTGCCATAATAAAACACTACTCACACGGCACATCAATGAGAAATGACATTTTATTTTACGGCACAGACCACCGCAGTCTGCAGCTGGGATGAATCAACTGGTATCTGAAATCATACCAGAACTGACAGAATTGTTTCAAACATTAGCCGATGCGAGATTAACATTTTTTTCCTCCATTGTGAATGTAAGAAGAGGAGCGCTGAACTCTTCGCTGTGCGCCATTGTCTTGCTTTGTTTGAGAGGTAATTGTGTGTTAATGAGATGAACCCATGAGAGAGATTTCAAAAGCAAATTGAGTTGAGCAGGTGTTTGTTGTCTTGCATGTGCTTCAGTGTTTTAGATAATTAGAATTGCATTGTATTCCAAAATATTCACCCATTCAGTTTTGTCTTTTTAATTTAGCTCAATTGCAAACCGTAAACTAATCTTTTCAGCATAATGACAACCAAATAACATGCACTTGTGTTCATGAGCACTACTGCGGATCAGTTTTGTGTTTCGCTGCATTAATAACAGTGTTGTAGAAGCTACTTGGAAATTACAGCTTGTCAAACTACAAGCTAATTTAAAGTAGTTCAACTAAAGTCAAGCTACTCTTTTGAAACAGTAGCAAATACACTACATGTTACCAAAAATCAGCTAAATATATTAAAGCTATACGGCGGATAAATATATATATTTTTTTACATTATATTATATATTATTATTTTTATATATAAATATGAACTAATTTCTGTCCCCAAAAAAGTAAATGCATGAATGCTTTTAATTAGGGTGACCACATCCAACTTGAACAGATGAAATCTCTATAAATACAATACAGTAACTAATAAAACTAGAAAACTTATATAGCTGAGTACAAAAAATATTGATGATCAGCCGCATTTAACACATTTTTTAAAACTATTTTAAAAAGACCTAAATTGTCTTTAATCTGTGAATCCAGTTCTCAATCTGTTCATTTATATAAACTATATACACCTGTGACGATTACTCTACTATTCAAGCAAGAATTTGATTTGATGAAACTAACAATTTACGTGGATAAAATTTAAACATTTATTTCACAATTCTGACTTTTTACTTGCAGTTGTTAGAACTGCACTCACAATTATGAGAGAAAAGGCAGAATATTGGGTTTATATCTTGTAATACTGATTTTTTTTCTCTTCTCAGAAGTGAGATACAAACTCAAAATTACCTTTTTATTTCTTGATTTCCTTAAACTGTCATTTTCTGCCTCCAGGCTCTATCCACAAATAAATGTCATCAATGTTTGCAAAAACTCAAATAGTCTGTGAGGGAGTTTAGGAGGAATCGATTGATTAGAATGAATCTCTGACGATTATGCTTAGTTTCGCCCTCATGGATTCTTCAGTCACATGTCTCCTTTGTTCTCAGTTTCCCGCTACTTGTTACTCATTGCGTTCTAGTTTGTTACTATGGTTACTCATCAGTTCCCTCGTTTATATCACCTGTGTTTATCCAATCATCTTTGTGTTCTCCCATGCTGCGTCCCAATCCGCCAACTTGTGACCTAACTATGACCTAAAAGTGTGTACTCTTTTTGAGAAGAAAAAAACTTAGTAGCATGATCTGCCATACGTGGGTCTTTCATGCGGAGACTCTCCTCATGGGTTTGCAATTTAAATATGATGATGCATTTAAAATGACAAAAGTTCACAATGCTGTTGCTGATAGTATGAGAATTGGGACACACCGCCAGTATATATTCTGCCTGTGTTTTAGTTCTCATGGTCAGTCCTCAAAACACTACACTGAGTTTGGTTTTGTGAAGTCTTGTTAAATAAAATCTGTCATATTTTTCTTCTTCGTGCTCACTTGCTTACTATGCTTAGCAAGTGAGACAGAATCAGACTTTTACAGCACTATATGAGGATGTACTATATGTATCATTAGGATGAACGGACTTTAAGTTCATCCTAATGATACGGTTCGTCCTAAACCTAACCCTAACCCTGTAGTCAATCATTTTATCCCTTAAAACTCACCAAAATGACACATTTATAAGTTGTTTCTTGTGAACAAAATTTCTTCATGCCTTAAAATAGCTTGAATGTAACTCTACACCCTTGCTTCATTTAGTATATGCGAAACCATGAATATGCAAATTAGCTCTGCCTCTACTCACTCAAGTCACTGTAGTAAACACTGCACAGGTATCGCTCTTTACAGCGTCGGACGCATAACGGAAATTCATATGATTAACCTTTTGCTTGACTACGTTATCAAACAGCTAATAACGTGTTGCTAATGTTACACAAACCATCTTCCCATTCACAGTCTCAGAGACAGACAGCTGAGGAAATCATCCTTAGAAATGCTTTGAACATCATAAAACGTCAGTGGAGAAAGGCATATAGTTCTTTATCACAATATACATTATATACATAATTCACCTGCTATATTGCTAAAAAAAATGTACCCGATTTTTCATATCAACATAAAAATATACCGGCATGGCTTCTCGAGACCCCCCTGCTTCACAGCATAGTTAATGATATGCTAAAGCCTATCCGCACGTTGACGTGATTGGTTACAAGGGAGTTTGTGATGTCAGAAACACCATCGATTTCAAACCGCGTTTTTGAGACTTTCTTTGTTTTAATGGAATTTTAAGGAGAAAATACTCAATGGTGTTAACTTATGCTTTCAGACAAACCATGTGTTAATTAAAAACTCCACATACTTGTAAACAACATAAAAAACTTGATTTTCAACACAGTGGTTCAACTTCAACAAACTTAAGAAAATAACATATGAGAGAGAGGATAGTATGAGCATGACTTTTGGTCAGGATGGACTAGTTTCTAATTTTTTGTGTGGTTTTGGACTCGTTTGAACTGGTAAATTATCTATCATCGACATACACTAGCAAAGACCAGGAAATGGGGGATTTGGGCACTTCTGGAAAATGAAGTTCACTCAACTTGCTACTTTTAGTTAGTTACTCCTCAACACTGATCAGCAATCTAACAGCACTGCAGCTCTTACATTATCTATGAAGATCCTCTAGTTATATAGTGAGCGCAGAGACTCTCCTTCACTGAGATGATCCCTATGGCTTCAACTTTATTTCTCGCACTTATTACAGTGGGTTCAAAAAAGTAAAAAATGTGTCTCATTTTACATTGAGTCTCTGAACTTTCCCATCCTCGTCTTGCCCCCATTCAGCAGGCAGTGAATGTTGGTTATAGCACACTCATCTGAGGTGGAGTAATCTGAGGCTATAGCTGTGCTCATGGTGTGGGGCTTGTGTGTGTTAGTCATAATGTAGGACATAACCAGATGTGGAATACACCTCCCACATGTCCTCCTTAACAGCCCTATCATGAATTATGCATATTACATGCGGTACAAAAAAATGCAGGGTTTTTGTTTTTGGGTATGAGGAAAGGCAGCCATGCCAGTCTACTTTTGAAGCTGTTATTTTTCACATATTGTGATGCCAGTAACACTGAATTCATTACTTTGGATTTATTTCACAATTTGTGCATGTATTTGTCAAGTTTAATTAGATAAGTGTGTGTGACTGCTTCTGCGTTGTATTTTTTGTAGATATTCACACTTGAAATTTCCTTGCTTGACACTTGCTTACCATAGCAACGAGGACATTTCTGTTTACTGTGCAGCTTTCGTTGAGCAGGTAGCAAAGGATGCGAATAAAACACCAGGATGAAACCTAGGATAAATCAATGCCATGTATTCTGAAATATTTTTTTTTACAAACATAATAATGATTTTTCATATGATATTGCAAATGATAATGATTATGTTTATGTTCTGTTTTGAGGTTCGTAGTTTGATATTTGTAGATGGTGAACTGGACTTTTCACGCTCTGCTGTCTTGCATGTCGCAGCTTTGGAGAGCAGTGTTTGTACAAAGTCATGTTTACACATTTGTAGGCTGCATGCTACAATTAAAATGTGAACTAGTCTCTGGGTTTGCCTGTGTTTGTGAGGACCATATCATTAAATTCTGGAAAAATATCAGGGGCCAGTTGCAGAAACACAACCACTATGTTAAGACTGAAGACTGTTCTATAAGAACTGGTTTAATGATGGAGTACTTGAGCCTTTTCTGATGGGGCTTTTTGTACGAGTTAGTCGACTGCTGCATAACATGTAAAATAATAGCATTGGGTTTGTGGGGTTGTAGATAATCAAAGATATTTGAAAATGAACAAATGGGGCCTTTCCACTGTATGGTGCGATTCGGCACGGCTTGCTTTGGCTTGATTTACTTTTCCACTGCACCGCTTCAAAGTGGGTGGGATTATAGGATGATCGTTATAGTTGCGCCACCTCTACTTCTCATCATCATCATCAACAAGTTTGTTTCAAAGGAGCAAAACAAATACTGCTAAAAAAAACAAGAGAGTCTAGGAACTTGTACAATGAAGCGCAGACGACATCACTTGGTTTGCTCGACGGTGCACAAGGGGATGCTAATCTTACATTTAGCAATGTGTTTAGGGTCTCAATCACTACATCACTGTCACAAAGCAAATAATGGTAGTGACGATTCTCTCAGACCAATCAGTGACCAATCTGACCTGCAGTTTTTACACATCACATTTTAGTATCGGTACGGCATTCTTGGAACCTCAACCGAGGTGTTACTATTTAAGCAAGGTTACTATTAATACCATGCAGTGGAAAAGCGCAAAAACACATTTGCTTTACTGTTTCAAACCCCCTCTTTCTTACCACAAGGGCTATTTGGAATTCCTAAAGGCCTGTAGGCCAAGATGTGTGTACATCAGGGGTCTACGAATTGTCACACCTTTAGTGTGGTGGGGGAAGTTGATTGGTCAGTTTGAATCATAGACCGTTCACTGAGTATGGCTCTGAGCATAAACCTCCCATTCACTATCTTCCGCTGAAGAAAAGTGAAGCCGCCAATGGCCGAATATGGCCCTGACGTCTTGTGCTGATTTGGGACCTGAGTCTGCGCAGTAGTAAAAGCGGGACCCAAGTCTGCGCAGTAGAGAGCAGGAAGTAGAGCAGTGATATCAAGAGTCAAGAGCGGTATCTGTTAGTACAGTTTACTGCAGAACAACTCATTATGTCGGTGTGAATTAAGTTATGGAAATTTAGAAATTAAAGTTAAAGCTCCGATCTCCAACCGAAAAAAGTCTGTTGGTGCCTCAGTGAATACTCCACTCAAAGAAGCGGTCAATCATTACGTCACACCCCCGTTTTTATAGCATCAAATAACTAACTAAAACCAAACTTATTTAAAGAATGAACACTTGAACTAACATCAGCGTGATAAAAACGACTTAAAATGACAGAATGACATAAAAACATTTATGTGATGTGTAATGTGTTTAGTTTGTTCCACGTTCAATTACAATACACAGAGAGGGTGGGGTTTATGAGCTATACTGGGACCAACCACCTGGGGGCGATCGCGACGCTTCGGCTTCACATTGCAGGACTTTGCAGCACGCTTGTTTTGAATGTCTCACACTTGGTGTTGCCCCTCCGGTTCGAATCGCTCTCTCTATGCGGGACTTGAACCCGGGCCCAGGCACTCTAACAAGGAGGCTAGCATCAGTCACTAGAGAGCCTCTTGAGATCAGGGGAGTAAGGTTTACACACAGAGCTTTCACTGGCTCAGTCAAATGGCCGCCAGGGTTTCTCTTTTCTAAAGCTTCTCTCTCTTCCCCTCCCTTCCTAATGGTAAAAGTTATCATCATCTCATACATCTATTTTGTAACTATTTTAAGTGTAAGCATTACCATATTGTCATTAAACCCTTTCAATTACAAATGAGGTGCTAATGAGGTATTAACTTTGATGTACTACCTATTGCAATGTCGTCACACTATAGCAATGCTCTCCCACATATTTTGCAGTTTTCTACCATCTTCCTGATAATTTTTTCTTTAGTCATTCAGCGATCCTGCAGCCTTGAACCCCCTGTAGGCAAACAACCCTTCCAGGTTATAAAAGTATAGTAGAAAAGACACACTCTCTCTCTCCCCCTCTTCCTAATAGTACATGTTATCATCTCATTCATCTATTTTGTAACTATTTTAAGTGTAATCATTACCATATTGTCATTAAACCCTTTCAATTACAAATGAGGTGCTAACTAGTTTTTATTCAGAATTAACTTCGATGTACTACCTATTGCAATACAATATTGTCACACTATAGCAATGCTCTCCCACATATTTTGCAGTTTTCTACCATCTTGCTGATAATGTTTTCTTTAGTCATTCAACAATCCTGCAGCCTTGAACCCCCTGTAGGCAAACAACCCATACAGGTTATAAAAGTATAGTAGATCGAGCTATAAAAGGCCAAATACACTGTAGCAAAAAGCTCAGTTATTATCATCACCTATGTCAACAGTACTAAAGAGAAGCTTTCCCCCCAATAATAATGCATCAGCGTAATACAAAAAAAAAAGAACCAGAAATAGAAGGATTCAATGAAGGTGCGAAGTTCTCCATTACTTGTTGAAACGCTACATAACTTCAACACTTCTTTAGTCCTATTGCCAAAGATAGCTCAGTAGGCAGCAGGGTGCCAAAATAAGTCTGGCTGATTTTTATCAAAGATGCCACTTTTTTTCATTTAGAGTAAACGACACCTCTACAGTCTCCTAGTTCAAAGCTTCTGTTTTTTTATTTTCGTTTCCGATGTAAAGGATGTGCTCCAGTTGAGCGGTTTAGGGAAGGGAACGCACGGAAGCGCCTTTCTATCCGATCAAGAGTTTTCCGCTTTGATTGCGGTGCAAAGGAAATGAATTATTATTTGAAGTTGACTAATGTTTCCTTGTGATTGCAAACCAAGCCAGTTTTGTGCAGAAAGTCACTCAGAAAAGCTGAATGGCTTCGAGTTGGATATAAAAAGGCCTCTCACCGACACACTGTAGACGTCTGCTCCGGACTCTTGGCATATTTATCATTCCATCTACACAATTCAGGGGAAAAATGTCACCAGCCATATGCTTTGTGGCATGTAGCAGGCTGAGTTTAGAGCATATTTTGCCAGCGCTTTGCATTTGCTATGTGAATGTGATTTAGCTCACAGAGAGTCGCAGATAGTAGCAAATGTCTTTGTCACCCTTGTGGCCTGCTAGCTCAATTTAGAGACTCTATCAGGAAAACATGCTTCAAAGGCTCCACATGCTCAGGGTCCAATCTTTGTTTGGAAAGGTCTCCCTTTGTACCCCGGGACTGTGGTTCTTTCTCGCCCGAATCCGAATGAGTTCACGTTCAACCTCTCCTTAATGTTTTTTCTTTTTAAATCTTCTCGTCTTCGTCTTTCAATGCCTCAGTCAAATGCTGTGTGATTTACGTTTTTTAGCCACATTGTTTCGCCTAGGTGTCCTTGGGTGAGCTGTGATTTGTTTAAAAAGAAATTTCCGTTTTCATTTCATCAGTGTGCCTTTCTCTCCTAGCCCTGAGTTGAAACTCCAGGGAATGACCTGTGTGGAAACTTGAATCTAGATTTAAAAATCCAATAAAAGCGAACCAGCGAACAGATTTGCTAGCTCTGGTCCTGAAGATTTCCCTGATTACTTTTTGAAGTGCCTTTTAGCGGGAAATGCCAGAAATAGACAGAAAGGCTATAAGACTACCACTCTATATCAACTGGTCATGCGTAAGCCTCATGTTCTGGTGTCTTCGCCCCTCACTAGCACTTGGTATGGAAGTATAATAATGACTAATGTCTTTGAAACAAAAAAGCATGTTAAATTATAAATAACTGAAAAAAAAATGAATTAACAGTGCTTGCATTTTATCCATTGTATTTCCAGAGCTTGCCTGTATATGGTGTGCTTCATCAATAAGACGCATACTGACTGAGGTTTTTTTTTTTGTATCAATGTTAGTCTAGTAAGCCAGCATTTTCACTTTAAGCATTTTAGAACGTCCCACAACCGGGAGGAATCCTGGAGTGTATGATGTATGAGGGCAACCCCACTACTGCAGCACAGCCATGATATTAAGTTGAAGTCCAGCCCGTGTAAAGACTAAATTAAATGTGTTCGGAGTTTGTCACACCACAGAAAAATGTGTTATTAACCACCCAGACAAATTTAAATGATAATAAAAAACGCTAAGTAAATAAAATAGCTTATCAAGCATTAGCATTCTCCGCTCTCAAACGCTGGGGGGGGGCGTGTCCGCTGTCTGCGCTGAAACCACGCCCACTCGCGGGAAAGCTGCCGTAAGCACACAAGACAACACTCAATGGTGGGTGCGTACTGCCCACAATGGCACAAGTTGTCAGCGGGACGGGAGGATGAAGGCAAACGGATGCGAATGTGCTCTAGTTATTGTAGTGTTAGGGGAGGAACCATGCTCAGTTGCTCCAGTGCATCATCAAGCCACCATCTTGCCTAAGGCCAAAAAATCCTGAACACAGAAATGGTGAAAAACTCTTTAACTATACAATTCAGTACTACACAGTTCCCAGTCTTAGAAGTGTGTTGCTGAAACACGTTACAAACATTTATAATGCGTTTAGAAACAAATCTCAGAATTGCCTTTACAGATATTTTAAGGAATCACCCGCTTGCACTGCTAAATATTCTGCTGAATTTGAACCACTGAAGTTGTTGAAGTGAAATAAAACGGACTGAAAATTGCCTGTTGAATATTTTAGGTGGTATTTTTAAACAGACCGAAGTCTTATTAGTATTCTTCCATTTCTTCCGCTCGAGTCTATGGCAGCCCATAGAACCGCTTGTGGGAAATTTGGCACACAGTAAAGGACATTCTGATCCGTCTCTAGCGCCACCAACTGTCCAAAGTTACACTCACATTTATGTTAATAACATTTGAACCGTAAGGTCTAGAAACAAATTACATGTTTTCGTCTGATTCCTTGGCTCAAGTCGATTCAATCATCCCTATGACTTTTCCCATCATTACATTTTTTAAATGTTCTGAAAAACCTACTATCTAACTCCTCCTAGATGGCTTGTCCGATTTTCACAAAAATGTAACCAGATCATCTTCAGACCAAAAAGTTATGGAATTCAAGTTGATTCATCAAACTGTCTTTGAATAGCGCGCAAATTAATTTCATGTAGCATTTGCGAAAATAGATGCAAGGCTGTATCTCCGCAACGAAATAAAATGCATTCAAAGTCGGGTGTGGGTCATTTTTTGGTCTATAACTCCTAAACGAAATGCGATATTTTCACCAAATTTGAAACAAAAATCGTTGGGGCTGCTCTACTTGAAACATGAAGTTGCCTCTAACTACAGGACCATTGGTCTGATTGACTTTAAAATTGACATGCAGTGTCTCAGTTGCTATCATAGTCCATTATGACACTGGCGTACCTTGGAAAGAATGGCTGTCATTTGTAACAGCAATCGTTTTGTATATTGCTATATTTTACGATATGTTGCTATGTTTATTATTTAACAAAACTCTGAATGTGTCTTCGGCACCATGCCCTGAAGCTATACAAAACGTTTCAGGGCAGCACCCCCTTGTGGTACATTGTAATGAAATTATATTATAATCAATTATATCTCTTTACAACTTAATGTATTAATGTGTTTTCAACCTTTTTGCCTAATATTGTCTCCAAATGTCTTCACTAATTTTTGCAGTTGGTCTGCTGCTAGCTTCCTTGTTTGCTTCTTGTGCTTGACCCGATAATTGCTGCTTGCAGCTATATTTAATAATGAAATTGTCTATGAAATGTTTTCATTTTAAATATTCACAGCTTAAATATACAACCGTGTTAAATTTCAGCCCCTAAAAGTAAAAGCCTTGAAAATACAATGCATTGAAATGCAAGTACTGTTAATGCAATGCATTTTTTTTCAGTTAGTCCAATTCAACATGCTTTTTTGGTTTCAAAGACATTAGTCATTATTTTACTGCCATAGCTTGGCTGTTTCACTCGGTCCGCAGCTGCTGAAATGACAGTGGCCTGCAGTTTAATTAGTCACTTCAGCACAGATGCAGAATGAGACTCATAAAACATGAGCTCTCGGGCCCTGCAGCAGTGCACAAGTCTTCCCCCTGCCTCACCCCGCTGTAAATCAGGCAAAAGTCCTCTTTATTTCCCAATAAATCCCACTCGCATCCCACTGCCAGCTTAACATGAGCACGGTTTGTAAAGGCCGCCACGTGCCGTTTAACACAAGTACGTTTGGGCCCGTGGTTTCCAAGTCCAGAATACTCATTACAAAATGACAGCCGATTGGTGGTCGGGAGATTATGAAAAGATGAATTGCTGTTGTCAACGTCTTAAACGCTAACATATATGATCTCATCCCACCACCTGCTTAACACGAGTGCTGTTTGTAAAGCCTGCCGCGTGCCATTCAACTCTTTCCCGCCAGGGTTTTCTTCTTTTTTTAACTTGCCATCCACCACTAGTGTTTTTGACTATTCTCACGGCCCCTGGAATATTTTTTTGTATAGATATCTAAACATGCAATATATCAAAAGAAAGAACAGACCCTTTGCTTTTAAACAAAAAAAGACAGCTTTTTATAGCTTCAGGCATTCTTTTTTTATCAACACTTGAATGTGGGTAAGTTTCATAAAAAAAGCAACATTGAGCAAAAAGCTGAAAAAATTCATGTTTTTGTCAAAGACTACATCCAGATTTAATTGAAAACGATGATCAAAACATATATGGAGTTGATCCATCAACACCCCAAAAGCTTCACAGTCCTGTAGCTCGTCCTGGGTCGGCATTTCATTCAGTAACATTAGGCAGTTTTGATTTATATGCTGTTTAATTTTGATGATCGCGCATTTGTTTTGATCAGGAGATTCAGTAACTCTTCAGTAACAGTAAATCTTCAGTAAAGATGCGTAATAGTGCCCCCTACATAAAACAGTGAAAACACGGAGAGACTAAAAATTGTCAATAGCGGGAAGCATTAACACAGGCACATTGGGTCCTGTAGTTCCCAAGTCCAGAATATACATTACAAAACGGCAGCCAATTGGTGGTCAAGAGGTCACGAAAGGGGGGAACGCTGTTGTTGATGTCTTAAACGCTTGCATATATAATTCCAATCGCATCCCACCATCTGCTTAACACGAGAACGGTTTGAAATGCCCATCGTATGCCTTTAAAGCAGGCACGTTTGGCCCTGTGGTTCCCAAGTCCAGAATACACATTATGAAACCGCAGCTGATTGGTGGTTGGGAGGTCATGAAAAGTGCTGTCGTCGACATTTTAAATGCTAACATATATAATCCCAATCGCATCCCACCACCTGCTTAACACGGGTGCGGTTTCTAAAGCCCGCTGCATGCCATTTAATGCACTTTGGCCCTGTGGTTCCCAAGTCCAGAATACACATTACAAAATGGAGATTGTAAAGAGGTGTAGCGCTGCTATCGATATCTTTAACGCTAACATATATAAGCTTTCCGGTTACAAAAATTGTATTCACCCCAAAATTTCCTCTCGAAGGCTAAGATATTCGTGCCCCTGGACAGCTAATTTATCTGCTGGTGTCAAGCAGGAGGCAGGAGGGGGAGGAGGGGCGGAACCGGGCCGGCAGAGAGTGGGAGGGGGCGGCACTGCGGAGAGAATGGAATGTGACAGTGCTCCTCTCCGCTGTGTTCATTCCTAGTCTCATGCTAATTAGCCCTGGGAACAGGCTGCCACAGCCATGAGAGGTGCCTCTGGTGCAACATGATGCAATGCAGGGCATCCCTGTCCTATATCAATGCAGAAACCTCTGTGGCTCATATCAAAGCGGGATCTTAGTAGACTGTGTCATCCTGCTGGGCTGGATCTGTTGGTTTGCTGCGGGCAGAAACAGGTTTATCAAAAGATCTTGTTTGCACACCATCATCGGCGTATATGTTTAATGTGCAAGCCAGGCTAATTAGATATAGAGCGCCATACATGTTCTTATTAAATTGAAAGAAATGCCGTTTGTTGATCAGGTGAGGTTTGATGGAGAACGGTGGGTCGGTCTGGTGTTGATTCTGAAAATGAAAAAGGGCACCCTTTATCGCTCTTATGCCTGATGAAAGGCTATTGATTACAAGACTGAATGGGTAATATTGAAGGAAATATATAGTCTGGGTTCTGTTGAGGCACTTTCAGCCCTTGCTTTCAGGTCTACATTCTTTCTTGTGGTTTGGTTGCTAGGCACTTCATCAGGAAACTCAATGTGTAATTAGAACGTGTGCAGGGCTTATTTTCTGTCTGTTCTCTTACGAAGCTCTTGTAAAAAGCTACAATAAAGGTGATTGTCTATACAAAACAGGAATGCACCAGTATTTAAATTATGTACATTAGGGAAAAAAGTATTTTCACTTTGAGATTTGCTTGAGATAATTGAAGTGTTTTTTTTTATATATATATTAAAACATTAAAATTTGATGATGGCAAATATAATCTGTACAAATAGGGGAATTGAGCATGAACAATTAAATATATTAATATTATATAAAAAAATTGACCAGGTTATAATCTTTTCCACAATGATATATTGAGCAGCATAACTGTTTTCACAATGATAAATGTTTCTATTAGAATGATTTCTGAAGGATCATGTGACACTCAAGACTGGTGTAATGATGCTGAAAATTCAGCTTTGCCATCAAATGGAACAAATATTTTAAATTGTGATCACAAGGTTACTGTTTTTACTGTATTTATTTTAAAATAAATAAATAAATGCAGACTTGGTGAGCATAAGAGACGTCTTTCAAAATCATTAAAAATCCCAAAGCTTGACTAGTCAATCAATTCAAGTTCTCTCATTTATATTTATTTATTGCACTTTTTTTAAATAATTAAATCACAATTAATTAGGCAGCCTTTAAAACGCATGCTGGCTGTTTTTTTTTTCATAGAGTTTGGCCATTACAGGAACAGTTTTTTCCACACATTTGAATGTGTATCTAGTTTATGTCATAAGAACCAGCATAGGCTGGCAACTTTATCTCCCAAGGGTCAGTGTTGATTCTGACAGCTGAGGTTTCAGGATCAAACCAAACAAACTCTGTCTGAGTATGTGTTAAGTCTGTGTTATGCTATTTACACATTTACTGGAAATCTAAGAGTATGTGAAAGCGTCTGTCAGATGTACCGAAAGGTGTTTTGGAGTCTAAAGATTGCATTTCAGGCTTGAAATAATGAACTGTCGTTAATGGATTTGTTTAAAACAGAATAACATAATTTGGTATGGAATCTTACACTGAATTCCCAATCGACAACAGCGCAAGGTGCCTTCATTTATTTGTGTTTGTTTCTCTGACAGATTCAAGAGCAGATGGAGCACCGCAGAAAATTGATCACGCTGTCATTGGCGGCGTTGTCGCGGTGGTTGTGTTCGCCATGCTCTGTCTTCTGATCGTTCTCGGACGATATTTTGCGAGACACAAAGGTAAATCAAGACACAACTCTGGATTTAGTTTGATTTTGGGTTGCATTTTATCTTTAAAAATTACAAATATTCCTTCTTTTTTTTAAGGTACCTACTTTACCCACGAAGCCAAAGGAGCAGACGATGCCGCGGACGCCGACACTGCCATCATCAACGCAGAGGGTGGACACAACAATTCGGATGACAAGAAGGAATACTACATTTAACTCTGACTAGACCTGCTAGCTTCCTGTGCTGAACAGCAAACTGTGGACTGCTGGGTTGGGAGGTAGGGGTTGTGGGATTCAATCAGGCTGGATTCACACCTGTGCAGCTGAAGAGACGGCGAGGAGAAGGTGCTGCCATCGAAACAGACGGGGTGTGGGATGGCAGAGCACTAGGAGAGCTCAATTTTAGACCGCTTCACCATCCAACACCTCCTGCTGGGGCCGGTTTTGTTCAGTTTAAACATTTGCTAAGAATTTTGTGCCTTGTTCTGTTCTTACTGAAGTTCCCACTTTCATCAGGACACCCACAAGCTACTGTCTCTCGAACGGTCCAAACCCACGTCTTTTTGTTTGTTTGTATTTCGTTACGTTTTGGTTTTAATTGCCAGCACATCTTAAAGCTCCCTCTCGTGCTGTTCTGTCTGCAGGTCTGAAAGAAAGCCACACACGAAGTTTCGATGTAAGATTCAGTCACAGAACGATCTCTTGGGTTGTTTTCATGGATTGATTCCAAGTCATTTATTTGGCAAATTGCCTGTTGCTCTCTTTAGTCCCTCAGAGAATGAGTTAGAGATGATACAAACCATTTTTGTTGTGACCAACAGCATTCAGCAGCACTATTGTGTTGTTGCATTATTTATTAGATATACTGTATGTGATTATAATCGGCTTGTGATGGTATTAGGGCTGTCAGTTGAACACATTACTGAAATATGTGACCGTGCTGGCAAAATGAGTCGGCTGATTGCGAGCCACAGGCAAAACACATGAAAAATGTCAATTTTGGTCGAATTTGAGGTTTGCACACAAATTAGGTCATTAGCCCTCGTCTAGCAATCCCAATGTTCCAAATAGTAATGAAACATCTAAAATCACCTTTAATTGTACGTTTTCTGAGAGGCGTACCTTTCCTGAATAATGAAAAAATGCTGTTTTTCTCTGCTAGCTTCTTGACTGCCGCTTCCCCTCAGCACAAATTTGAAAGGCCTAACGCTGTAAAACTTAGTTCTTGAAATTCTCAGTGGCATGAGTCTGAACCAATGAAATGTAATTTTTAAACTAATGCTGATGTAAACAAAACGACTCGTGTGATCCCGACGTACACATATACACAGAATTACAGCATTTCAAAATATCTGTCTTGGCGAGTATTCCCGCAAACATGATCTGTTATGTTTTACGTGAACGTTCGGTTAACTGTTGGGGAAAAACATATGAAGTGCAAGTTTATATTAGATCTGTCCATTACAGTAGGTCTTAATAGGCTGCCTGTCTTATTAAATGTGGGAAAAAAGTAAAATATATATTTTTCCAATAGATATGGGTTTTGACTTGGTCAAAACACATTTTTTGGAACCTTCAGAAAATTTGGTCCCACTTTATATTAAGTGGCTTTAACTACTGTGTACTAACATTTAAATTAATAATTTGATACAATGAATTCATTTCTGTAATTACATCTATAACTACACTGTTGAGCCTTCCCTTACACCTAACCCTACCCTTAAACTTACCCATACACCCAAACCCGTCCCTAACCTTACCTGAATCCCACCTCAATAGCAGCAAAAGTGTTTTACAATACAATATGAACATAAGTACAATGTACTTAAATTATGTAATTACATTGTAGTTAAAGACACTTAATTTAAAGTGGGACCGAAAACAGTAACTCGATTTTTCTCAAATTTGACTTTGCTTACTCCATCAACTTCAAATAGGTTTTTTGTCTGATTCTAAGAAATAATAAATAATTTTGTAGGTTTTTTAATAGAATGTGAAAATAACTAATTTGCTCATTAAAACTTATTTTGCCAGCATTGGTCACCTATGATTAAATATAAAAAAAATGCAATCATATTAATGCCCCCTGACCAATATTTACATTTTGCCAATGAAATCACACTGTTTTATCTATTAATTCATTAATATTATTATTATTAACTCTTTCCCTGCCAGCATTTTTTTAAAGGTTGCCAGCCACATAAAGTTTTGATCTTTTCAAAAAATATTCATGGCCCCAGAATATTTTGTTGTATGAATATCTGAACATTCAAAATATCAAAAGAAAGAACAGACCCTCTGCTTTTAAACAAAATCCCTTTTTTTTCTTTTTGTCATAGACCACCCGCCTATAGGTGCCTATTACTAATGCAGCCTTTAAATAACACAAAAAATACTACGCTATTGACTTTAGACCAGGTTTTTGTTGGTCATTTTCAGTTTCCTCAAAATAGCAACGCACCAACAATGCGTCTGAACACACCTTTTTTTCAGGCCAGCACACCCATGGGCGAACACATGTGTGCGAGTGCGAGTGCGTTTGCTATTTAAACAGCGTGAAATAACACTAGACGTGAAAATGATAACTGCGTTTCGGCTGAAACTAACAAAAAACACGAGTCGCATTGCAGCAGGTGTATGGTAGGGCCCTTACTGTGAATGGTCACATTATTTTACATATGATATCGCTTGTTTCTGTATCTTCTTCGCATGTGTTTTAATCAGGAGATTCAGTAACTCTTTTAGAAGATGTGTAATAGCGCACCCTAGTGTATAACAGCGAAAACATGGAAAGCCAGAAAATTGGCGGGAAAGAGTTAAACAATCTTTTATTATTTTTCAGAAGAAAAAAAATCAGCTCTACTAGTCATTTGATGCAAGCAACATGGTATTTATCAATTCATAATTTGTGATTTGTTTTACTTATTTTACAGGACATGGTACATTAAAATGCGGTACTCATGGCGGAACGTGCCAAAGATAAGTCCTGGGTTAACGGACAGATCGACAACCTCAATTACACAATGATTTACTGTGGCCTGTAGTGTGGTGATAAGACTTCTATTTAGAGATATGGAAATAATACAAACAGTATATTGTCTTCGCAAGCCTAGTTTGAATGAATTAGATTAATTCATCAGCATATGTTGTAGTTGGTTTAACTTTTAAACGATTGACAGCCCTAATAGTTTCAGAGATATACGGTATGTGATTATAATCGGCTTGTGTTGATATTCATTCCGGCTTGTATCGCATTATCCATACACCAGCTCCACTCACAGACTAATTTATTGTAATTATGCCCAAGCATTAAAAATGAATGCCAAAGCAAAGAAGAGCAGAACGGCTCCTGGCTCAGCTGTACAGGAAGGCCGTCACAAAGATGTCCCCTTCGACGAAACAAAACATATCTATCAGAGTGTAAAATAGCTTTCATTTTTAGCCTGTTCTCATTCAGTAGGCTCAGTATAAGGTTGAGGTCAGTGAGTTTCTCCAACTATTGTTAGTGCTTCTGTGCGCTTCTCATAGTGACATAAAAATAAAAAAAAATAATGTAATAATGAAATAGATGGAGCCTGTATGTTGTAAGCCATACTCACAGTTGTGCCCTCTTACATGTTTCGGTTAGCAGCTCTTATTCTCTGTTCCTTGTGTAGATGCCAGACTGAATGTAATAACTCTACAATCATGCAATAGTTTCTAAAAGCGAGTCCTGATGTTCTGGTTATCTTATCACATGCTTTATTTTCACGTGATGCGTTGGAGAATTTTCACAGAGACACTTATGTTTCTTCACTCTTACTATAAATGTATAGTGTGTGAAATTATTACATTATTGTAGAGTTAGTATATAGTTGGTGATTTATCACACTCACATCAGGCATTGTTCATATCTTTGGCCTTTGTTCAGTGTTATAGACAATGGGACAGATACGTATTGTTTGTGATTGACTACATGGGGGCATTTTAGAGTTATGGTGCGAGTACGGTTAACATTGTAAAATCCTTGTGACAAAATTGTTTGGTCATAGCGTTTACATGAATTTGTGTATTATCAAGTGCTGTTTTTTTTTTTTTTTTTTTATCGTTATCTTTTATCTTAGTGTTATTCCTGAGATTATCTGGCAGGTGAGCATTATTCAGATTTGAAAACGCTAATAAATTATGGTATGTTTGTGCAAGGCTCTCGTAGCTAATGCCACTCTTTATACTTGGTTATACGAAGAGAAACTTTTCTTTTTGATTGTCATAGTATGTTGTACAGAATTTTGTGGTTTTATACAGCAACAGTAGATTTATTTAAACATATCATGTTTTGAATGCCTACAACACTAAACTGATTGAGAATCAAATAAATGAAAGTTAAATTATGCCCCCTAAAAAATACAAATGTTGGACCCAATCACATGATACTACCATTCGAAATTTGGAGTCAATACGATTTAAAAAAAAAAAGATATTAATACTTTAATTCAGCATTCACAAGGATTCATTAAATGTGCCGTGTGTAATATTTATGAGGATCTATTGACAGAAATGCAGTAAAATATACATAACTATGTTTTCTGTGGTGTATAAAGACCACCTTACATAATGAACCGTTATGTTTTTATTAGAATGAGCCATTTCTATCTCCATACACCGTGGGCCATTTTGTGCCGCCATGTTTTACAGTAGCCCTAAACGGACAAAATGCTCTACAGAGCGCTAGTCACTCTCTGCTCTCTCTGACGACGACATATATGTCCTGTGTCGCCACCGTAGCTTCTCTATGTGCTTTAAAGGGAGGGGTGAGCAGTGGGTTATTGCAATTCACAAACTCACCACTAGATTTGACTAAAATTCAAAAAACACAAATTAAATTGATCAAAAGTGACAGTAAAGACATTTAACATTATAGTTCTTATCAGTTCTTTTGAACAATCTATTTAAATATGAAAAGTATGCATCATGCAGCACAACTGTTTACAATATTGATAATAATAAGAAATAGTTCTTAAACACCAAATCAGCAAATCCACGATTTTTAATGCATGATGTGTATGCAAAGAACCGCCTGACGCAAAGTGCTTTAAAATTGTTAAATGCACAGCTAGCCGTGGATTTATCCCCCTTATACTAAGGTAATTTGCCAGCATTGACAACTGTTATTGATGTTTGCAGTGCAATATTTGACCAGAAGGGTAAGATTGACGGTTATTTTCATCAAGTACGGATCATTAAGCCCAAAGTATACTTTAGCCGCCCTCGTCTACGCACTGTCCACATGCACGTACAATAGCACACAACAGCACATGCGCAAGAAAGATAGATGAGTCCACTAGGTGGTAGTGTTGCACGATATACTGGTACTAGAAAAGTATTGCGATACCCTGCTATTACAAACGGTACGATATGGAATTTTATTAGTACCGGTACTTTAAGACGGACCGCGCGTTAATAAGAGCTGTATTTATTTGTGTCGTTGAGTGACAGCAGGAGTCAGGATGTGTGTGCAGAGCTCTCCACCGTTCACTAAACATTGGAAGCAGAAGAGTTAAATATACACGTGCAGCGCTTGACAAAGAAAGCAACAAAAACATGTGCGCATGAGAAAATATAGCGCGCGCGGGATGTGCTCTCCCTGCCGGACATTGATCTGAAGCGCGAGTACACGCCTTTGAGACAACATGCGATCGCGATTCAGTTCTTTCGGATTATGGAAATATTATTCATTAAGAATCAGTGTATATTTAATTTATTGAGTTAAGACTAAGCAGTTTTTTTAATTTATTTCTTGACTTGCTATACTGTTAAATAGACCTATAGCTGAAAAATAAAGCACTGTTTTTGTCATATTGTTAGTAATTTGCATTTTTAGCTTATTTTTAAAAACAAAGATAAAATAAAAAAATTGCAATTAGTAGAAATGGTCAAAAACCAGGGCAGGAACATGCTGGCCAAGTGAGTTTTCAGTTAAAAATTTAATGATTAATAAGTTATGTTGTCATATTATTCAATTACTTTTACTGGGTGGTATTTTGACCATGGTATCGATTTAGTATCGGTATCGAGGTATTTTAGTCTGGTATCGTATCGAAGTCATAATTTTGGTATTGTGACAACACTACTAGGTGGCAATACAGTGTTCAGTTGTCAAAGAAGAATTTGGAGAGAGCATTTCAAAAACAACACGCTTGAAACAGGAGGAAAACACTTAGAATGGACGGTGAACTTGACGAGCGTTTATCCGTTGTTTCTTCTGAGCTATGTTGCGATGGTTGATCCACTACTTTTTTCTTCAATTCTGCCAAGCGAATGTCCTGTGTGTGCGCATTAATATAAAACAAAATCTTATTGACTCCAAACTTTTTAAGTGTAGCTACATTCAATGACAAAATGATATCTTTGTGCACCGCCATGCATGTGAAAAAAAAAGTTGTTCATAAATGTATACTATATCATTTTGCTCAATTATGATACTGTTATTGTAATGGCATGAAGCTATTTTACATGTCAAATAAGGAGTGAGGGCTACAAACAGTCATAACATGGTGAGGGTTTCCACTGCGGATCCACCAACCCATGCTTCCAATCAAACCACTCCTTACCTTTCTTTTTGCTGTTTACTTTAACTTAATTATACACATGTTAAATGGTAAATGATCTAAAACTGCCCAAACCTGAAGAAGAGAAAAAAACAACAACACATGCACACACAAACATACCTTCAATGTAGGTTTGATTCTGCCCTGTCTCAGGTCTGTCTATGAATTCATTTTTTGCATCTCAGGTAGAATGCAAAAGTGATGCCCCATATCTGAAAGAAAAGACTTAAGTTATTTTAAAAAATCACGCAGAATAAAACATGTTCTACATGTTTTATCTGCTCTTCAGATGCTGTGCACTGTGTAAATGTTCATATTACTTTGTATAGTTGAGTCACAGCAGATAATAGGTTTATTTAAAGAAAATAAATCTAAGAAATTAATCTACAATGCATTTTCCATTTTTAGACAACCTGTTCTAAGCAGAGCTGTCTTTCATTGTTTCCACAGGTTTTATGTCAGATATTTTGTCTCATTTCTGTAGTTTGTACTCCTGTGTAATTAAAGTTATTTACATGTTCGCGATTACACTTTGTATTTGATCATGAAAATACATTTTTACAGAAATGGAGCAGTACTGTCTTAATAAAAAAGAGGTATCAATGTTCAAATAGCAGTTGAATTGTGTTTTATATGTTACCTGAAACTGATTTCCTTTATGAAGTGTCCAATTAGCACGGTTCATGGGCAGATACACGTGCTATATACACCACTTTATATAGAAGCATTAGATTTCTGCCTCGCATGATCACTAAAATAGTCTCATTTTTCATACTGAGGATGAATTACCTGATAGCACGTTTCAACGTGATTCGTGCTTTGGCGATGCTGAAACATATGTTGTGAAATTCTGTGCCAAACCTAATTACAATAAGTGAAACATGAGAAAAAGACTGAGCAGAAAAAGCAGCGTGTTAGTGTATAATTAAGCTCGTGTTGCATTGGAATGAGGAGAAGTGCAAGATGACTTTCACTTTGTTCCATTTTTGGACCCTAAGAACCTTTATGACTAATAAGAAACTATTAATCCGCTTAATCCAATTATAATTAGTAGTGCTTGCTAAGGGAAGCAGTACTATTAACGTTGCTCGTTCTTAGCATTAAAGGGATAATTCACACAAAAATTTAAATTGTGTTTGATTAAGGAAAAATATCCATATTTAAAACTTTATAAGCTAAAATAACAAAGACAACCGTATGTTTCGTTTTATGGCGAAAGAGTAACACCTGACCTGACGCATAACGTACTGATGAATAACGTACTGACTAAAATTTGATATTTTAAAGAGAAATGTTTGAGGATTTCAATACAAGGGAAGAGGGGCTTGAGTTTGTTGCCCAGCCCTATTTGTTTGGCTTACGCTCGTCATACATCGCGTCGGGGTTACTCTTTTGGCGTAAGCCGTCTGCCGAAGGCAAGTTATTTTAGTTTTTAAAGTTTTAAATATAGATATTGTTCTTACACAAACACATTGTTTCACTTCAGAAGGCCTTTGTTCACCACCTGGAGGTGTATGGATTACTTTTATGATGGATGGATGCACTTTTTTGGTGCCCATTCGATGCCATTATAAAGCTTGGAAGAAAGTCAAATACACCCAGGGTGGCTTGAAGGTGAGTTAATCATGGGGTAATTTTCATTTTTGGGTGAACTATCCCTTTAAGAAGGCCAACCCTAAATATGATGCTTCTTTCCAATCAGAACACCCAAGCAAATTCCTATAGCATTCAACTACTTTCATTTCTTTTGAATATGTACAAATTTAGTTAAAAATGTAATGTGTAATTACATTAATTACTGTAACGAGTAACAACTGAGTTGTTTTAATGCCTTCACCATTTCACAAAATGTTCATGCCCCCCAGAATATTTTGAACATGCAATAGGCATATGTCAAAAGAAAGAACTCTGCTTTACTTCTTTTTTTAAAAAATCCCTGTTTTACTCTAGCTTCATGCATTCTTTTTTATTAACAATTATAAATGTTTCATAAAAAAAAGTTTTCAACATTTTGAGCAAAAAGCTGAGAAAAATTAATTTTTGTAAAAGACAACATCCAGATGGGATTCAGGACGGTGATCAAAACACAGATGGAGTCCATTAACACCCCTAATGCATGCACAGTCCTATAGCTTGTCCTGGGTTGACAGTAACATTTTGATTTATATGCTGTTTAATGCTGATGATTGTGTTATTTTACATTTGTATATGATTTGATATCGCTTGTTTCTTGTTTTGATCAGGAGATTCAATAACTCTTTCAGAAGATGTGTAATAGCATCCCCTACCGTATAACAGTGAAAAACGCAAAAAGCCTGAAATTTCCGTCAATGGCGGGAAAGAGTCAAAGAGATGACTGAACATGACATATTCTGAACATAATTATATTAATTACTGTAACGAGTAACAACTGATCTGTTTTAATGCCTTTAGCTATATCCCCCAGCATTTTTTTTTAAGTTGCCAGCCATTACCAGCATTTCAGCAGTTCTTTCTTTTGACATATACCATATTCTGAGCATAGGCCAGAGGAGAACTGGCACCCCGACTGAGCCTGGTTTCTCCCAAGGTTCATTTTTCTCTATTATTCCACCTGATTAAGTTTTTATTCCTTGCCACTGTTGCCTTTGGCTTGGCTTGCTCAGTTTGGGACACAACATTTTCAACTAAATATTCAACTAAATCACTGATCTGCCCGCATTGTCACTATATGATAATTGAACTGAGCTGGATAACATCACCGTTTTCACCAGAGCGGCTGTACAGCCGAATCAAAATATGTTGCGTTATTTTCCTGTTTAACACTGTGAAGCTGCTTTGAAACAATCGGCATTGTAAAAAGCGCTATATAAATAAAAGTGACTTGACATAATAACATCTGCATCAGCTCCTTCTTGCTAAGCATACATTTGTGTTGATGCCATTTACACATACAACTCTTTATTAATTACCATTGCATTTCATTAGCATAAACTGAGCCTAATGAAAAGGCAAAAACACCCATGAGAAAAAGCGCTGGAGTTATTTATATATACGTTTTCTCGGTTGCTGTTCATAAGTTCATGCATGAAGTTCCTCTCGAGAGGCTCATTGATTGGTCATAAATTCTTAGAAAGGGTAGGTCAGCGCAAAACACACGTGTTATAACTTTAATGCGTTCAGTGCTGTGGTAAATATCCTCCTGGGTGAAATAAATGTGGTCTTAATAGAAGAACCACACAGTTGAGCTACTACCACTTGTTTATTATTTGTAAGAGCCACAGAGGTGATTTCTAGATTCATCCCATTGATTCACCGTTCTGTAAATTTAAGTCTCAGCATCTGTCAATTACACGTATCCATTTGGTTGATGCTTTAATCCAAATTGCTTTATATTTTATCGGTTTATTCATTCCCTCGGAATCAAATTCATGACCTTGGCAATGCTGCCATGTGCTACTGTTTGAACAGCAGGAATTATCATCAATAACTGCAGACAATACTTTATAATGTTGTCAGGAAGGTTACATTGGAAAAGTAATAGGTTACAGATTACTGAAGTTACCCAATTTAAAATGTAATAAGTAGTGTATTAAAGTAAATTAACTGATTACACATTTGATTACTTTTCTAAATTTCTAATGAATGGTTAACAGTTGAAACATTCTCAAACACTTAACCTCCAAAAAACACTTATTTACATTGATAATGATTATTTTAGATCATTATACTGTATTAAAGTTTTTCTGCATCCGCAAAAACAAAATCTGCATACTATTCTTTTTACGACTATGCGTGTGTGAAGGTAAACGTTATACCATATCAGGCCTAATATTGATTTCTCACTAACAGAAGCAAGAATAGATTCTAGTTTCATACTCATACCATACATGCATGGTCTTTTTTTAAAAGTTATATTTCACCTATTGTCTAGATTTAAATGACCAATCATTGTGTAGTTAAATGGCTCTATTTTGCAAGTGAACACTAGACAAACTAATAGAGATTTATCCGATAGGTGGTGCTTCTGGTTAACATTAAAGGTCCTGTTCTTCGTGATCCCATTTTTCAAACTTTAGTTAGTGTGTAATGTTGCTGTTAGAGCATAAATAATACCTGTAAAATTATAAAGCTCAAAGTTCAATGCCAAGCGAGATATTTTATTTAACAGAAGTTCCCTTTCAAAGCCTACAGCGAATGGCCGGTTTGGACTACATCCCTGCACTTCCTGCTTTAATGATGTCACTAGAACAGTTTGTTGACTAAGCTCCGCCCACAAGAACATGCAAAAAAGGGGGCGTGGTCTTGTTGCTCTGTGGAGAAGAGGAAGTGTTGCATTTGTAGAGTGTGTTTGTCGCCATGTCTACAATAACATTGAGCGCATGCATCTCCCCGTTATGGTAAGAGGCGTGACCTTTCCGGGCAACGTGCGCTAAGCTGCTGTCGAATCACAACACGGGAACCGCTGGCACAATCAGAACTCGTTACGTATTTCTGAAGAAGGGACTTCATAGAACAAGGAAATCATCAGGACGTTTTTAGGACAGAGAAAACAGTGGTGTACTGATAAGTAAATTGTGTGAAAAATACATTTTTTTTACACGCAAAACATGAACACATGTTATATTGCACACTGTAAACACAATCAAAGCTTCAAAAACACATGAAAAACGGGACCTTTAATCATAGGAGATGCTTCCTCAGGTTCGACATTGAAACCTTTGATTTTTAATAGCATTTTAATAGTTTGCAAACATATTTTGCACTGAACTGTTATATTTGCGCCCTTTTCTAATTCCTGGATAAAATTAATTTAAATATCCAGCACTAGAACACATTTTTTTTCACTTGCCATGGTGGTGACTCTCAGACCGGTTGTAGCTTAAAGCTTTTGGAGACAATGTGAATTGATGTAATTGGCAGATGCTGCAAATTCAAACAAGAGAGCCAATCAAAGCATCAGAATAGCATTGCTTTACTAAACGCCTATAAATATGGAGCAGGAGGCATCGTGCACATCAAAAACACCAACAGCAACAAATAATATTATTATTCAACATATCCTAGCTTTTTACAGAACATTTTAAGATGTAACCCCCTTTGTAATCGTTAACATTCAAGTAAATGTAATTTAATTTCACATTTTTTCTCAGTAACTGTAACTGATTACATTTACATTTATTTTGTAATTAAATTAAGTAACTGTTACATGTAACTAGTTACACCCTGTATAGCTCGTCTTGGGTCGACATTTTATTCCGTAACATTAGGCAGTTTTGATTTATATGCTATTTAATGTTGATGATCGTGTTAATTTACATATGCATATGATTACATATGAAATCTTGTTTCTGCATCTTCTTCGCATGTGTTTGGATCAGGATATTCAGTAACTCTTTTAGAAGATGTGTCATAGCGCCCTTTAGCGTATAACAGTGAAAACACGGAAAGCCAAAAAATTCCGTTAATGGCGGGAAAGAGTTAAAGGTGCAGTTAATTTTTTCAAAATTTTGTCAAATTTTCGCAGACAAAAAAAGGTGTATTGTCAAATAGTATACCGATATATGAAGACTTTCAAACCACAGGGAAATCTTTTGCCATCGTGCAAAATTCCAGAACACGTGGTTTCCTATTGCCCACGAAAACAACAGTAAATATGACCACACCTTAAGACGGATTCATCAGCTGAGAACGTGATCCATCTCAGATTATGTTGAGATCTAGAACAAAAGTCTCAGGAATGCAGCATCTTGCCCTGTTTGGCAACAGAGGGTTAACGTTGCTTTAACGTTAGGTGCGTGAGGAGCGCAGCAGGCAGCATAGCTGGGGTTGTGCTACTGCCTTGCCCCTGACCCACATTCTCAGACGGAGCAGGCAGCAAATACATATCTTCATCGCTGTCACTGGCTGTGTGTCTGAGAGCTTGATCTTTCCCATGGCTGCTGTCAGTGGGAGAGGCAGCCTGCCTCGGCTCAGTGGGAATACGAGGTTTGCCGGTGAGTCATCTCAGTATGTGGTGAGCCACAAAATATCTGGGGGAGAAGAAAGTAAACTTCTCAAAACACTGTATGGCAATAATTGACGCTTGGGGTTATGGTCCGTAGGCTACATGGGCTGATATCACGTCGGCCTTTAGATTAACCACAGGAAACACATTTGGGGTGCAACAGCAGGAAACTTCTCCGCACCGGCTACATGTCAAATGGCACGTCAAAAGATTGCGGCGGGTCCAAAAATAATCCTTGATAAATGGCCAACATGACATTAACCAATGCAAGCATTAGTCTCATACATCACTCTCGGACAATGTCCCCCCAGGCATGTTTTATGTTTCAGATACAAGGCAATATTTCTCAGCCGTAAATGTCATGTTTGACTGCGCAGTTTATCAGCGATCTGTTCCCTTCAGAGAGCGCTAGTTTCGATAGGATGTGGAATTGATTTTATTGAAAAGCTCGTAACTGATCTCTACCTACAGCTTTCCCTGCATGCGACTCGGTCTAGCGGAAAGCGGCACTACAATGACTCGCTCGCTACACACAAACAGCTCCGACTAAAAGAGCTGAGTCACTGGCACTGTTATCTGAGATTGACACATCCACTATTCCTGAGAGCACCATGTTGTCTGAAAGTTTAACAGGCAGAATCAAATCTCACAGCACTTGTATTAACTTCCTATCTTTTAGCCATCTTATTTAGTATTGTTAAAGTCTAATTGGTTTTCAAATTAATTAAGGTTTTAAAGGAAGTATACTTGTCTACATAGGCAAAGACAAGGTTTACCACCTATAAAGACAGCATTGTTGGAGTCTGTAGTCAAGCATTTTCATTGTGCAGTCGATGCAGTTTCCTCTTGTTTTTCACCTAATGGGTTTTACTTGATAACAGTGTTGTGGAAGCTATTTTGAAAAAGCTTGTCAAGCTACAAGCTACTCTTGAATTAAAGTAGTCAAGCGACTTCTCTCAAACTGCAGTTAGATGCACTTGCTCGTAATAAAAGTAGCAAACTGCTTTGAAGCTATAAGAAAGTAATGTCTCAATTAGGGTGACAGACAACTAGATACATTTTGGTACATTTACAAAAGATTCCAAAACATATTAACAATCAGCAACATTTAAAGGAAAATACTTTTTCACACATTTTTATTACAAAAATATATACTTTAAAAACCATATACTGTACTTATGTGTCAATTGAATGTAATGATTTTGGCCACCTAAATGAATGGTAATTGCAACTAAATGAAAATTTATTCTAGTTTTAATTTATATTAGATGCATCTAGCTGAACATTAGAGTGCTTATACTCAAGTAAGACTTAAGTACATCTTTAAATGAAATTTCATAACAATATTGTCTCATGATATATGGTCTATATATTTAATATATGCCATTTCTATTAAAACATGTGTCAACATGCATTTAAATATGTTTGCAATTACACATTTGCAAGTTGTAAAGTACAAATATATTAACATCAAATGTAATAATAAAGCTGCAATCCGCACTGGAATTACAGATAGTACATCATGTCATCTGAACAAGTGAGTAACATGTCTGCCACTTTTGTTCGGACCAACGGAAAAAAAGAAAAAGCATTACAATAAATTGTGCTACCAATGGAGAATCTAACGATTGCTTAGCTCATATCACATAAAACTGTGCAAATTATTATTATTGTTATACTTTGTTCTCAAATTGTTAATGTTAACATCAGCATTGCATGACTATGTGTATTTAGTGTGTATTAGCGTTACCTGTAGATTTCAATTTCTGTACAGTCTAATCTACCATTCGAATGTCATACAGTGGTGGCCAAAATGATTTGAACACTTGGCATCTGGGAGTCGTCTTATAGGGCCTGGATTTATTTTCCAAGAGGACAATGACCCGAAACATTCTTCTAACAATTGCCGTTTTTACCTGCGATGGAAGGAATCAGCTGGAACATTGAAAATGATGGACTGGCCCCCTCAAGTTGGAAAATAAACTGGACAGATCTATTGTACATTCAAAGGAAAGCCTTTGGCTTCAGTATGGGATAACATTAGTGTTGAAGTTCTCACAGGAAATATATTGACACTAATTCAAGAGAGATGTGCTGATGTAATTGCTGCAAAAGGAGGACATACCAAATATTAAAAAAGTTAAAAGTGGATAAATACAGTACGAATCACTTCATCTGATATATGATGGTCAGAGCAACCATCTGCATGTTTCATGAACATTATGAAATTAAATCATGTTTTGGAAGAAAAAAAGGTGTTCTAATACTGTATAGAGAAATTGTTATTTTATCTCAAAAAAGCAAATTAATGTTCCCTAGAACTGGTTCTCTTTTAAATACAAATATTTTGTTCTGTAGCCACTACGCAGTCAGAAGATTTTTGCTTTTGACCACGGGTGAATCTCCAGTTGTCACTGATGATTGTCGTTTGGACCTTTCTGGATTACAATCCGCCATCAAAGTGATAGGTTTAATTATTCCAGCTGCTGTGAGAAAAGACTATAAATGATCCGCCATCTGCAGCATACACACATGCGATATAGCCTACTAGCCGGTACTCTTTCTTTATGTATACAGAGACATGACGTAATGGCGCAAAGACAAATGGCAGCATGCTCAAATTTCTCACGGAAACCTACAGTACCACTCAAATTATAACATTATTACAAGCTTACTGTTGTGAATCAGGCTTATGTAAGGAGATAGTTTTGAACACTGGCTGGTTATGTACTTGCTTAAAAATTGATCTTGGATAATTTTTAACCCGAAAAAGTTACAGACTACAGCTTTAAATAACACTACAGTTAAAAGTACTTTGCATATGTGCTTTAGTATGTTAGTCAACACATCAAAATACTTCTTTAAACCATGACAAAAATTTGACATTGAATTTAATTTGACATTATAACAAAGAGCACTTTTTAGATGTGTTGAGAAACAGTCATGAGCATGTACTCTCTTTAAGTACACTTAAGTGGCCTTTTATTTCATTGATATTATATTATCTGCCAGTACAGATTTAAAGAATGCTACAAGTGCACATTCAGTACAATTAACACACTTAATTTTTGGCAAGGAATAGTTCACCCAAAAATTAAAATTCTGTCATCTTCTACTCGTTTAATTTTACCCTCATGTCATGTCGTTCCAGACCATTGCTCACACTCATGACGTTCCATACAGGTTTGGAACAACATGAAGGTTAGCAAATGATAACAGAATTTTCATTTTTAGGTATTACACCACATAAAAGAATAAACCTAAACTGCTGCAGGGATACAAATCGGCTAATTTGCTCATGTTTTGAATCTGTCTGAAAGAGCTATTTCAGTCCAGTGAAGGGCATTTGTCTGATCTCATCTCATTAGCAACTAAGAAGAAACATAACAAAGAAATCCTGTACTCTTCAGCGACAACAGCGATGTGAAAATTCCGCTACCAGTCAAACAATGATTTAAAAATACTTAAAGCAATTGACATTTAATAGACGGGTCTGACATTCTGCCAATTAACAATAAGAGCTTTAGGATATTCAATGATCACGAGGGAATCAGGATTTAGGTCTTGTACATTGTAACCCATTTGCAAGTGCACTGGTGTCTTACCCCCAAGAGCTTTTGGTTTGTCTCAAACCATCTTGACAGAGCAGCTCTCTGTGAAGATCGTGACTGTCCTTGATGTGACACCAAAGACTGAGCTCCACGCAGTGAACACTTCCTCAGCAGATGTTACTGCAACATCTATTGCTTCTCTATAGCCGAGTGCACAGTGATTACCGCCTTGGCCATCTTATTTCTCTCTATTTCATACTGCACATCACCTCTTTCTGCGGACAATCACAGGCCAGGAATATAGAACGCTTTATCCCCAAGAGGTCTGCTTAGATAGATGTCAGCCGAGTTGTGCAAGTCATCTTTTTTGATCTGTTAGCCACGGTGGGTCTGGACAAACGGACAAGTTATTTTTTTCATACCTCATTGGGGAATCATAAATTGAGTGTCCACTTCAGTATGGTGATTGTTTTTTTAAACGTCTAACACATGTGGTTTATAGTGTTCACCGAATATCATTAGATTCACTGCACTGTGACTTCTGAGAGTCATTTATAACAGTAACAATGGACGTCATTTAATCACATTTTTGTTTAAAGGGATAGTTCAGCCAAAAATGAAAATGACCCATTTAGCACTTTGAGATTCTTCGGCATGAAAAGCGCGTTATAAATAAAATTATTATTATTATTATTTACTCACCCTCAAGCCATCCTAGGTGTAAATTACTTTCTTCTTTCAGACAAATACAATCAGAGTTACATTAGCACAAGAGCTATTAGTTACAAGAGCACCTATTATGGCATTTGTTCCAAATATTGTTTTAGAAGTCCCCAACAACAGCTTTGCAAGCATGCAATGACAAAAAAGACTAGTTTTCTTATAATATGCATTTATTTTTACCCGTTTTGACAGCGATTCTCAAATGATTCGTTTAGTGATTCACTTTTCAAAACCCCACCTTTACGTGACGCTAATCTGCGGTGACTGGTCCGATGACCCAGTCAGTTGTGATTGGTATAGTCTGTGCAGATATTTTCGGAAACGGAGCACCCATCACCATAAATGGTTTTCGGTTTAACAAGTTTAAATGCGTATAAAGTGTATGAACAAACATGGCATCAATTTTACCCTATCATTTCGAGCCTGAATATGAAGGGGAAACGTCTGGAGATGCGAATGATCAACAAACTCAATCGCAAACACCACGACTGGAGCACGATATTTCTCAATGGTAAGCATCAATGTAATGTTAGTTGTCACATCAGGCCAACGGAGCGTTAACTCGATGCATAAACAAAGTTTTTACCAAAAAATAAATAAAAATGCAGTAACATTACATTACTACGAGGTATGACTCTGTTCTTAAAGAAAACTCCGAAAACAACAAAAATCAATTCACATATCTCAATACAATTGTCATTGAAGACCTAGAAGCTAAACGGTGCTTACACAACAAACCAAACAATTATTAAGCATGCTAGCAACAATTATTAATAACACTTACAGTTTGTGATACGGAGGAGGAAGCTGATGCAAATACACTTGGAACTGAACCTTCCTTCAATATCAGCCGGCTCGCGAATCCAAGTTTAATTGCATTTAAGTTGGTAAAGCAATCGTCTTCAAAATGGCGTGAACAAAGCACAAGGCTCGGACTCCTGTGGTACAGTTGTATATATGAATTGTAGCCACTTAAGTCTTCAAATGCTCAGATGAAAAAAGTTTGCTTTTGAGTCGCACTTGAGAACACAGCGTCTCGTTGCCATGACTTTTTCTAGTTTTCACTGGCGTGCGCAATAAGTGGGCTTATCGTATTCAAATAACTTGACAAGTTGACATCATCTAGTCAGAGAAAAAGCTTCGGTCTTCTAACGATTCATAAAAATGACTCAGAGTCAAATCTTACTTTTGAAAGACAATAACTTTATATAGGGTGCACTGTCATATTTCAAACTTTGCAGGATGTTTTTGTTCACTTAGATCTATGTTACACACTACATGAAAGGTAAATTTCAAAATTCCATGATAGGTGCTCTTTAATGTCCTGGCTCTTCCAAGCTTTATAATGGCAGTGAATGGAGGGTGAAAAAACGATGCGTTTGTGTAAGAAAAATATAAATTAAAAACATTATGAAATAAAAAAACTAGCAACAGACGGCCGTACACATCAATATTATGTTGTTCCGATTACAATACTAGTATCGGAAATATCACCGATACCACAACAAATTCTGGCATCAATATCAGTGAGTACTTGAACCCATGTACCGAACCAATACCATTTTTAGACCCATAGTTATTATGACCGCTAGCTTTGCCTTACTGTTCTTCTTCGCTGCTCAGAATGCATTGCAAACACAGGAAGTTGTGCTGTGTCGCCACAAGCAACCACTGTTTAGAGCAGCAAATAAATGAACGTGTTAGCAGTCCGCTGTTTAGCAGTATTTCAGACTGGAACAACCAGCCAGTAAAACGGCTAAGGTTGTCAAAAGTACTGGTACTTTGGTACTAAGTCGGCACTGACATTTTAAAAATGTGACGTTAGCAGCATTTCTCAAATACTATTTAAATATTACTGCAAATTCTGCATCTACATTTACATTATGCCTCCGCTCTAGTTGTGCTTTTTATAGAAATAAAATCAATGTAATGTGGGTGGATGACAGTCGCTCCAAGTCCCTCAGCTCATCTAGAATGAGCTGTTCGAGTCGACCATAGTGCGTAGCACTGATCATGTGACGAGAAGACGAGCGTTTGTTATGAGTGTGTGTTACACATGTGAAGCTCTCGAGTTGAACGTGTGTTACGAGTGTGTGTAACATGTTAGTGGACTGGACCGTGGTGGAGGATTCGTTGCACAACAGAAGGGTCACACAAATGTCTTGTATTGTGCGTTCAGCATCACCGCTCCCTATTCACAGAGTATGCGCGATTGGATTGTGCATTTGAAAGTATATGGCGGCAATTCAAACGCAATTTCAATACGTTACCGCTGTTTGAAAGCGACTCCCTGAGGCATGAAAATTTCTCCCAATATGAAGCTATCTAGATGTAACCATCTCTTAGCTCTGTATCATGCTTGATTTGGTCTCTATTTGCACTTTGAATATTAAGCACTTTGATTATAGTTATTGTTTGCACTTGATATCTATGATCAAATTGTGGGAAGGAGTTCAGTTAGGAGGTCAAAAGAAGCTCATGTGCAGTTCTCAGGCCTGAAAAGACAATCGTACAGGAGAGAAGCCAGTCAGTTGAGTTTTTGGCAAAACCTTTACAGTGCTTGTCTTTTACTGCATATGATAATTCATACTCAGAAAGTAGACCTGAAATTATATTCTTTACAAGATGATGAGTTAAAACATTTCAAATGCACCTGCAAACAATTTTTCGACTTATGTATTTCATCATTGAGGATTTCTTAAAAATACTATGTAAAACTCTCGCCTCGTCTCATGAACCCAATCCCGTGTCTCGTCTCGTCGCGTGAGATAAGCGCCTCGTCACATCGGGAAGGGAAAAAGGGTATCAGAACATCTGACCCCTGAATAACGACTGATTCAAGCCTTTTAACGGCTTTCCGTGTTTTCAGTGTCATACGGTGGGGCTGCTATGACACATCTTAAAGAGTTACTGAATCGGATCAAAACACATGCGAAGAAGACACAGAAACAAGCAATCTCATGCATACGTAATCATATGTAAATTTGTAAAATAACGATCCTCAACAATAAACAGCATATAAATCAAAACTGCCTAATGTTACTGAATGAACAGTCATCCCGGGATGAGCTATAGGACTGTGCTAGCATTAAGGGTGTTGATGGACTCAATCTACTCCATCTGTGTTTTGCGCATAGTTCTGAATATGATCCAGACTTGATTTAGAGACGTGATCTTTTTCAGCTATTTGTTCAAAATTTTGCTTTTTTTATGAAAATTACCCACATTTAAAAAAAAGAATGTATGCATTGTCATTTTTTTGTCTTTTAAAGCAGAGGCTCTGTTCTTTTGGCATATTGCATGTTCAGATATTCAAACAACAAAATTAAGTAAAACAAAAAAAAATGTTTAATTAAATAAAAACACTGGCAGGAGAAGAGTTAAAAAAAGACAGCTTCATCCCATATGATATGTGCCGTAGCCTATTCCTGTTCTGGGGTTATACGGTAGAGTTTTGGTAAAAAACAACGAATTCCGTTTGATGACAGTCAGAATGACAGTTGAAAGATTTGAATGTGATAACTTCTTGTTGTGACGAACACAAAGGTTATGTTCTCCTCAAAGAAGAAGGTACATTGTATTTCATGTCATGTTTTTGTTCATCTTGATTTCTCACAACTTGTATGCTTTTTCTGGGTGAACTCCAGTGAGTCTCACAAATGCGCACGTCATGCAGTCGTGCACAGAGGACCAACGGTCAAGGTCAAGAATTTCATTAAATAATACATTCAATTTTGGTTTGTTGTTCACCCTATCATATACCACCAGAACACTTGGAATACATGGCATGTATTGCATGGGATCATTCTGCAACATTTTGCAAATTAAAAAAAAAAACGTTGATGTTGGTCGCTTCTCACTGCCATTATATGGACGAGTGTGAACAGATATTTCCCGAGGGTTTGCGATTTAGCTGCTCCATGTCAACTTTTCTAGCTCATTGTGACAACTAACCTATGCCACTCTCACAGCATACATGCATCAAAGTAGCCAGAGCAACTTTTCGCTATTTACGGATATGACACACATGGGGCGAACATAATTTAATGATAATGTATGGACTCATTAGCTATTTATTTTGAACAAAAAAAGTTACATGTAAAGAATTATCTGGAACCAAAGTGCACCATATGCATGGAAGGTGCTGGCTAAATGTTAGCCATAGATTAAACTTCTGGAAGAAACAGACATCATTTATCCATTATCTCTCAACCTTTTGGCAGGCAGCGCTCAACCCTGGCATACAGAGATATCAGTGGACATCTGGCTAAATGGCCGAAATGGACAGCAGCACAGTTATAAATATTCAGGTCTACTCTTTCCTACCCTATTGTATTATCACAAACTACATAAACAATGCAGATGGATGGTTTTCAGTGGTTTGTCAACTTAAATCCATTTTGATAGATCTTGATAGATTTTCACTCCGGAGTCAAGGCAAATCAGAGCCCTGCATTTGCAGCTGAGTTATTCCAGCAAGGGTAAAAATGCGAATCAGAGCTCATCTCGTCATAGATAATCAAGCCATCAGCATGCAGATGCCAAAGCCAGAGGTACAATCTCAAATGTATAATCAGGATGAAACGTGTGTGTGTGTGTGTGTGTGCGTTCAGAGCAGACTGCGATACAGCACACCTGAACTTCCCTGCTAGAACTTGCTTTTTACATGCTGTTTTAGTCCATCGAGCATCATTGATGTTGGTCAAATAGCCCTGCTCACTTCAGATGGACTCTATTCTTCTCTATTCTAATAGCAGCGTTTAACACTAATGACAGAACACTGCAAAGGGCAAAGGTGGGACTCTGTCTCTTTAACTGTCTGTCCACATTGGTTTGGTCATTTGAGGGCATGCCGGCACATTAATAAAAGGACTACTTGAACTTTGAGGCCATTGGTGCTAGTTTTTTGATAACTGTGTTATTTCAGGTAAATGGATAATCATTCCGAGTGCTCTTCTATCAGTGAGGAATAAAACTGAAACAATTTACATGATTTCTTCTAAAAGTTCAAAACACATAACGGTCCTAACTTGGCCTTCATTCATAAGGCTCGATGGAGTCAAATGCTTCTGGGCAAATCTCACAAAACAAGAACTGTTCAAGGCACAGTTCAGCCCGAAAGTCATAAGAAAAAATAAAGTGAATAAATTAAATTATAAATTTAATAGTGATTAAAATATTAATTGTCATAAAACATATTTTATTAAAATAACATGAAATAAAAAATATTAAATAAAAATATAGTTGCAAGCAGCAATCGGGGGCCAAGCACAAAGAACACGAAGTCACGCCAACATGGCTGGGAGCATCAGACCAACTGCAACAATGAGTATTTTAAGATGATTTTAGGCAAAATGGCTGAAAAATCGTAAATGCTGTAACTAGTAATATTATTTAATAGTTTATCACTTTCAACCAATAGGTGGCGCTGTGACCAAATTGATGTGGTGTGGTCAGAGTAAGAAGTCAATGTACTGAAGTTTTAAAAATGTGCCGCTTTGAGCGCTGTTGAGGTGTAATCGTAAAAACCTCTGACTGGCCATTGTGCTCACACGCTCATCGGATGTGCCTGTAATTGCTACAATGATCAATGCACGGCAACGCTTGAAAGCACACGGATGTGTTTGAAAATGTTTTGAAAGCGGGAGCGGGAGCGGGAGCGGGGGCGTTTGAAAGCGCAAGCAGGCATCATTGTAGCCAATCACAGATGTGTTTGATGAGCGCGATGGCCAGTCAGAGGTGTTTATGATTGCGCTCAACAGCGCTCTATCGACACAAAAAACGGAAATTTTGCTGGTACGGTCTGAAGATGATATGATTTGATTCAGGTGAAAATCGGACAAGGAGGAGTTAAAAAAAGTAGGAAAAACAAGAAAAACAAAAGGGCGGACAGGAATGTCAGCCGACTATGGCAAAATTGGTATGTGTTCTCGACATGACCCAAGAAATCTATTAAGACCAGTTTCATTACAATAGTTTATAATTTACTTTTTTACAACTTTTTGGGTACTGTCAGAGCATGGTGCCAAAGACACATTCCCAGTTTCATAATGATATGCCAAAGAGTTCGTAAAATATAGCATCTTAGGACAAAATTAAAAATGGCCTATGCCAAAAAAGGTAGATATGGGAAAATTGGGTAACGTTCGACCCGGCATGCAGTTTTGTGATTTTTGGCCAAAGTTATACGCAATAATGTAATTTTTTCATATCTCCTGACCACTAAGTGGCACTGTGCCAAACCTGTGCAGATCATGTTTGTCAAGTTTGGTCAGAATTTGCTAAAGCACTGCGGAGATATAGCCTTGCCCTTGCGTTCATTTTGCTGTGCTCTTCGTCTAATTAGTTTGCGAGTTATTCAAGAATGGTTTGACAAATCGACTTGGATTCCATACATTTTTGTCAGCATGGTCTGAAGATGATCTGGTTCAATGGCCTAAAAGGAGTTCAAAAAAGTATGTTTTCCGAAAGATTCAAAATGATGGAAAAATTTTCATGATAGATTTTTGTTTCTAGCCCTTAAGGTTCAAAAGTTATTTGCATAAATGTGAGTGCAACTTGGTGGAGAGTGGACAGTTGGTGGCGCTAGAAGGATTGAGTTAGAGACTCCAAATTTGCTATGGTGACAGATCAGACTGTCCTCTATCTGTGTGCCAAATGTCCTAAATTTCCCACAAGCCAGATCTATGGCCTGCCAAAGATTCCTATAGCAGAAGAAGAAGAACTCGATAACAATAGGTGCATACACACCATCGGTGCTAAGCCCCTAGTAATATTTTAAAATAAAATATACAAAACAAATAAACAAAGCATACACCAGTCAAATGTTTGACATACTTGAGATGTTTTAACGTTTTTGAAAGGATATTCAAGGCTTCTATTTTAATATTTATTATAAATTATTTATTTATATAATTTATTCCTGTGATGCAGAGCTGAATTTTCAGCAGCTTTACTCCATACGCTGATTTGGCTCAGTTATTAATTATTATTGGTGCTCATGGTTTTTATTATTGTCATTTTGCTGCTTAATATTTTTGAGGAAACTGATGGTTTTTTGCTGTTGTTGTTCAGGATTGATGATGTATAGAAAGATCAAAAGAACAGCATTTATCTGAAAACAATATAAATATATTTACTGTCACTTTTAATCATGGCATTCATCCTTTCCGAATGAAAGCATTAATTTCTTTGAATATGAAACGTGTATAAAGGTGTACAAAAATATAATGATTTTTATTATGAATAGAATGATTTCTGAAGGATCATGTGACACTGAAGACTGAAGTAATGATGCTGAACGTTCAGCTTTGCCATCATCACAGGAATTAATGACAGGTTTTATGAGATTCTTTTCTGATTTACTGTTTAATTCTCTCATATGTGCAAAAATTTGGTTGGTTCGATGTTGTGGACTTTGGTATTAACAAAGGCACAGACACAATATCCTCTGTTTGCCCACAGAATTAGCCAGATAAGAAGATGAAATACAAGTTTAGGAGATTTACCAAGTGAACTTCAGCAAGCAACGTGAAAACAGCACAGAATACACAAATCCTGCTGCCATCTCAACATCCATCTCTCAGTAAAGCATGTTTGTGCTAACCATGACCTAAAGCATTACAAAAATCATCAACGCATTGGGAAGCCGAAGCCATACATTCTCCCAAAGCCCTTGATATGACAATTTTCCCCCATATAAACTTCTCAGTGCTCAATCTACTCTAACTGACGCTGGCAGAGGGAAAACAACTTCTAAATCATCAAGTTCTCTTATGTTTTGATCATTAGGAATACATAATGAGATAATTTATGATATAAAATGAAGGGCGAGTTGACATGGTAAACAAGGTTCCGGCCAGATGCATGTAAATTTGGTTAGTCAAGACATTCATCATGGATAAGCACTATTAAAATTCAGTTTCTAGTATCTGCAGTTTTTCAAGTAATGAGATTACATTTGCCCACACACTGAATTACCACAGCAAAAAACTGTACAAAACCCTTACCATATAGGTATTAATATACGTTTGGTACAAAAAGGTACCTTTAAGGTATTAATAAGCACTCTTTAGGTACAAATGTGTACATTTTGAAAGGGTACCGCTCCAGCGACAGCTTTTGTACCTTTTGTGTGTACATTTTTTATGTCTGATTTGTCTGTCAAGCCAGCAAAATTTGACGAATTTAATGCACCAGTGCATCAAGTGTGAATTATTCACAATTTTATTTATAATGACTTGTAATGATTTTACTTCATCTTCAGAGCTGAAAATGAGGTGATATCTATGGGACAGACTGATGTGTTGTTACCCTGTGCATTGTGAGTCGATATAAAAACATTACTGACTAGATATTCTGCAGCTCAATTATGCCAAGTCATCTTACATCAACCACACCAGAGCACTTTTTAGCCATCTTTTTCCGAGGCCAATTTGCATCCCATCCATCACCATTATTATTCAAAGGACTTTTGGTAAATGTGGACAGTTTGTCATTCCGAGCCAACAAGAGAATGGAAGGTAATGATGATAATGAAGAAAAGTCATCATGTATCCCATCACATGACCATCTCATGGTCAAATGTATAAGCTTATATTATACACTGTATCCTGTTAATATAGCCTACATGTGCGGCTGCTTCATTTTGGGGATTCTTGATTTGATTGTTTGAACATTCAAAATGGTATAGCTCAAAATAAAGTTTTTTTGCATACTCATTTTGAAGTAGGCTATGAAAAACACTAGGCCTAGCCTATGTATAGCTTATTCACATTGTTCCATTACGTGCAATGTGTTCTGCTCTTGAATTTGATTCAGCATGTGGACTTTATGCTTTTTGTGTCTTACTTGAAGCTTTCATTCATACTGTCAATTTTGGGGATTGACAACCGCATTTACTTACATGTGTGAGTCTCGAAATGTCACGTTCAAACAGTCAGCAATGGTCTCGAATACTCTCTGTATATGCAACGGGAGTCAAGCTCATTCTCTCAGCCGCCTTTTCCACCATCTCCGACAAAAGACAAGCGACAGACCGGAAGTCTTTCATTTCCAATGGAGAGTAGCAGGGAGCTGCATAAAGTTCCGATCATTTGCGCAAATTGATGAGTTGAAATATTTGAACTTCTGCGGCTAGACCATATGAGACCTGCCGACCGGATGTGATTTTTATCAAAACAACTATATATGTCCAGGAAGTTAGAATGACCTATTTTTCCACTTTAACGTTATTAATAATTATATGGCAGAAATAATTGTTTAATAAGTATTAAATCGATATTTATGTTGATTAGCTCTATAAAATCTACTATGTTTTCATTTTAAAATATAGCTATTGGGGTTCATTTGTTTTGTGTGGATTCATTCAATTACGTTCATTCAAATAATTAATTTTACAATGGTAAATAAGCCAAGGGTCAATGCCCGTTCACACCAAGGACGATAACGGTATAAAGATAACGATAAAGATAGTTCTAAAAATCGTTAGTTCACCAAAAAATTAACCCATGATTTACTCACCCTCACGTCATCCCAGGTGTATGTGACATTCTTCTTTTTGACGAATAAAATCAGAATTGTATTTAAAATGTCCTGAAGCTTTATGGCAGTGAATTGTTGAAATCCAAAAGTGCATCTATCCATCATATAACTGCTACACGCGGCTCCGGGGGGTTAATAAAAGCCTTCTGAAGCGATGTGTTTGTGTAAGAAAAATATCCATACTTAAAACTTTATAAACTAAATGATCTAGGTATCGCCTTCCGGGGGAAAACTGTGTCACTGCCTCTTGTAGTTCAAATTCGAAATGCTTATGCTAGGCCTACGTCTGACATTGCAAACTATTTCGTTTTTTCTGATCTGGCGGAAGCTATGTATTTTACTTTAGGCTATAACGTTTTATTTTTTTTATTGAATTTGGTATTTTAATATCACTGTCTTACTGCATTATAACTGACTACAAACCTGGTCAAAATGGCAAAGGTGGAAATGTTTCCCTTCAGGAGGGCGTTCCTAGCGTTTCACGACCACAGACTGTAAAAAAAAAAAAAAAAAAAATAATAATTCCGAATGCGGTTTGTGAGTCCTGAAATTAACCGACAAGTGTGTGAACGTGACCGACTCAAATACAGGGCTGACAATCTTATTCTGCTGCTGTGTGAACGTGCCATGATTGTCAGTCTGCATTAGTGGTGGTGGGGATGTTTCTACAGGTTTCATCTATAACTTTGTCTTTATTCATGAGTCATTTTTATTATTTTGCCCAACTGATTTGTTCAGTGATACTGGTTTATTTAAATGCAAGTTGTGTAGCCTAATTGTTGGAGGCTTTGTTTAACTATTTTCAGTAGTGGAGCAAAAATGAGAAAGAGTATTTGGCAATATTGTGCTTAAAATGTAAGTTACTCCGTTACCTTTGAATGCCTAACTTTGAATGGATATTGAGAATAAAAAAATGGGCCGAATCTAAAAATGGCCCCTTAAACCCTAAATCACTATTCCCTACATCACTATTCAATCACCACTATTCCACTAATACAGTTCTCGTGAAGAAGTTAATGAAAATGAGTGAGCGAATTTGGACAGTCGTTGAGTGTACATCAGTTGCACACTTGTTATTGCGGTACAATGCGGTACAATGAGTGCTATCGATGTGCACTATGGTTTCAGACACCACTACAAATGGCTGTCCCCCCAAATAGTGCCCTATTTGAGAAAATTAGGATTTCAGATTCAGCCATGATGTGCTATTATTTCAGATTCAGCCATGATGTGCTATTAATCACAGATAAAATAAACTGAAATGAGCTCAATTAAAGTTTTAAATGAGACATAGACCTATTGGGTTATAGCTACACACCTTGGTAGACATTGAATACTTCAGAGGTTGACAATAGATTAAGCTAATGAAGCTAATCATTGTCAAGCACACAAAAGTCCTAAAATCTTTTCTTCTCGCATACTAATGATATTACCCAACAAAATAAGCCTGATGTCCCTTTTGGCTGGTAGATACTATCATAATACTGGGAAAAATCATCCATTGACAGTCATTGAAAAGTAGCTATGTATACTGATGAAATACATTTTTGCATTTTGCAACATAAACCTGAAATATTTCATTTTATTAAGGTAGATGTTTAAATGGTGCCCAGTTATTTCTATGGATCTTAAAAGTAGCCTATTTAATTGGGTGAATATTGTGCTGCATTTATTTGTGGAGACTCTTTCATGGTTCTGGGCTATATTGTATATCGTAACGAATTACTGTATAAGTTAAGCCAACTTAAGCATGCCACTTAACAACAGTGCTCTTTATTCAACCTAAGCGCATCCTTTAATCTGTGATTTAGCATAAATTTCTTTCCAGACTGTGTTTGTGTTAGTTGTGGCCCCAGTATGTCCAGGCACACAGAGCTCATGCACACCGAGCATGAGAGTATGTCAGCAGGTTCTCTAGTCTAGGCATCTGCTGTTGGCTCTAAATATCCCCAAATAGCAGATTTCTGCAGCTGTTAGTGGCACTCGTACAGTATAGTGATACTTTGGTATTATATGGTACATTCCTGCTTCCCAATAGTGTATTTTCAACACCACTAAGCAACTTTGACGCACAAACAACGTAAAATGATTTTAAGGAGTATGTTGATGGTGTTTTAGCCCATGCCACACAATAACTTAAGGCTGAAAATGACAGGGGAGAGAGTTTGTGATCTGAGTCACAGCCAGTGTAAGTTTTTTTGTGGTTTACCCAAGTCCCAATTCAGACTCTTCAGACAGAATAAAAACGAGATGAAATACGGTTTCACTCAGTCAACTTCTGTGTAACACAACATGGCCCATTGTGTGTTCCACACCATACTGCTAGGGATCTGCTTTCTTCAATTCCAAACAGCAATGAATTATTTGGCTTCAGCCTTCAGTAGCACCAAAAATTGCAGGATGGAAGTGTATGTTGAATGTAAAGAACAGATATTGTGCTCCTCATGCAAGAGCATTAACTCAGGACATGTTTTACTCCACACTGGACAATTGCTTCTGTTTGATATAAAGCTATTACTTTAGAAACTAATAGTTATGTAGAATCAAAATATGAATTAAATGCAAGGGGCTATATTTTAAGAGCATTTTACAGCCCAGAATGGCAAGACAACTCAGTTCCAATGTTCAATTCATTCTATATCTGGCTGACAAAAAAAATAAACATGGGGGGGGGGGGCAATTAGCATCTAATATAGCATCCGCCACACCACTCAGCAAGTCACCACCTTTGTTTTAGTTATGTCAACATCCTGACAGTTCAAAACCTTAAAACCAAAATGCCTGGGATAATGTACAATAAACGTCGTCTTGCAGAAATAATAATTGTATTGCATCAGAAACCTAGCGCCTCTGAACCTTTGATGTGCCCTCACATTAGCGCATATGGAGGAAACTTCATCATTTGATGTCCTCTAGTGCAGCAGTGCCCTCTGCTGTTCACTGCTCAACATCTGCAACTATCAAACTGGGACTATCAAACCAGTGTCATTAATATGAGTGAATTAAAACGGAACAACAGCAGCACTGTGTTAGTAATATAACGTCCAGACTTGAAGAGTCAGATTGAAATGATTTAGCAAGTCGCCCCAATAAACCTTAGAACAACAGTAGTCTCTCCAATTTAAGAAAGCAAACTGTCCTCATATGGTTATAATTCAACAATTATTTACCAGGATTTTGTCCAAAATAACAAAACATGATGATCTAAGCACTGATTACATTAGGAGCAACAACAGTACAGGTTATGATTTTGAATAAATAACTTTAATGAGAGTAAAGCAAAGACATAAAAAAAACAGTACTTTTGTTAAAAACTTAAACAGCAGTTGATCAGAACAACATATATTCCACATGTAACCATGTAATGATACAAACAAACTAATGGTTTCGATGAAAGCTCACTCGCATCTTAAACTCAATGAAGACGATCAAAAATAGTGAAAAAGGATCATGTCTAAAGTGCCTGTTGTTACTTAACACAGACCAACTATAAAGTGCATGATTATAAAATTCAGAGGAAAAAAACTTCTATGACCTTTTATAGTTATCTTTAAAAGTCAGATCATATATAACTGTTTGATTCCACAGTGATGGAACATCAAAAAAAACGACATTCTTCACCTTAAAACACAAGGCAGTGGCTCCTATGGCAAACTTTGAAAGCCTTTGTTCATTTTTCTCCCATGTTTAAATTTATTTTGCAACTTCTGACCTCTAGTGACAAAAGGACAAAATTAATGCAACGCACTTCAACAAATCAATAAAGCCACGAAAACCATTACCATAATGCAGGAGTGATATCCCAAATTTACACGGTGTTAGCTTAAGCCATTTGAAATGTAATATATAGAGTATACAGTGAAAGACACCCTTCAGTGAACAATTAAAGCATTTTTAAACTTTTGTGTAAATATTATTTTATTCTGATTTACAATAGAAAACCACTGCCCTGCAGAGTTTGTATATTTCTGGATTATTTATTATAGTTTTTTTTTTTTTCATTCAGCATAAATCTGCATCTCAGGCCTGAGCTCTGTCTGGTGAAAACCTGCGTGGCCCACAGCTGTGGAATACAGTCTGTTACTATGAAGCGGCATGCAGCCATAGTTCGGGAAAATGCCAGAACTTTGCCGGCTGTTCTTAGGGACTTTGGGATGTATAGATACATAACTTTCAGATGGCCCAAACATGCTACGAGTTCTTGTCCTACTTTGGGAAGAGAACGAAAGTCTAGGGTCCCGGTCCAGGGGCATTTTCGCTTGACTAGGTGGATGGCGAGTTTTTACACTTTGGGATCTCTTCGACCTCTGAGGGTCCCTGCTCATTGCTCGCATGTACTGGTAGTCCTCTTTGGAGTTGCTGAGAGTCTTATACCTCAGCCTGTCTTGGTTGCGGTGTGTTACACCGAAGCTATTGCTGGACCCGGTGTGTTTGAAGTCAGGGCAGCTGTACTCCTTATGTAGGGTCAGGTTACGTGGCAGTGCTGTGGTCTCGAGTCTGTGTTGTGGATAGTTGTGCATTGATCGACTCGGCTTCATTATAAGAGCTGATTTAGACCCCTGCCCACTACCATGCCTGTCTGACTTCGAGGGCACAGGCATTTCAGGCTCAGAAAAAGGGTGCTCTGGGGAGTAATGGGACACCATGGTCACCCTGTACTTCCCATCAGCCCCTTCAGTTGAAATCAGCATCTCCTTCCCAGAGTTTGACCTGCTCCTAGTATGCGTTGTTTCTTGGCACTGACGGTTGCCTCTGACAAGATGAGGCTGGGACACAACTGAACCCGACGACCTCTCCCTGGCTGCGTTTTCCTGCCTAATGGACTGACTAAAATGTCGATCAGATAAACCTGAATTAAAAGCCCCATAGAGAGAAGGGTTCTTCATTCTTGGCTGGAGACCGACATCTCTGCTCATGAAATCGGACTCATTGTTCACCGGGAGGTTGCGTAGAGGCTTGTGGTAGTACTCTGTACTGCCCATAACCTTTGATGAACGAGAAGGCAGTTTGCCAAGTGTGTAAGAGAGAGTGTATCCATGACTGTTCTCTCGGTATTGATTGTGTCGAGCCTCTGAATAGGGGCTGTACCTATACCGAACCTTTCCATCTTCAAAGTAAGGCCGCACTTGCTGGATGTCCGATGCCGGTGGTTTTTGGTAAGGTTTCCTCTGGCTGCCTTGATGCTGGAGGAAGAAAAACTTATCCTCTGGTGGAGTGTGCATTGAACGCACCCTACGGATAGTGGGGTAGACGGAGGCTCCATCCAATGGTGGATACCTTGGTCCTCCATGTCTATAGAGACCTGATGAGGAGTAGTCTTCCCGTTGACCTTTATATTTAATGGACTGGTGTAGGGATCGTGGTGCAAGGGTATTGCAGTAGTTTCTTGAGAAAACTCTGGGGTTCTGGGGGTGTTCATCATCAGGCTGATAATAAGGGGTGCTCTGCCCAACTGGACTTGACCAGTGTTGGGAGTAAGCAGACCTTTGGTCTCTGGGTTTGTACTGATACACTACACTTGGTGGAGTGCTTGAGGCTTGTGGAAGAGCTTCGTGCACTGAAGCTGGCATGGCGGTTTCTGCCAGTATGGCTCGGAAATTGGCGGCATTAGCAGCCTGCTTGTTGTGCAGTGCATCGATGGCTGAATGACTATCCAAGGAAGAAAATCTCTCCGAAATAGTTGGCTGTAAACTTCCACCTACCTCCATCTCAGCATCAAGACTTGATCCACCTCCATCTGTACCAACTCCAACATGACGGATGTTATCTCTCATAGTTGTCTGGCTCTTTGAAGCCAGCTGAATCTCTGGATCTCTGCGAGGAGAGAAACCCTGAGAGGCCACAAGGCTGCACTGGCCACCAGCTGGTGCATCACAACCATCAGAGAAGCTGAGTCCGCTCTCACTTCCATGGCAGGCGCAGGTGCTGCGTAGGCTGCCTGCATCGGTGTGGCTCTCAGTAGACATGGTGCTTGATGGATCGGGGAAAGTCCTGCTAGACACATACCGTTCCTCTCTATCAGAGGATGTCTGTAGAGGAGGAGGAAACTGGAGTGTGAAGAGTGGGTTCTGATGATGAACTGGAGAAATAGGTGTGGGAGGTTCAGAGCTTCCGCGTTTGCTGAGTCGAGTGGCCTGCTGGGCGGATTCTGCTAGCGCTAGAGCTAGCATACGGGCGGCACTTTTTACTGAAGGCTGGGGAGTTATGAGAGACACAGACCTCACCAAACCAGGCGTACATTCAAATGTCACTGCACCTAGAAGGAGAAAAACAAACCAACACTTTAAATAGAGGAACACAGGACCACAATACAATTTGAATGTTAAACTTTCTGCCTTTCTCTTGGAAATATCCTATTCACATATTCCATTAGGTTAAATACTAGTTTTGCTAATATTGTTATGTCTTTTTTGCTAACATGCCCAAACTGGGGTATTCATACCCTTAAGCTAGTTCCAGGGTGTACTTTGCCTTGTTAATCCAATAAATCAAAAAGTACAACTTAAAATTTTAGGGCTGTTAAAATATTTATCTATAAACTATTTATTATATTGATTGTCATAATTAACAGCTAAACACATTCAGTTACTGTTTTAGGGAAAGTGAACAAAATAAATAAGTGTTGGATTCAGCAATTTCTGTAAATAAAGCTTGTAGCGGAACATATGTTCCTTTTTATATGGATAATTCAAGTATTTGGATGAATGTAAGGCTGCCACTGACCCGAGTCTGCTCTTCTGTGCTCCTTGACATCTGCGTATTTATTTTCCGCTTTGCAAAAACTTGCAGAACGCTGATGGCCTTCACCACCTCTCGTGGACACACTGGGCTTTTTCACAAGGGACATAATGTCAGAAGGACAGGACACGGTACTACTCTTTGCTACTGAGCTCTTTGCTGTGCCCTCTTGGCCAGTCTTAGAGGTGTCCACCTCCAGGTTAGTGGAGGCGGCTGGCACTTCAGAGGGTTTGTGATTTGCATCTTCTGAGTGCAGCGGGATGAGATCAGGTGGCTGGGCGGGACTTGTGCCTATTTCTGAAGGCTCAGAATCAATGCGGCTGCCTCCCGCCTTCTTGCGACTGCCTCTTTTCTTCCCTTCAGATACTGTGGGATCAACCATCTGCATGGACTGAAAGGCCAACGGGTCTATGTCTAAGGAGGCGATGCTTATAAACTCAGCTTCTGCTGCAGGGTGGGGTGGAGATATAAGAGCTGGCACACAAGAGGAAGAGGAAACCGTGTCCTTTGTGTGGTATTTGAGACTGGACCGGGAGTCTCCAGTCAATCTGCTGTCCAGAAGCTCCTCATTAAAGGAGATTGACAAAGCATCACTGGTGGAGAGCGGTCTACGTGGACGATAGATTTTTGATCCACCTAAGACAGAACAACAGTGATCAGCCTATGAATGAACATACAGTAACAAATGTAAAACAAGTGAAAAGTCACTGGAAACAACTGTATTAAAGGTTCTGTAAAGGGGCCCTTTCTCCTAAACCACACATCCAAAGACATGTTAGCAAACCCCGAAGACACATTACCACAATGTGAGAGACAGATGTGATATTTCAGGAAGCATATTTCAGTGTTATGTGTTAGGCAGTAGAAATATTTGACAAGTGGTATAAAAAAAGCTTAAAGCACCTTTAAATAGGGAAATGGAAAAAAAAAGGGAAATAGGATTTTTACCCTCAAAGTTATGTGAAGAGGACAGAGATTCTTCACTTTTAGCAGATCTTAGTGTTCCAGTGTCACCTCTTCCACCTGTAAAAATGAACCAATGAACCAGTTCAATGACTATATTTAATTTTTTATCCTGCTGACCACATATGCCTACAGTACGGTTAAAAAGTATGGGGCCAATAATTTATTTGTTATTTTTATTTTTTTTAAAAGACATTAATACTTTTATTCAGGGTGCATTAAATTGATCAAATTGACAGTAAAGACATTTACTATGTTACAAAAGTTTTCTATTTCAAATAAATACTGTTCTTTTGAACTATCTACTCAAAGAATCCCCCCCAGAAAAGGTTAGTTTCCAAAAAAAAAAAAATTTTCACGTGACACTAAAATGTATGAGTAATGATGCTGAAAATTCAGCTTTGCCATCACAGGAATAAATTACAATAAAAAATAAATAAAAAAATAAAGGCACAGTATGTAAGTTTTGCCACTAGAGGTTACTTATTCAAAACAAAGGCGAAGCTTGATGACAGCGTGAATGAACGTGGAATCATGGGAGTTGTAGTCTTGACTCTTCACCTCCACAGCCGATGGAAAGGAATCTGACATACTCATGTTCATGAATGAGCGAATGTGTTAAAGTTTTTTTAATGTTATGGTGGAATGAAGCAATACGCGCCGAGATACCTTGTGAGAGAGACCTGCGTGAAACACCGGACTCTGAGCTTTTATTATGATTATGATGCAGTCGCCGCTTCTGCTCTTCTCGTTGCGTAGGTGGGGAAGCGCAGAGCTGTTTTACATGGTTAAAACAATCATACTAAATACATTTAAGTGTGTGTAAAAGTTATGCTATAATGTTACTCTGCGTTCGCTCGGTGGCTGCTATGAGAGACTTGTTGCACTTTGCAGTAATCTAGATCGATATTAGAATATGATATTTATAAAAACAGGATGACTAAATGACTGTTGCTAAAAGACATACAATTAATTTTAAAATATATTGTATGATGGAGAAAGCTCTCTCTGATTATGTTAGCCACTTGACAAAATAGTGTTGTCTTTGAGGCATGATAAAAACTCGCTGTGAATCGAGAAAACAAGCGATTCAAATAATAAGACTAACTGTCTTGCTCTGTATAACCATGAGTAGTTTTCAGTTTATAAATGTACATCTAAACAGTTAATAAAATACGTACTATATTAAAGCGTCTTTGCTATTTCCATTGTTTCTACGGAAACAAGGATAGAGCGGATATGACATCATTGACAGGATCATTGACAATTCAAAATATTATGTTTTTACTGTATTTTTTATAAAATAAAACAAAGCCTTGGTAAGGATAAGAAATTTCTTTTAAAAAACACATGACAGTGATGACTAAAAATGCCCTCTAGGTTAGGCAGCTCACTGGGATTTGGAACGGATACAGGTTAATATTAAAAAGAGAGTCAAAGCTGCACCTGGAAGGGGTGTGGTTTTCATCTCATTGGGCTCACTGGGATGCCGGTGTAGTTTGGGCTTGGCAGTAGTAGAGGACTTTCCCATATTAAAGAAGGAAAGCCAGTTTCCCACGGGAGACTTCTTTGCCTTGGTTGAGCCCTTCTTCCTACATTTACCAGCAACAATTTCCAGTTACTACTCCACATACTCTGCATTTTTGCTAAATGATTAATACCACAAGACTAAAACTAGAACAAACTGACAGACCTTTCAGAAGGGAAGTCTATGACGGTGTGGAATTTGCCCTGCAGGGCCCCAGGCCCCTCTCCCACATCGATATACTTGCTGTCGGGAGACACGGGAGAGATGAGCTGGGCTTGAGTCCGGGCTTGGGCTTCCTCCAGAGAAAGCAGCTTGGTGGATGGAGAGTTCACCATTAGTGTCTTGGGTCGAGCTAAAGTAGTGTGGCCTGTGGATTCAGGTTAGAGTTATGAGCTCATTTAATATCCTCATTAGTAGAGTTTCATCTAAAAACCAATTCTGGTGGGAGGAGAATTGCAGAGGCTCATTTCTCACCTGTGCTGTGGCGGATCAGAGTGCTGAGTTTGGAACTGAACAGAACATCAGCGTGATTAAGGATGAACTCCACAACAACCGACTGAACGCGTACTTCCATGAAAGCAGAGGTACCGCTGAAACACGCTGACTCAATCTGTTTAGACCTGCAACATTTGAGGGACAGTGAATTTTTTGGACACAAATAACATCTTTACAGACAAATTTACCCAAAAGCCCTGTTGAAGTCACCTGAGAAGATTTGGAGCCCAGACAATTGCAAGGTTTTTGCAGTGCATGTTTGTGACGGCACTATATGTTCCCATACGGGATAAATGTCTCATGAGAAACTCGAGAGTCCTGGAAACACAAGAACAAAGATGTCCATTAATATCCTTATGGGATAGGTAAAATTGTCATCTTTTATTCTTCCTCAAGTCATTTAAAACTGTAATGATGTTTTGTTTTACAGAACACAAAAGATATTTTCAAGAATGTTTTTGTCCACTAGGTTCCACTCACTTTCATTGACACTAATTTTCTTCAAAATATTATTACACAGAAGAAAAAAAGTCATACAGGTTTGGAATGACATGAGGATGAGTAAATATTGGGTGAAATCCCTTTAAATTCAAACACATATGTATTTATTTATTTTTTATTATTATGCATCTCATATTTACAGTTAATGAGCACAAAGCAATGAGGTGAGGTAATCATCTGATAAACTGCACTTGTCTTTCTCATCAGCAGAGGGTGCTGTGCACTCATCTAACCTGTAATGTGGTGGAGGCAGCTGCTGTATGACGTCATGGACTTTGACCAGCCTCTCCTCATCAGTCGCTGCCGATACAGCGTCCTGGGAAAATATGCCAAAACATCACCTCTGTGCTCCAATATCGGTACTATACAAAAAGCATCAATATATCTGTGTAGTTTGAAGCTCACTGAAAATTTTTCATATAGCTGGTAGGTCAGCAGTGGGTTGGGAAGCTCCCGGAAGTAAAGTTTGCACAGCGATCCCACCGAATGAATGTCCTGGACGTAGCTGTCCTTCGTGAGATCTGGAACATGCTCCGAGTCAAACTCGTGCCTGCAGACACAGGAAGTTGATTCATTTTCTTTTATATTATTTTTTTAACTGTATTGAACTTTCTCTTCATCCAAGAATTCTAATAAAATGTATCATGGTTTAAAGCCAGGCAAAAATATTAGGCAGCAAAACTGTTTAACTGTTTACAATGATACCGTTTTTACTATATTTTTTATCAAATAAATGAAGGCTTTGTGAGCATTAAAGACTTAAAATCTTACCAACCCCAAACTTTTGAATGGTAGCGTGTATATACACTCAGAGATGGACATAATACATGAAAATGTATTTAAAATAAAAATGCGTCCGTTGAAAAGTATCAAAATAAACTACTGTGTGGAAAAATACAGGTGAATTTGGCCATTCAGTGAAGTATCACTATCAGACTGAAATTAATCTGGACATATTCTGAATGTAAAGAACTTTTTGGTGGGTACAACTGCTTAGAAACTTTTGTTTTCATTTCACCTACCACTAGTGTTGTAGTCAAGACCGAGACCAAGTCGAGATCAAGACCAGCGTGTGTTGAGACCAAGACAAGACCAAGACTTTGTGGGTTTGAGACCAAGCAAGACAGGGCGAGACCCAGTCAAGACCAGACCAGCACTCCTTAATTTCATCTAAAAGATTCATATCTTCTGTCTTTGAAATTACTTATATTTAATGAATAAATATAATTAGAAGAGTAAGACACAATAGCGCTGTTACCAATCAAATCACTGACAATAAAATGAATGGCACAGAAGTTGCATCTGAATTGGTACAATTACATCTTCATAAAAAATGTTCAGATTAATTTAACATTAAAACATTAACATTATTTAACATTCACAGAATCATTTATTCAACCGATTTGTTCAAAGCAGCTGATTCATTTAATAACGAATTGTTGCCGAATTAGCAAAAACTGTTTAAAATGTAATTTAATATTGACTTTTTATTGAACGTTTGTTTAAATCTATATCCTTTGCAATGAAAACAGCTCTCTTGCTCTTGTGATATTGCTTAATTATATTCAATGGTTTATATTAAAAAAACTAAATATCAGAATTTTTTGGCCATTTATATTAATTTTGGGCATTTGATGTTAAATCAGACAATGCACCAGCAATTTAGTGATATCCTTGCAGTTGTGGTCTTGACTAGTCTTGAGATAAAATCCAGAGTCCTCTATGTCCGAGACTAAGACAAGACCGAGTACAAATGCGGTCGAGACCGAGACAAGACCAAGACCTTCAAAAAATGGTCTTAAGACCGGTCTCAAGACCAAGAGCGGTCTCGAGTACTACAACACTACCTACCACCAACTTCTTAGAAAGACTGGGTTTAAGGTGTCCCCTGAGCACCATTTCTATTCTTATTTCTGACCAGGTTGCTCTGCAGCCAATTAACTTTGGTGAACACAACTAAATAAATCACATGTAAAACTGTGGGGACTTTTCCTGCTATCTAGCAAGGAGTAGGGAGGTGAGATATGACCAAAATCTTTTTCACAAATTTTCACAATAGATTTTGTCAAGATTTTGTCTGGAAATAAGGTTGTTATGATACCAAAACTGTATATACCAGTGAAATGTTACTATTCTCAATACCACAGCAACTACCTTTACTATATTTCAGGGTCTTAAAAGTGGTAATAATAACGTTGCAGTCAGAAAACACAGAAATTTGTGTTCAGAAGATGAACAAAGGCCTTATGGTTTGGAAGGACATGAGGGTGAGCAATTAATGACAGTTTTCATTTTTGCCTGAACTAAACCTTAAACTAATGTAAGCAATTATTCCAAATAAATAAACAGTCAAAAATTAAATAAGAACAAAGAAACAAATGGCAAGTTACAGGACTTATTTAATAAAGTGTGAAAAATGTGAAATAAAACACTGCATAGCCTTCACTGTGCATTTTCCCGTGCCTGACACTGACAGCGCTAGTCAAAGCATTTGTCAGTTGCGTCTTGCCCAGCGTTCACAACAATTTTCAGTCCTTTTAATATAAAAGTCTTCACTACTGACTGACTCACTCATAAAGACAGTCTTTGACGGAATCTAATGGCATAATTCTCTTGCTGTTTTATTTTTTCCAGTGGAAGGTAGCTTTTTAGTGATTTTACTTCATGAAAGTTGCATTGATACAGATATTTTGGCTTTAATATTTGTATTGTTTGGTAAGCAGTTTTATAAAAGCAATAAGGTACTCGAGGCTAGAGCTGTATTATGAATAAGTCACAACTCGTTGTGCATAACCACGCCTTCAGTCGAGTATGCTTTATGCTTTATGTATACATAAAGAGTGCATCTATTTAACTTTTCTTATATCATCACCACAATATAGTATATCATCATATCACAAGTTCTAGCAAACAGTAATGCTTAAACCAAATTGACTAGCAGGTTGATGAAACCAACAACCTGTAAAAAGCCACAATATGTAACTTTTAGCCAACTAGAGGTCGCTCATTCAAAACAAAGACGTAACATTTCACATCGCTTTTATTATGCATAAGGCGACCGTATCTGCTTTTCCGATACGCATACACAGCGCTGTTTTATCATTTTATCTACATTATTTGAGTGTGTTGACGGTTATGTTATAATGCTATCATATTATCTACATTATTTGAGTGTGTTGACGGTTATGTTATACTGCAGTGAGCTAGATCAATATTAGGCATGGTAAAACATGGTTCTTGCTGTAAATAAAATAAAATAAAAACAGATTTAAACAATAAGATTAACTGTGTTGAGCTGTATAACAATGATCTGTTTTATAACATTGTTCTAGTGGTTTTTGGATATTTAAAATCCAAAAATCTTACATACAGGTCCTTATCAAAAAATTAGCAGATTATGATAAAAGTTCATTATTTTCCATAATGTAATGATAAAAATTAAACTTTCATATATTTTCATTGCACACCAACTGAAATATTTCAGGTCTTTTATTGTTTTATGATTTTGGCATACAGCTCATGAAAACCCAAAATTCCTATCTCAAAAACTTTGCATATCATGAAAAGGTTCTCTAAACGAGCTGTTAACCTAATCATCTGAATCAACTAATTAACTCTAAACACCTGCAAAAGATTCCGGAGGCTTTTAAAAACTCCCAGCCTGGTTCATTACTCAAAACCGCAATCATGGGTAAGACTGCCGACCTGACTCCTGTCCAGAAGCCCATCATTGACACCCTCAAGCGAGAGGGTAAGACACAGAAAGACATTTCTGAACGAATAGGCTGTTCCCAGAGTGCTGTATCAAGGCACCTCAGTGGGAAGTCTGTGGGAAGGAAAAAGTGTGGCAAAAAACACTGCACAATGAGAAGAGGTGACCGGACCCTGAGGAAGATTGTGGAGAAGGACCGATTCCAGACCTTGGGGGACCTGCGGAAGCAGTGGACTGAGTCTGGAGTAGAAACATCCAGAGCCACCGTGCACAGGCGTGTGCAGGAAATGGGCTACAGGTGCCGCATTCCCCAGGTCAAGCCACTTTTGAACCAGAAACAGTGGCAGAAGCGCCTGACCTGGGCTACAGAGAAGCAGCACTGGACTGTCGCTCAAATTTTGCATGTCATTCGAAATCAAGGTGCCAGAGTCTGGAGGAAGACTGGGGAGAAGGAAATGCCAAAATGCCTGAAGTCCAGTGTCAAGTACCCACAGTCAGTGATGGTCTGGGGTGCCATGTCAGCTGCTGGTGTTGGTCCACTGTGTTTTATCAATGGCAGGGTCAATGCAGCTAGCTATCAGGAGATTTTGGAGCACTTCATGCTTCCATCTGCTGAAAAGCTTTATGGAGATGAAGATTTTGTTTTTCAGCATGACCTGGCACCTGCTCACAGTGCCAAAACCACTGGTAAATGGTTTACTGACCATGGTATTACTGTGCTCAATTGGCCTGCCAACTCTCCTGACCTGAACCCCATAGAGAATCTGTGGGATATTGTGAAGAGAAAGTTGAGAGAGGCAAGACCCAACACTCTGGATGAGCTTAAGGCCTTCTCGAAGCATCCTGGGCCTCCATAACACCTCAGCAGTGCCACAGGCTGATTGCCTCCATGCCACGCCGCATTGAAGCAGTCATTTCTGAAAAAGGATTCCCGACCAAGTATTGAGTGCATAACTGAACATAATTATTTGAAGGTTGACTTTTTTTGTATTAAAAACACTTTTATTTTATTGGTCGGATGAAATATGCTAATTTTTTTAGATTTTCATGAGCTGTATGTCAAAATCATCAGTATTAAAACAATAAAAGACCTGAAATATTTCAGTTGGTGTACAATGAATCTAAAATATATGAAAGTTTAATTTTTATCATTACATTATGGAAAATAATGAACTTTTATCACAATATGCTAATTTTTTGAGAAGGACCTGTATTGTGCCTTTAACTATGAAGACTGACTGGCTAACACTTTTTTCCCCTTGTCAGTTGCTCTTTAATTTCTTCATGTCAACTGAAAGCAAAACTGAATGATGGTCCAATTTACGTAGAATCGACCATGACATCCTCACCTTATCTTATTCCTTATTATTGCTGAAAATTCGCTCACCCAATGCTAGATGGAGTCGTACAGCTACAGTTCACATGCATGAAAGTTGGGGAGCCTGAACTAGTTGATACAGAAAATCAGCAGCCTAATAAAGAGGTTGGCTGGCACAAAGTATTTTATATATTTCGAAAATACAAAAAACTCAACTAAAATGTATTTAAATAAAAAATTGCATTTGTTTGCATTTTAAAGGTTTTAAAATACAAAATAATACGTATCTGAAATACTGCCCATCCCTGTATATACTATTCACATTTTGATATACAACTGAAAAATGACATTTTCTAGACATTTTTCAAAGCATAAAACTCACCTCAGTTTCTGAATGTTAGAGGAAATTCCAGACAAGCGGTAAATTCCGTCCACGACTCCATGTCTCTCAATGAACTCAGTGCAGCTTCTGATGACCTGTGGAACTGTTGGACACACATGAAATCTGCACTTTTAATACGATCTACACAAAATTACCTTTTAAATGCAATAAACTTCCTCAAATGTCTCTCTCCTCTCACCATCATGGCCTGAGTTAAGCAAATGTTCTCCAAGGTCACAGCCGAATACCCTCTCTTTCAGGATACCTCGCTGTTTCAGCTTCTGCTTGGTGGGACGCGACTTCATGAATGTGCGCAGAAACGTGATCAGCTTGCCATGCTTCTTAGACACTACAGAAAATCAAAATGACAAAGCTAGTAACACCTCTAAATATGCTAAGGCTGATATACAATTTTTCATTTGAAAGAAAAAATAATACACCTATGAGGAGAGATGTTTTATTCTTTCTTCATAATTAATGGTCTTAGTTGGCCCTCATCATAAAAATTAAAATTTTACATTATTATTACATTATTACATTACATTATTTGTATTACATTATCCTGATCAGCTGATGAGTGTCATATCTCTAATGGAAGAAATTTAGGTTGTTACACTTATCTCCATTTTACAATATTCTGGGAAAAAAGTGTGTACCTGGTTTGGTCAATGAGCTGGTCACATTTGAAGGGATTTTCTCACTAATTAGTTCCACACATTCAGACGGAAAGAATCCCACCTGTGAATGGAAAGATAAAACAATGAACGCTGTGAATCCAAAACTATCATAATTACTCTCTTTAAACAGTCTGAAATCCCTTAAAAACGCAGCTGTGAGGAAGTCTGAGAATCCCTCTGTATATAACGTTTACAATCTTGCTGCAGCACAATATGAATACATTATCTATCAACCTGAGTATCAGTAGGAATTACATTACAACACGTTTATCACCACCAGGAGAAACACTAAATGTAATGAGTTGATGTGATGACTCAGATGTGACCAATAAATATGCAAAAACATCACAAAGGTATAGTAAACATAATTCTAAAGTGATGACAGTTTTCCAACACAACAGGGATTTTTAATGAAATTACACATGCAGTGGAATAAACTGCAGTGCCGTGACATAAGAGGACTATATGGTGACTTTATTTTGAAGAATATTACAATATAAAACATAAGTCAATTATTCTGTTAAATTTTTTTGTTGAAAACTTAAAGACAGTAAGTAAAAGTGTAATAAAGTAGAGCAGAGTAGAGTAAAAGTTTAATAAAGTAGAGTAGAGCAGAGCAGAGTAAAGCAAAGCAAAGTAAAGTAAAAATGTAAAGTAAAATAAAGAAAAACAAAGTAAAGTAAAAACAATTAAAATACAGTGAAATAGTGTTGCACGATATACCGGTACTAAAAAAGTATTGCGATACCCTGCTATTACAAACGGTACGATATGGAATTTTATTAGTACCGGTACTTTAAGACGGACCGCGCGTTAATAAGAGCTGTATTTATTTGTGTCGATGAGTGACAGCAGGAGTCAGGATGTGTGTGCAGAGCTCTCCACCGTTCACTAAACATTGGAAGCAGAAGAGTTAAATATACACGTGCAGGGCATGACAAAGAAAGCAACAGAAACATGTGCGCATGAGAAAATATAGCGCGACGCGGGATGTGCTCGCGCTGCCGGACATTGATCTGAAGCTCGAGCACACGCCTTTCAGACAACATGCGATCGCGATTCAGTTCTTTCGCATTATGGAAATAATTTTAATATATTCATTAAGAATCAGTGTATAGTTAATTTATTGAGTTAAGACTAAGCAGTTTTTTTTTTATTTCTTTCTTGACTTGCTATACTGTATTACTGTATGTACTGCTATTCAGCTATAGGTCTATTACTGTTAAATAGACCTATAGCTGAAAAATAAAGCACTGTTTTTGTCATATTGTTTGTAATTTGCATTTTTAGCTTATTTTTAAAAACAAAGATAAAATAAAAAAAAATTGCAATTAGAAGAAATGGTCAAAAACCAGGGCAGGAAGGAACATGCTGGCCAAGTGAGTTTTCAGTTAAAAAATTAAATAAGACTATGATTAATAAGTTCTGTTGTCATATTATTCAATTACTTTTACTGTGTGGTATTTTGACTGTGGTATCGATTTACTATCGGTATCGAGGTATTTTAGTCTGGTATCGTATCGAAGTCATAATTTTGGTATCGTGACAACACTACAGTGAAACAAAGTAAAGAAAAATAAAACAACAGTAAGTAAAATAACAAAACAAAAACAAAGTAAAGCTAAATAAAGTGAAATAAAATCAAGCAAAATTAAGTAAAGTAGAGCAGAGTACAGTAAAATGTAACACAAAGTAAAATAAAGTAAAGTATAGTAAAATAAAGTAAAGTATAGTAAAATAAAATAAAGTAAAATAAAAAAGTATAGTAAAGTAAAGTATAATAAAATAAAGTAAATTAAAGTAAAGTATAGTAAAGTAAAATAAAGTAAAGTATAGTAAAATAAAATAAAGTAAAGTATAGTAAAATTAAGGAAAGTATAGTAAAATAAAGCAAACTAAAATAAAGTATAGTAAAGTAAAATAAAGTAAAGTATAGTAAAATAAAGTAAAGTAAAATAAAGTAATGTAAAGTATAGTAAAATAAAGTAAAGTAAAGGTAAAGAAAGTAAAACAAAGCAAAAACAACTAAAGCAAAATAAAGTGAAATAACATAAAGTAAAATAAAGTAAAAAATTTAAAGTAATATAAAATCAAGTAAAATAAAATAAAAGTGAAATAAAAGGAAAGTTAAATAAGTTAAATAAAATAAAGTATAGTAAAATAAAATAAAATAAAGTATTGTAAAGTAAAGCAATGCAGCATTCTACACCCACTTGAAAACCATGTTTGCCCCTCCACCAGCCAGTGTCTTCTTTAGGAGGCATATCAATTACTGATACTATGTCTCCAACCTTTTAAAGAGAAATAATGTGTCAGTTACTAATACACCACAAACTTACTATAAACCAAACCCATACACAACAATACTATAACAATACCTCAAAAGAGAGCTCATCTGCTGCTTGGGCGATGTACCGCTTTATGACATGGGCCGCAGCTACAGCGGGAACATTAATAGATGATTCATCGTGAACCAGCAGGTGGTTCCCTTTGTTATCAATCTAAGAGAGTGAAGAAAGACGCATAAAACATATGAGCACATGCTGATATAATCAGTAACCAATAAATCATCACCTTATGTAATGATTTCATATTCCCTTTTGCGATGTCCTGAAAGGTGCAACGTCAGTATGGAACATACACAAGACGCTGGGAAAGAGCAAGCAAACAGCTCATGCGACTGAGAACGATGAGACAAGTTGAGTCAGGTGTCTCCTATCCTTGTTAATGACTAACTTCATATAAGAAAGTGGGTGTGAACTGTTGTATTATACACAAAGGTCTGAAGTCTATACTAAAGTGGGATTGTGTTTCATGAGACATCGTGAGAAATGTACTGTTGCTAAAGCCAAGGTGTGAAAAGTATTTAGTTAAATACACTATGGTCAAATCGCATGTGTTTTAAGAGGCAGGATTTGGGCAGGCAGCCACAGGAAGCCTTCAGGTGTAGTGTATAGCTTAACAAGCAGGAGTGACATTTATACCTCCATCCATGTGAGTGCTGGCCCGCAGTTGATCTTGTTATCAGCGATGGCTGAGAGACGGGAAATGTACGCAGTAATCATCTGAGAAAGTGTCTATGGAAAAGAAAAAAAACAGACACAGAGAAGGGATCATAAACAAAGAGACAAGTTTCAATACTCTCATTGTGGTCCCTTTGAGATATAATCAATTGATCCAACACAATAACTCTGTTCCAAACCTGGTGAGTGGCCTTGCTGTCTGCCATCTATACTGTAGCTTCTAATGAGATATCCTAACTGAAATAAGCCTCACAAGACTAATTTGACACATGCTACATAGGCAGCAACACTATGTGATGCATAAATAGAGCTTTGCACAGGAAGCATAGTGAGTTTGACGTTAGCATGTTGCTAAGCTAACTGCACAATAAAGTGCAACAGGTGAGCTCTGAAAATAAAAATTCTATTCATTTTGTCTGAAGGGGAATTGTTTTTTAAAACTAACTTTTAAACCTTTAAAGGCATGCCTGCTGCGAGATATAAGGTTGTTAAATCAATAGTATTTGCTTTTGTTTTGTTTTAGTATTGTTTAACTTATTTTTTTCTGATTATAAGACTCTGATTATAAGACAACCCCCCTTTTTCAACATGTACCTTTTGTAAAAAGGCTTTTTGAAGAAAATGCTTTAATATATATTAATATTGCATATTTTTCATATTAAAATGTTTGTATTGAAAGTATGGTAAATAATGGTAAAATGTACAAACATTTGCATTAAAAAAAGAGTATCCATCTCATAGTGAAAACCATGTAGCCATGCAAAATTTCATTAAAGGTACACTATGTAGGATTTTTGCAGTAAAATATCCTAAAACCACCAGGCCAGTGTTCTATATTTTGTTCAGTTGAGTTCTTACAATATCCCAAAAGTTTCCAACTATTTGTAAATTGTGAGAAAATCGCTATTTTTTACCAATGAACCGGGACGTGTGAGCATAGCGTGTGAGGGAGTCGCCTGTCAATTGTGTCATATCTGTGTTACCCTCGTTTCCGGTTTCACTTTGCAGAAGCGCTTTACTCTCACTGGAGTGTGAACAAGTGTCAGCAGCCGCCGAGCGAACGCACAGAGTAACGTCATAACATCATTTTAAACACAATTAAATGTGTCTAATATAATAAACAGAGCTGCGTTACCTCATGACCGGAAAAGCGGAGATTGCGCCGGCGACTGTGTCCCGTCATAATAAAAGTCCCGTTGCTTGCTAGAAGTGTGTTTGTGTAACAATCGCTCCGGCAGCCTCGCTCAGCTCCTCAGCACTCGCCCCTGCTCTGCTTCATATACAGTAATGTTCATAATCGCATCCATGAACATGATTTCTGCCCGAGTCCTATCCCGATTCTTTTCCAACAGCTGTGAGGTGAAGACCACACGTCCCAAGATTCTGCGCTCAAACTTGACGTCATCAAACTACGCCTTTGTTTTGAACAGGCGCCCTCTAGCGTACGGAAAAGTTGCATAGTGTACCTTTAACAGTAGAAGTGAAATCTTATTGTAGAAAGCCGGTTACTGCCTTGTGTTTTAAAATCAAGTACGATGGAAGTTTGATCCAGTGAGTGAGGCACGCAACACATGACAGTTACTTGTGGTAAGCTTTTCTTTGACTGTAAGCATTTTTAAGACCGTCTTTTTGGCCTCGCAATCTTCTAACATTACCCTCTGACACACCGTATTTCTTGGCACATTCGTTTTATGTGTATTTGTCGCCACCTATTGTTGTGGGTGTATGATTGACATGTAAAAGTCTAGACCCTGAATATGATATTAACCCATTTTTTCAGATGTATTTCTAAGAAAAAAATGGTCTTATATTCGGAACAATACAGTAATCGTGTTGAACAGCAGAATTTCTGGTGGAAAAACTACATTACCTATGATTCTTCAAAAGGAATCTCAACCAATCAGAGAACTGAAACAATCAAATCCTGCCAAAAGAACACTTTTGCATCCGTCCACTCCTATGAAGCTCGAAGAATGACTCGATTACTTAATTCACAAACTACTTAAATATTTGAAGACGTAGTATATATACAAAATGCATTAATGCAAAATGAAAACAAATACTTCTTGCTTTAAAGTTGGCATGAAACGGAATTTACGATAGTCTTTTCTTCCCTATTGTGACGTATATCTGAGGGCAATTCACGAGAATTGTTTGGATCGTACAGGTTGTCCCGCCCTTGCACCAGTAAACACTTCATCAGAGAATAAAACTGATGTTGTTGCAAAGTTATTTTGATTAAAGACTGTGGGGAAAATATTTCCTGAACCAATGCCACTGAACAATTTTTAATCAATACTTCTCAATATTGAACGGATTACATTAACATTACCATTTTCGTCCAACATTTAGAATTTTCTCTACACTTAATGCAATGCATTCTGGGATTGTCTTCACCAAGGATACATGCAGACAGTGTACTGCAACTATAAATGTGAGGTGAACCTACCTCGGCTTTGTCCTTCAGGCTGTCTATTCGGGGCAGTTCTGGAAGCCGAGAGAATCTTCTATCAAAGATACAGAGGTGGAGGTGCTTGTCAAGAACACGAAACTCTTCATATGAACGCCTCACTGACCACTTACGACCCTAAGACACATAAACAGAAATGACAGGGAATAAAGAAAGAGCAATACTTCTGAATAAAGAAGACCTTGAGAAATCATTCAAAATGGAGGATGATTAAACAAAAGTGGTATAATACAGCATAATGTTTTCAAAATTTGGGAAACTTTTTTGCAAGAATATTTTATCCAGCAAAGATGCATTAAATTGCTCAAAGGGGACAGTAAGGACATTCATAATGTTACAAAACATTTCAAATAAATTCTGTTCTTTTGACCTTTTTATTAATCAAATCATTCAGAAAATTATTATAATTAATTGTGGCCCCATTTATAGATTATATTTATAGAATAGAAATACTTACTTATAAATATTTATAAAGACTCATTAAGACCTATACTACACTTATAAATGATAAAATATAAAATAGTTCCATGCAGAGACACTAGTTATCAATTGTTTTTAATGGCTAATTATGATTTGTTAAAATCTGTATCTCCTCGGCCATATGCATGGTATTGCTTATAGCAGCTTGAAATTACACTTTTAAAATATTGTTGCAGTGTTTTGACAGTGCGTAACATATATATATATTTTTTTAATTCGATTTATTCTTTCGCCGTAAATCAATGCGTACGGCAATCCGCCGGAAGTGAGTTATTTTAGTCTATAAAGTTTTAAATATGGATGTTTTTCTTACACAAACGCACCACTTTGCTTCTGAAGGCCTTTAACAACCTCCTGGGCCGTGTGGAGCAGTTATATGATGGATAGATGCACTTTTATGGATTTAAAAAACGAGGCAATAATTCACTGCCATTATAAAGCATGAAAATAGCCAGGACTCTGAACTTTTATTCGTCTGAAAGAAGAATGTCATATACACCTAAGATAACTTGAGGGTGAGTAAATCATGGGCTGATTCCCTTTAATACACAATTCAATTTACTCTAAACATTTATAGAGGTTAGTAACTGTATTATTACTTACAATAAGAGTAAATCACTAATTTGACAGAAATAAAACTGAATTTAAAAAAGTCAATATAACTAATATAATAACATCATAGCAATGCATTCTGCATTTTTATAAATAAATTCATGGAACCATATGACTGACTGTAAAAACTGTAATTATAAAAAAAACACAATATAAAATGAACTATAACTGTTCTTATAATGCAGTATATGAGTCTTTATAAATTTATTTTATTTACAGAATAGTAATACTGTAATTTTGTAGCACCAAATCAGCATATTGAATGATCCCTGAAGGATCATGTGTCTGTGTTTTGTAAACTTCATACAGATGTAACACAATAAGATTTGCTCCAGTGGTTCAGAAACAGTAGAGCGGGACTCTTCTAAATCCTTTCAGCTCTCACAGCACACAAACAGGCTCTGAATTCATATTTTTAGAAGTTCTGTGGACGAGTACAAAACCCTCCCAGAGCAAAAAACCCCCCATTGTTTCGGTATGGAAAGAAATACAAGTCCAAGAGTATTCACATTTACAGCTTTGTCTTCATCTTGGCCTCTTTGAAATGCATCTTTTCCTAAATCCGGACGCATTCCATGAAACAGATAAATTGCTGTGCAAACTGCATGCGGTTGGCCTGCCTGTTTGATCTGAAGCTCTTAAAGGTCTTTTTATAACTTCACCATTTTTCCTAGCATGGCAGCGGGCTTAGCTTTTGCTCTGTTGCCATAACAAATCAGTGAACCTGGGATGATATTTTCTTTCCTCTGTCAAACTGTAATGGCTACAGAGTTTCTAACTCTGAAACCAGCTTACCTGGCAACATATCTGGACATGATACACTAACTCCTTTGAGTCCAGGCCATTGTGTGTGAGGTCGTTCTGATCCTCAGGTAAAGACAACTGTGGAGAGACACACACACAGAGATTCTCAATGTAATTATTCCTTAATAATACTATTACAATATACTTACCAAAAAAATTTAACATAATACAGTCAAAAGGAGAATATTAAAAGTAGGCCTACATATACCATGGACTGTCTGAATACTCAATTCTGATTGGCTGAAAGGTGTGCAATAAAATCTTTTAATGCACATGTAGTTCCCTGTCAGTTTTTATGGAAAAGCGCACCACACACACACACGCGTCTGGTGCGCTATCTTTCTGGGGACTCGCCATAGGCGTAATGGTTTTTATTCTGTAAAAAACGTATATTCTATCCCCTTACACTAACCCTACCCCTAAACTTACATTTTTACATTTTCAAAAGAACTCATTCTGTATGATTTATAAGTTTTTATACCCATGGGGACCTCAATTTAGGTCCCCACAGTGACACGAGTCCCCACCATGCTTGAAAAGAATATGTACACACACACACACACACACACACACACACGTCACTCGCTCACAGAGAGTGGAGATCACAACACACACACACACATACACACGTCACTCGCTCACAGAGAGTGGAGATCACAACACACACACACACACACACACACACACACGTCACTCGCTCACAGAGAGTGGAGATCACAACACACACACACACATACACACGTCACTCGCTCACAGAGAGTGGAGATCACAACACACACACACAGAAACTTGTTATCAACAGAACACTGCCCCACGATTTTTAGTAATAGAATAGCATCGCTACTCAACCACTACATTATATTTCTCAGCAACGATGGGGTTATATCGCTATTTTGAAGTAATTAAACGCGCAGCTTTGTTGTTATTAGAGAGAGACAGCGAACAGACGCAGCTACAAATCTCTTTCTCTCAATAGTTATTTAAAAAAAAATGCAATAGTTCATTCATTCAAATAAATGTAATCTTACGTACTACTTTATCTCTGTGTGTGTCTGATTCAAAAAAGGCAGAATGCTAAATTTAACAAGCCAAAACTGATGAAAATAACAGTCAATTTTATATTGTGCTGCAAACATCAAGTTGTCAATGCTGGCAAATGACCATGGTATAAGCGGGGTAAACCACAGCTAGCCGTGGACTATCCCTTACAAACATGCCCAGTTCAACTCTCCACTAAATGTCATCAGCTCCAGAATGAGAGAGATGATGATGGATTTTAAAGACTGCAGACACAACAGGCCCTGATGAGTGACACAGAGACAACAAGAGATCAATACACCCCCTGCATAGCACCCGATTCTTTGGTTTCAGAAAGCCAACACATCTGGGAATATTCCCCAAACACTAGTGTAGCGGTCAAGTGCAACTTCACCAACGCTTTTCCTCAGAAGTTTCCACAGCTGCTGGCTGAGCCCAACATTGTATGATTGTCCTCAATAAAACATCACAACATCATCTTGTCCCTGCAAATGTGATTTCGACCCTTGACTCCAAAGGCTGATGTGATTCAGGGGTTTTAATATGCAAATGAAGCATCCAGTCAGGCAAAGTCCACAAAGAGACCGTGCTGTCTTTGTAGTGTCTGCTGTAATTTACTTCTCTGCATCATCTCAGTAATGCAGACTCCCCATGCATCATTCAGCACACACACACACACACACACCAGACTCCACATCAAAGACAAGAACTGTGTCCCGTTAATTGATAGAAAATGCCGATCCAACACTAAGCCATTTCAAAGGTGCATTAAATAAATGAAAGTATTGATTATTTATATATATATATAAAACTGACAGAAACTTACACAAGCTTTAATGACCTACTTAGCCATTGCAGTTTAGTAAAGTAATACAAACTGCAGGATAAGCACTTGATTTACATTAGATCCAACACCATTTTCCCCCTAAACTCAAATAAGTCCAATAAAAGAGTGCACATTATTGTATTTTACATCCCAGTGCATCTAACTGAATGAGAAGATTTTGGATCAACAAAACTGGTTACAAAATGCAAAAGCACTGAAAGTCTAAAGGTTTTTTCCCTGTTTTTTCCTTGGTGATGTAAGTCTAGGTTTCCCCCCCAAAAAAAGTATCTATAAATAAATAAATAAAACACACACATAAATAAGCTTTCACATTAAGTAAGTTTACTTGAAATGCAATATTTTAAGACTTATTTTCATAGATTATATCTTAAATTAAATGTATTATTGTTTTAAAACGAAATCTTACATACTTTATTAAATCAAAATTTGCCAGTTGGGTAAGAAAAAGATTCATATAATACAAAAATAAAAACTATTCAAGACGAAGCTTCTGAAAATAGTAATCTTATCTTGCACAACTAGAGAAGACCACAAACAGTGTGGTGTAAAAACAGTATAATAGTGCAGGGTAGCATATATCCACAAACAACAGTAAAACCACATGACGAAGGAGGCAAGGATTTATCATTTCCTCAAAGTGGCTATAATTATTCCTGTCTGAACAAAACGGATGGATACTCACTGATATGTCGTCTGTCTTGTCTTATCAGCACGCTCAGGCCCATTCTGACAGAGTTCCCTATCGTCTCACACCTGAGCCTTTCCTTATTCAGCCTCTCTGCTGATGTTCTGCATGGCTGCTGCACGCAGACGCAGTAACCCGTCACACACGCCCCCACAGACCAGCAGCTTGTGCTCAGTCAGCCCAGCTCATCAAAAACAAACGGCCGGATTTACAGCGGAATGAAAATCAGCAGTGTGCTGCAGTCAAAACACGACCTGTCTGAAACACAGACCTTTTCCTTTCTTCATCTCCTGCAGTAGAGGGTTGTGCATGATGCTATGTCTAATTACAACTGAGGAAAAGGACAAAAATAGAAATGGAGCACCCCCCTCTCCACCACCACCTTCTTAGCCCCTCCCTGCGCTGGATGTTGGTCCTCCCACTGGATCCATGCAGAAAGGGGCATTGCTCTCAGATACAGAGCTCAGAGGACAGATGCATCGATGTTTTGGGACAAATATTTTACATCGGAAATCCAGTGGTGACTGTCTATTTAACAAAAATATCATAAATTAATATAATGAAGAATATAATTCATATAAATATAATAATACATTTAATATTGTATAGAATGAAAAGTTTTTCAGATTTATCATAGAATGATTATACGTTCTGAACAAAAACATGTTTCAATGACATTTAAAGGCACAATATGTAATTTTCGCCACTAGAGGTCGCTTAATTTAAAACAAAGGCGTAGCTTGATGATGCCTTGACTTCACCTCTACAGCCGGAGGAAAAGAATCCGACGGGACTCGGGCAGAAATCATATTCAAGGATGAGCGAATGTATTAAAGATGTATAAACATTACTGTAGTATGGAGCAGGGTGGGGCTGAAAGCTTTTGGAGCGGAACGAGGCCGCTGGAGCGATTGCTGATGAGAGACAAGCGCGACACACGGCTCGAGAGCACTAATGCTTTTATTATGCCGCAGGCGAGCGCTTCCACTTCTTCCGCTCATGTGTATGTGGGGAAACGCAGCGCTGCTTTATCATTACGTACAGTTGAGTGTGTTGAGTTAGGTTATAATGCTCCTCTGTGCGTTCGCTCGGCGGCTACTATGAGACACTTGTCCACACTGCAGTGAGCTGGATCAATATTAGGCATGGTAAAACATGGTACTCGTGGTAAATGAAGAAAACCAGATTTAAACAATAAGACTAACTGTGTTGAGCTGTATAACAATGATTAGTTTTCTGTCTATGAATGTGTTCAAACAGTTGCAAACTGTGGTTTTATATAAAAATGTGGTAATATATAAAATTGTGGATATTTTAGTCTACAAATCTTACATATTGTGCCTTTAAAGACCCCATTAAATGGTTTGACAGACATCAATTTCTTTTTTCTGTATTGACATATGGTACACGTACTTCCTATTGAAAGAGTAAATGGGGGTGGGACATATGAAAAGAGGAATTGTCCTTTTTTAAAAGTCAACACAATGCCATAATTGCTTTCTGTGTTTGGTGGATATTTTTTTTTAATATATAAATTTTATTAAAAAAAAATATATATATATATATATCAAACAAATCTTTAAAACTTGAATGTTTTGCTGAAAAAATATTGTAAAAAATATGCCAATTTTTTCTTTTTCTTTGGCTGAATCTATAAAAACCTGAGACCAAGAGCAAAAATCAACTCAGAACTTGTAATATTAAATAAAAGACATAGATGCATTTCAATTTGTAGCAACTGCAGACGCCAAAGGTCTTCCACGCCAGAACTAAACTGTTTACGTCACAATCCGTGGATTAAAATTCCACTCAAGTAATAAATTGCAGCGAAAGCTTTTTTAAACTGAGATAGCAATAATCCAAGAGAAAATTCCTCAAGTTACATAAAAACTAGAAAGAGTAACCCAGTGATCATGAGTCGACCTTTCTCCATCTGGAGCCACAGCTCATCTACAGTACAGAGCCATAATTTACACAAGGATAGTCAGCAATTCAATCATGCCGTGCATCGTCACCTAAAGAGGAGTGCCAGGAGTCTTAAAGATCAGAAATTAATCAAGCTCCAAAAATATGAAAAATCACATAACTTTGTGCTGACCTACTTTATAATGTACATCCTGAATCTGTATCCATCTATCTCATATTCTACGTAACTTAATGCGTTGCTGTTTCATTACAAAATCTTCCTCACCCAGTAGTTTTATCAGCCATGCAGATTAAGCTCAGATAGCAGGAGTATCAATATTTCAAGATCGATCCACTCATACTGGAAACCCTTTTCTCACGCAGGTCAGCAGCACCGTTTGTGGAACCTGCTGAAACCTGCAGGTTTGGGTCCGTTGTAATGAAATGGTTGTGAATGAAGGCCGCAGCACCACATGAGGCTCTCCCTTTTGTCTGAGGTGATTTATGATGGAAAACGCATATACTTAATCAATGTCCCAACCAGCTGCTCATAAGGAGATGAGTGTGACGGTTCTGAGATCAGTAAAAGCTCATTACAGCATCACTGAATTTGGCCCAGTTCGTCCTCCATCGCTCTCTGCACTATTGAGGAAGAGGCAGGGATCCTGAAAGCTCCTCTGTAAACCTGAGCCGAAGAAAGTGGAGCATTCACACCACCTCTGGGAATGCAACAAAGGTCTAGAAGACGCCACAGAACGGATGTTAACTCAATACCCTACTCTAAGACTAAACAGAGACAAGGTTATTCTAGTGGTCTTCAAAGTATCTGAAAGCTTAGAGCACATTTAAAAATGTATGAATGACATTGTATTAGACAATAAAATATGAAACCAGAAATCGCGTACTTTCTGAGTAGGTATTTGAATTTAAACTTACTTCGCGACCATTAAAAGGTGTTTAATGTTCTTTATCGTGTTTTGTAGTATTTTTCTATATAGTATAGTAATTTTCAATTTTAATATCATTTTCACAAGATGAAATTAAGGGTTAGGCTTCGGGACAGCCACCTGCAATTGAAAGTAGCCAAAAAAAATGATATATATATATACATATATATACATATATATATATATATATATATATATATATATATATATATATATATATATATATATATATATATATATATATATATATATATATATATATATATATATATATATATATATATATATATATATATTATATATATATATTATATATATATATATATATATATATATATATATATATATATATATATAGAGAGAGAGAGAGAGAGAGAGAGAGAGAGAGAGAGAGAGAGAGAGAGAGAGAGAGAGAGAGAGAGCGCTTATATTGCTATAATATTTTAAATAGTATTGTAGGATTCAATAGATAATAGAAGGATCTTAGTAAACACCTATTTGAATACTTAAATGCTTGTTAAATGTGTTTTATGGTTGTGGGACAGCAGTTTGCACCAAGTCTGTAGAATGGCCCATTTAGTAGGAAAGTATTTGATTTCGGACGCATCGTAAGTGTGGCGAAATACTTTTGGGGGATAGTGATTTAGTTTTCACTAAATACCTAAATAAATTTTTTTTAAAAAACCATTTAGTGAAACCAAAAATATGAGTTTCGTGTGTTATGCGATATCTGACCAAATGACCCTTAGGCGAAACGTGCATCCCTCTCATATTTCATCTCTTATATACATGAGCAAAATGCACATGGTCAGTGTTTACATAAAATAACACAGCTTTTAAAAAAAAGTGGCCAATTTGGATTTCTTTTTCTTGTTTTAACAATAAACCTTACTTAAAAAAAACAACAACAAAAAAATCTTGTATTACTAATCTTAAAGATAATTAAATATATCAGGAAAAAAAAAATTGAAAATCCCTTTAAGTGTAAAACTCATCTCCTTCAGCTCATTTATAATGATCTTTTAGTTTTGTTCAGAAAAGGTTTCTATCTAGAGTCCATACGTTTACACCACAAAGGCAAAAGGCACCATGGCGTGAAATTGCTGCTATCTGATCTGTGTTCACTGATATAGCATTGTTAAACTGCTCAAATGTGCCAATGAGCTTTGAAAGCAACAAAAGATATGCGGTTATAAACAACATTCCTTCTGATACATCACATTTCTTATTTAACTGGCAAGTTTGGAGTAGAGTATCTGTTTACTGCTGCATGCATGAGTCTGGACTCCTCCAGCCCCCGGCCACTGTGTGTCAGTGTGACGTCCTCAAGCGATTGAATGCGATCTAATAGAACAGGAGTCTGTGTGACCTTGGGAGCTGAAACACACAAGATGATGGAGGCGCAGAGCACGGAGCTGTGAGACGTGAAGGCAAACTTCCTGTCACGTCAGCCATGACACCGTACCTTGTTCATGATGAATCAAAACCAACACCCTCAGCTCTCAGAGCAGTATACTATACATACAGTAAAAAGACTGAGGAGGGGCTCGGTGGAATTTACTGGAAACGATATCTGCTGCTCTCTGCTGGAACCCATAAGCATAGCAAAAATATGGCTAGACAAAAACATGGTTTGGGCCTGATGATGAATGGACAATGAAAAATGGACAAGCCTAGTTTGATGTTGAGAGACAGTATGGAGAGAAGAGAGAGAGCAGAAGGACCACAAATAGAAAAATCAAATACATATGGAATGGAAATCATATCAATCAGTTAAAAGTGCCTTTTCTGATTAAGTTTGTTTACTTGAGAATGCACACAAGTGGACTAGGCTACAATTGTTGTTGTTTTTGTGTGATTTGAAAAAAAGTTTTTAGTTGCTTGAGGTATAACCAAAATGGCGGCCAAGTGAACTGACTTGCCTTAAAGGGACTTCGTTAGAGTATGTCTGCATAAAACTAATGCAAATCTCCACCACAACTATTAATGTCATTAATCATCATGGTTACGATGACTATGAAGACATTAACATATGACCGCCCACATTTACATATCAAAGCATTAACATATGCAGCATCCTGGCCTGTGCTGATAAAGTGCAAGTCAGCCAGTTTGCACAATCACACCAGAACATTTGCATAAGCACATGCAATAATGCAATGCATATTTTTGAGTCAGGAACAATGCGTTTAAACAAGTTTCAGTTGTTAAATAACATTTCAGTGACTAAATTCATTTATTGACTGCTCAAAACATACATAGAATTTTTAAATACAATAAAGAAGTTTATGATTAAATAGCATTTTCCAAGTTCCCTTTCAGTCGGTCACGTTCGACGTACGTCGGACGTCACCGACGAATTGGGATCACTTCAGGGAGCCCTATCAGCTTCGAGATATAGAGAACAGGCCAATGAACTTTGGCGTGCGAGATTTGCATCTCGCGCCCGCCCGCCAGCGCGGGTATAAAGCGGACGGAAATGCAGCGCGCACTTGTCATTCACTTCGGAGCCGAACGGCGTTGATGAAGATAGACTGCAAAAAACTATCGCGAGAGATAGAGAGAGACAGAGCAACAGAGGAGAGATTGTGCTGGAGTAAAGGCACAAAACAGCGGGACCGCGATCTCACTGCTGCATACAAACAAACTGCTGTTCTCACAGCAACACAGTTGGTGCGTGAGGGCGTTCATTGTTTGAGTGCACACACAGGCTGCACTATCTACCTGTGTGTTGCCGCGGTCTTCCTGGGTGCTTCAGCACTGTTAAGAGCTTTTTCCTCACAAAAAGAGCAACACGGGTGTGACACTGCGTCTTTTCAAGATGTCATTCCACCCGTGCGTTTCTGGATGCGGTCGTTCCTGTCGCCCGATGGCCACGATCGCTGCCTCACGTGTCTGGGCATTAAGCACGCTGAGACAGCTTTGGTGGATGGTTCCTGTTCTCACCGCGGAACATGACCATGGCGACGCAGGTCGAGACTCACCTACCTTCGGGAAGGCGGAGTCCCCTACCCATACCTCGATCTAGTACTATTCCTGCCCAGCAGAATAGGCCTACTTACGAATGGCCGGGTGACCTGAGGATTACGTTTAGGGCAAACCCGCCGAGCCAGCCTCCGCAGGCCTAATCCCTCTCAGCGTCGTCTCCGGTGGAGCTTCCGCTGGTTCCCGCTGGCCCTCCCATGGGCGGCCGGCTGTGACCTTCGGAGCGCCAGCGGGCGAACAGATGTCGATCGCTGCATCGGAGGAGTTCCAGTCCTCAGAGGATGATGACCCGGCTGTACTGCCTCCTCTGGGAGAGTGGCAACGGCCGAGCCGGACCCTGAGTTGACGGACATGCTTTCCCGGGCCGCCGAAAGGGTCGGGCTTGAGTGGAACCCTCCACCATGTCCCGAACCCTCTAGGTTGGATGATTGGTTTCTGGGGGCGGGTCGCGCTGGTTCTCAGCGTCCCCCCCCGGTACCTTTCTTCCCGGAGGTGCATGAGGAGCTCACCAGGTCGTGGACGACACCTTTCAGTGCCAGAAACAGACCTGGGGGCTCCTCCCTCCTCACTACCCTTGACGGCGGGCAAGCCAGGGGGTACGAGGGCATCTCGCCGGTGGAGCGCGCCGTCGCGATGCAACTGTGTCCGGCGACCGCTTCTAACTGGCGGGGTGACCCTCGTCTCCCGTCCAAGGCCTGTAGGTTTTCTTCCAGCCTCGCTGTGAAGGCCTACAGGTCTTGTGGCCAGGCTGCGTCCGCCTTGCATGCCATGGCGTTGCTTCAGGTTCACCAGGCCCAGGCACTCATGGACATGCACGAGGGTAGGCCTGGCCCAGAGCTCCTCCGGGAGCTCCGGGCGGCGACGGACCTCGCCCTACGGGCGACGAAAATCACCGCCCGTTCCCTTGGCCAGGCGATGTCCACCTTGGTGGTCCAGGAGCGGCATCTCTGGCTCAACCTGGCCGACATGAGGGAGACCGATAAATATCGGTTCCTGGACTCCCCCGTCTCTTCGGCCGGGTTGTTCGGCGACGCGTCGAGAACTTTGCCCAGCAGTTCTCGGCCGTCCAAAAGCAGACGGAGGCGATCAAGCACATCCTGCCCGGCGGTCTGCTGCTGCCTCCACCCGCCGCCCGGCCGCAGCACCTCCGCCTGCTCGTCGCCGAGGACGTCCTCCCGCCACCGCCCCCGCTCCCGCCCCAGCCCAGCAGCAGCCTCCACCAGGGCGTCGGCGTGGAGCCGGCCGCGGGAAGAACGTCCAGCCCGCTCAGGCCGCTACCAAGCCAGGAGGTAAGCGTCGTTGCAAGAGACCCTGAGACGGGCCACCCAGAGATGGAGGAGACTGCTCTTCGGGAGATGGCTGCAGCACCACTCCCTCCCCCGGAGGAGGGCCGGGGGAGCTCATTGCTTATAACATCTGTTCCGCCGCTGGCCCCACGGCCAGCGGAACCCAAATTTTCAATAAAAGAGCAGTTTCCGAAATCTCTGGGTGCCAAGAGAGCGCGCTTGGCGGTGTCCGACGCTTCCATGCCTTGGCACCCTCAAGCGCCTCTCCAATCGCCAGCGGTGCTGGGGACGCACACAGGATGCCTCCCCACATTTCTGCACCCCCCCAGCGGACGCAGACCCCACAACAGGCCACTCTCATGTCGTCTGTGTCGGGTCCTTGCGTGCCGCTTCGCTGCCCCGCTGCGGGTACGTCTGGGGTGCCGTTGACCCCGCTTGTACGGTCGTTGGGGGCCTGGCTAGCGCTCCCCAACCCGTCTCGCTGGCTCATCCGTACCATCAGACTCGGCTACGCGATTCAGTTCGCCCGGCGTCCCCCAAGTTCAGGGTGTTCACTTCACCTCTGTGGCGAAGGAGAATGCCTCTGTACTCCAGGGGGAGATCGCGGTCCTACTGGCGAAGGACGCGATAGAGCCGGTCCCTCCAGCCGATATGAAGTCCGGGTTCTACAGTCCGTACTTCATTGTACCCAAGAAAGGCGGCGGGTTACGGCCGATCTTGGATCTGCGGTTCCTGAACCGGTCCCTTCACAGGCTGCCGTTCAGGATGCTGACGCAGAAACGCATCTTCAGGTGCATCCGTCCCCAAGATTGGTTTGCAGCGATCGACCTGAAGGACGCCAGCGTGCTTTCATGTCTCGATTCTCCCTCGACACAGACCGTTCCTACGCTTTGCATTCGACGGACGAGCATATCAGTACAAGGTCCTACCCTTCGGGCTGGCCCTGTCGCCCCGCGTCTTTACGAAGGTCGCGGAGGCGGCCATTGCTCCCATGAAGGAGCATGGTGTTCGCATCCTAAACTACCTCGACGACTGGTTGATTCTGGCCCAGTCGCGAGAACAGTTGTGCGAACACAGGGACATGGTGCTCAGTCACCTCAGCCAGTTGGGACTTCGGGTCAACTGGGAAAAGAGCAAACTCTGCCCGGCGCAGAGGATCTCTTTCTCGGGATGGAGATAGATTCGGTCGCTTTGACAGCGCGCTCACGGAGGAGCGCGCCCAGTCTGTGTTGAACTGCCTGAATTCGTTCAGGGGCAGAACAGCGGTTCCACTGAAACATTTTCAGAGGCTCCTGGGGCATATGGCATCCGCAGCGCAGTAACGCCGTTGGGATTGCTTCATATGAGACCGCTTCAACGCTGGCTACACGCCGAGTCCCGAGATGGGCGTGGCACAGCGGATCCCTCCGCGTCTCAGTGACGTCGAGATGCCGCCAAACCTTCAGCCCGTGGTCGGACCCTTCCTTTCTACGGGCAGGAGTGCCTCTAGAACAAGTGTCCAGGCATGCTGTTGTCTCCACGGATGCCTCGGCCACCGGCTGGGGTGCCACGTACAACGGGCTTGCAGTTTCGGGTCTGTGGACGGGGCCTCAACTGCAATGGCATATCAATTGCCTGGAGTTGTTAGCAGTACGTCTTGCACTCAGCCGCTTCAAAACGCCGCTCAGAGGCAAGCACGTTCTGGTCCGTACGGACAACACTGCGGCCGTTGCGTACATCAACAAACAGGGTGGTCTACGCTCCGTCGCATGTCACAACTTCGCCCGCCATCTCCTGTTATGGAGTCAGAAGCATCTGAGGTCGCCGGGCCATTCACATTCGGGCCTGCTCAATCGCGCGGCCGGCGAGCTCTCACGACAGCCAGTGCTTCCCGGAGAATGGAGACTCCATCCCCAGGTGGTCCAGCTGATTTGGAGGCGGTTCGGGACCGCACAGGTAGACCTGTTTGCCGCCCGGACACGACTCACTGCCAGTTGTTTTATTCCCTGACCGAGGGGACCTCGCACGGATGCGCTGGCACACAGCTGGCCCCGGGCCTCACGCAGTATGCGTTTCCCCAGTGAGCCTTCTTGCACAGACGCTGTGCAAGGTCAGGAGGACGAGGAGCAGGTCCTGTTGGTCGCTCCGTACTGGCCCAACAGGGCGTGGTTCCCGGAACTAGTGCTCCTCGCGACAGCACCTCCTTGGCCCATTCCTCTGAGGAAGGACCTCCTGACTCAGGGCGGGCACCCTCTGGCACCAGCGTCCGGACCTCTGGAAACTCCATGTCTGGTCCCTGGACGGACGCGGAGGTTCTAGGTGGTCTACCACAGGCTGTGGTGGACACCATCACTTCCGCTAGAGCACCCTCTACAAGGCAGCTCTATGCGTTGAAGTGGAACCTGTTCGCCGGTTGGTGCGCTTCTGCGCCGAAGACCCCGAAGATGCTCGATCAGTTCGGTGCTTTCCTTCCTACAAGACGGGTTGGAGAGAAGGCTGTCTCCCTCCACCCTCAAGGTCTATGTCGCCGCTATCGCTGCGAATCATGAGTTGGTAAGCCCGGATATGTGCCCAAGGTTCCCACCACCCCTTCCGGGATCAGGTGGTGAACCTGCAAGCGCTGCCTTCGGAGGAGGCAGACCCAGCCCTAGCTTTTCTCTGTCCCGTCCGCGCGTTGCGGACATACTTGGACAGAACGCAAAGCTTCAGGACCTCAGAGCAGCTCTTCGTCTGTTATGGAGGCCAGCAGAAGGGAAAGGCTGTCTCCAAGCAGAGGATGGCCCACTGGATAGTGGATGCCATCGTCTTGGCGTATGGAACCCAAGACGTGCCCTGCCCACTCGGGTTAAGAGCCCACTCCACTAGGGGGTAGCCTCTTCCTGGGCGCTGGCTCGTGGCGCCTGACGGATATTTGTAGAGCTGCGGGCTGGGCGACACCTAACACGTTCGCTAGGTTCTATAGCTTACGTATAGAGCCGGTATCTTCCTGTGTGCTCACTTCCCATAGTCAGTAACACCGAAGTGCCCGTTCTAGTGTCGGCTTGCTGCGCCATTCCCTTCCCCGGGAACGGATACGTGCGCTCTTATGCTCCAGGTAATTCCCCAAGCGTGGCGAACCCTGGGAGTCCTCCGCCCGCGGCTGTCGGACATGGCGGAGCGTCCGACGCCAGGTCTGACACTGAGGCATTGTGAATCTGGTGTCAGGCTGGGTCCATATGTTGTGACCCCTACGGTGGTCCCATATGTGTATTCTCCACGGTACGGCTCCCTACGGCGAGCTCGTGTCTTTCCCTCGGCAGACTTCCTGCCGTCTCAGCATGGTGTTGCCCCCCGCAGATATAGGCTGGGGCCACCCCTGGGACTTCCATATGTTGTACTGCCAAGTCAGTCCATATGTGCATTTCCACATGGTAAGAACAGGATGTGGCTTCCAGCTTGCCCCCGGCACGCTTTCCCAGCGTTATCCAATAGTCTGCTGAGTGGGTCTCGCGGAACAGCAGTATGACTCTCCCTGCGTGAATTCCCCGCCCGTACAGACGGGGTCTGAGGGGCTCTCGCTGGGCGCTGGAAGTAGTAACTGTGGCGTTTTCCAAAGGGATCCCAATTGTCGGTGGCGTCCGGCGTCGTCGAACGTGACCGACTGAAAGGGCGTCTGGTTACGTATGGTAACCCTCGTTCCCTGAAGGAGGAGCGGAGACGTCGTCCGTCGCCACAGTTGCTGTACCATCACTACGGGCCGAGTCACTCGTTCGGCTCCTCAGTGAAAAACAAGTGCGCGCTGCATTTCCCGTCCGCTTTATACCCGCGGCGGCGGGCGCGAGATGCAAATCTCGCACGCCAAAGTTCATTGGCCTGTTCTCTATATCTCGAAGCTGATAGGGCTCCCTGAAGTGATCCCAATTCGTCGGTGACGTCCGACGTACGTCTCCGTTCCCTCCTTCAGGGAACGAGGGTTACCATACGTAACCGAGGCGTTTTTACATTGGTTGTACCACCTGACATGGAAAGTACCAACCTACCCATACTTGAAATAAGCTATTTTTATCAGTATTTGAGAGAGACCTGCAAACCTAAAAAGACATATTTTTGCATTTGTGCCACCCGGACATTTAAAAATATACTTAGTACTGATACGTTTTTCAATTATCAACAGCTTTAAAATGACTGAAATTTATACAAAATTTTTCAAACATACAATTATGCCATGGCATTTAAATTTAGAATTTCTTCTTATTAAAACAATTTTAAATAGTTTGTCTGTTTATTTGTGTGGATGGTTGCGTCACCTGACATTTTGGGGGTTTAAGATATCAAAATATAAAATAACATTTATTATTTGAATGTATTGAAAATTAATTCAATCTAAATAGGTTTTATAGAATAAAGTGGTATATTTCATAAATGTAACAAATTATTTAAAAAGGAAATAATGCACTTGGACACAAAAATATCGGCGTTAACCTGCTGCGTTAACGTGAGACTCTTTTCGGGCGATAAAAAAAAATATCGCCGTTAATGTATTCTCAAAATTGTGTTAGGAGCTGGGTCTATACCACAAGCCATGATCACTTTCACAGTGATATTTTAGCGCGGATGTATTTCTAGCCGAATTGCACTGTAGGGAGCGAGAACGAGTCTTCAAACCTGCGTGTATGCCTACTGTGAATTTACCACATCAAGCGTGAGCGCTGGCATCCGAACTCGAGTGCGCACCCGCGAACTGTTCTCGAGTCCTGACGAGCGTGACTGACGTACTGTAAGCAGAGAGCTGTACATCTCATTTCTGCTCATCTTCAGCGTTCTTTAGAGCATTTGCAGTACATCCGCGGCAGATAGACGCAAGTGCCATTACATACTGAAGCTTTGGTAACAAAACCAACGGTTCAAAAACAAAAAGTTAGGTGAACTCTCTGCCACCTTCTCGCTCGACGTCGTTACCAAGTAACGGGATAAACAGCTGCTGCTTTGATGACGCAAACGCACCCCGGTTTCGGACCCAAAAAATAATATGAACACGGTCCAGGGAGCAATCGAACTCGGGTTCGGTCCAGGCAATCGAACCAAGTGTGAAAGCACCAGTCATTATTTGGGTAGCACACATATTCTGAATGCCTTCGTCAGAATTCAAATGAGCCATTTTAATCTACATTAATCTAGATTAACTTCAAAATCACAGTGAGATTAAAATCTAGATTAAAAAAAATAATCTATGCCCACCCCTTATATATATGGAAAGAAAAACATATTGGCTAGCTGTTTAAATTTTAACTTTCAACCACAAGTGGTCTCTTAATTTTTTCAAGAGCTGTATATGAAAAAATGTGGGGAGGAACAATACAGTTGAAATCGAAACTAGCTAGCCAATATGTTTTCCACAGTCTAAAGATCTTGTAGCAAATAACCAGACAGAGACCAATGTGGAATGCTTGTAACTTATCATGACGGATAATCTGACCACAGCCAAGAGCCTAATTAACACATTCCCGTCAACCATGAGTGATCCTGGCCTTCAGCAGGACTGCATTTACCAGAAAACCCTCACCTGCACAGAACCAAAGTCGACATTCTCATAGTGGAAGTGGGCACATTCTGCCAGCCTGGGAAAATGGCCTTTGGTGATGGACAGTCTGCAAAACAAAAAGAGCTCATCAGTATTCTCCTCCGTAGGTCTGAAGGTGACAAATCTGAAAACGAATTCTATTGAAACCTTGTCTTTAACATATAAACACCTACTTTTTGACGTGCTTGACCTTCATGCTGGCCGTACTGACACATGAGCGCAGAGAAGACTCTGCCGGCAGTTCATGGACTATCGGCGCTCCTCGAGCCTGCATATACAAACACACACACACACAAACAGACGATTACACAACACTCTAAACGCTTGAAGCGTGACATACAGAAATCCAGCACACAGACGCACCATAACAGCAATGGCGTCCTCCCAGCCTGCAGTCTCTGTTGGCTGCAAGCTCCTATCTTCCTCCCCCTCATCCTCCTCTGGGTGGGGCCTTAAAGAAAAGAGAATCACTGAGGGGTATGTTGAAATAAGCTTATGCTACAACATACATACATACCTCTGCATAGCATCACTCGGCATAAAGCAAAAACACCAATCAAATTCCTGAACTAGGATTGTCTTAAAGGAACAGTTCACCCGAAAACGACGCAAATTTGTATTGATCTTTTGTAGAACATAAAATAAGATGTTTTGTAAAATGCTCATGCTGCTCTTTTCCAATGCATGAAATCATTTAGTGATCAGAGGTTGTCCACTCCAAAAAGCTTCTTAAAAGTCACCCATATGACTGGTACACTATATTTCAGGTCTTCTGAATCCACACAAGAGCTTTGAATGAGGAACAGACCAAAACTTATACATGCTGGAGTACTCTACGTGACTTGTCCCCCGATTTGCAGCCTGGAGGACGCTAGTTGCATAAAGTCATAGCATTTTGCAGATTTTGGGCAGACAGAGTTGACCAATTTCACAGAAAATCACATAGCGTATCATGGGAACAAAATCGGTTTAGATTTAAAAAGTCATTTGTTTATTCCAGCCTTAAATTGGCACCACAATATGTCACAGCATAAAAAGCTATCGTATGACTATGACTTAATAGTTCTCACTATTAACTAGTTGCTTATTAGCATGTATATTATAGGATATTATTAGTACTTATTAAAAGCACATATTAATGCCTTATTCAGCCTCGCCATATTCTACATCCCTTAATCCTACCCAATACCTAAACTTAACAACTGCCTTACTAAATATTAATACGTTTTTTATGCTTATCTAGTCTAAACCCCTCCTATCCAAAAGCCTGCTCTGCACTGATTGGTCAGATGGCCCAGTCTGTTGTAATTGGTCTACCGCTTACCGCGCTTTGGAAACAAATCGCCCTTTAACATATCTGAATTTCATATCTGGAGGCTTGCTTAGCACTTGATACAGAGATATGAACAGTAACGATGCCGTCGGTTTTACCATATCAATTAGAGTCCTCATCCTTTGGAAGTGCATCAAAGTGGATTAGCTTTGGCAGCGGTGAAAACAGCAGCATCTCAACATGTCAGCAACACAAACCAAACTCTTCCAGGCCTCAGCTACAACTACAGTGTTTGAGCACGGGGTTCATAAATCACATTATGAAATAAATGTTTTTCTCCAAAACACATTGGCCACAATTATCTGCACTCCTACAGTTTTTTATATTCCCATTAATATTAACATTTTAGCACTAGGAACATGAAATTGTCTAGCTGTGACTTCTTGTCTCACAGGAGTATAAATATGAGGAAACACAAAGGCCACATTCCCTTAATCATTCACCACAATGAGTAAAACCAAAGAATATAGTTCTGATGTGCAGAAAAAGATTGTTGAGCTTCACAAAATAGAAAGTGGTTGTAAGAAAATATAGCTAAAGCATTGACAATTCCTATTTCCACCATCAGGGCAATCATTCAGAAGTAAAGATGTTACGAATCTGCCTGGAAGAGGACGTGTGTCTATATCGTCCTAATGCGCGGTGAGGAGGAGAGTTTGAGTGGACAAAGACTCTCTGAGGATCACAGCTGGAGAATTGCAGAGATTAGTGGAGTCTTGAGGTCAGAAAGCCTTAAAAAAACGTTAAAAAAAACTAAAATCATCATGTGTTGTTTGCGAGGATTTCAAGAAAAATCCTCCCTTACTTATCCCAAAAAGACATTCAGTTGTCAGACACGACTAGAACTTCAAAAGGGACCTGGTTCTGTGGTCAGAGGACAAACAACAACAAAAACTTTTTTCCAGCAAACACACCAGATGGGTTTGATGCAAACAGTGATCAAAATTACCCCATGCCCACGGTTAAATATACCGCTGGATATTTAATGTTGAGGGCCTATTTTTTTGCAGGAGGTCCTGGACATCTAGAAAATACCAACAGAAAAAAAAAATTAAACCCTGATGGCCTCTGCTAGAAATCTTATAATGGGCCGTGGTTGGATCTTCCATCAGGACAACACATTCAACACACAAATGTGTCACTGAGCACAAAATGAGCTTCTGCCATGGCCATCCCAGTCCCCTGACCTGAACCCTATAGAGAATGAGTGGTGTGAACTGAAGAGAAGAGCTGGGAATCTGAAGGATCTGGAGAGATTCTGTATGAAGGAATGCTCTCCGATCTCTTGTCAGGTGTTCTCCAAACTCATTGGGCATTATAGATGAAGACTCAGATCTAGGCAAAAGGAGATTGAAATAATTTGATGCCTTTAATTGTGGCCAACGTGAACTAGAGAAAAACATTTCCAAATTAGATTTTTCCCCCACTTTCATTTTTTTTAATTCAATGAAATTTGCGATTTTTTTTTATGAAAGATTAAAAAGCTTTATTTTCACAGCCTTCTTTGATCATATTTACCAGCAGTGCCAATAATTCTGACCACAACTATATAAGTCCCGAACATGTGCACAGTCCACTCCGTTGGATATGTTCCTTCTGACTTAAATCCTTTCTTCACAGTTTGGCTGCCTAATCAATCAGGACATGTGGGCACTAAACTAACAAAGTTGAGAGGCCCCACTCATTACACTGAACTCATGACCTCTGGGTGAGGAAATAACCAAACAACGACTACAATCTGACCAAGGCCAAGCAGTGTCAATAACACAAGAGTAAAGCTGCTATACAAACACATGCCAGTCCTAATGCGTTTTCAATGTGCCCATAAGGATCTTAGGTATAGGAAAATTACAAAATCACATTTGCAAACGGGGACCTTATATAAATGTCCTTAGACCGTTAGTAAAGCTGTTTAGGATGTGTAGTTAAACCACTCTTGCGATCAATCAGGTTACGCAAAAACCTATTATGTGACAGAATAACAATCCAATCATGATGAATTATACTCAAAAGTTTCATTAATTTCTCATCTACACTTCATTAAATGATCCACCCATTTCAGATAATCTCCAGAGCATTAGCCAGTTCACCCTGCAGCTGAGATCATGGCCAAGAGGGTCGAAACCAGGGGACGTTATAGAAGATCAGATCAGCGGTGGTAAAAAGCACACTATTGTATGTTTTGCGACACACAAGGATATCGCTTCAATCAGTCAGTCAGTCAGTCACAAATGAATCCACCCTAAGTAACAAAGAACAGAGCATGAAATATGATGCACTCCAGGGGTAAGGAAAGGTGAGCTGGAACAGCTTTAAGGATTGGAAAGCCTTTAGAACGGGAATAAAAGGCTGGAGTTTAGGCGATTCATTCAGTAGACAAAAGACAGAGTCAGTGATTTTGTTCCAGAACATCCCACACTCCCCCTTCCTCCTCCAGATTAGACCGTCGTGAGATTGAATGATAAAAACGGCTGATCCCCTTCATGGAAGAAAGAGGCAAAAGTTTACCGCCATTTTAAAGTCACAGGTGCAAAATAATGCCAGGATAGTGAGTTTCAAATAACAAATAATGGGTCAACACTGCAAAATGTGTCTTGTTTCCCACTACAAATATCTAAAAAATCTAAAATCAGGATACAGTTACTCGAGAAGCAAAATGACTTTTAAAGATGGTCTTGTTTAAAGAAAAATGTATCAAAAAAATTGGTGAGTTTGTTTAAAAGAAGAAAAATGATCTTGTTTTCTATTTTAAGCCACAATTTCAATTTAGTTTTTTTTTTTTTAGAAAACAAGAATTAATGTCTTTTTTTCCTCAAGTACACTTTATTTTAAGGTGACGTAGTTACACGTTACTAAATGTAATTACTATTGTAATAACAGTAAATTATGCATAATTAATTACAAGTAACTAGCCCAAAAACCAAAGCCTAACTGTATATATATTAAGTACATATAGTTAATTAATATTACTCAGTACTTATTTGAGTAAATACAATGTAACTATGTCACCTTAAAATAAAGTGTAACTCAAGTGATTCAAGAAGGTTTAGATTATTTTTAGAACAAGACAAAAAATACAAAAAAATTAAATAAAAAATAAAAAACATTTTTGCTGTTGAATGCATTTTATGAATTATGAAAGTGTTCATGATAGTGATTGTTTTGTCAGCTATTTTTGTATTATTTAGTCTTAGCTCCTGTTAAATGTCTTTGTTAGTTATTATCATAGTCAAACTTTAACCTGTTTTTTGTTAGTCAAGATTTAGTTTACTAAAAGTCTGGGCATTTTAGTCTAATTTTAGTCAATAAAAACACTTTTTTAGACATTTTAGTCATATTTTAGTCACATTTAACCATGCTGCACAATAATGGTTTGTGTAATCATGAATATTTTGCACAAAATTATAATCGCAATAATTAATCATGACTGTTGTCATTTGAGAAACTGCTACTCATGCCATCCAATGAACCGGTTATGTGGAATGTAATTTATAGAAGAAGAAAAAAACAATATTTAATACTTAGTACTTAGTTTTTATTTTAATTTTTTTATTATGGTAACATTAAAAAAATTTAAACGGCATATTTGTCATCTTTTTCATCAACAATACTGCATGTTGATATAGTCACAGTTAAATAGTAAACAATTAACTATCATAAAGAAAAGAAAACACTTTTTTAAAAACTACTTTAAAAAACTTGTGCCATGTTCACATCTTGATCATTATTTCATTTTTTTTTTAAGTGATACTTTTGGATTTGTATGAGTGTTTTATATAGTTTTCTTGTTTTATGTATATTTTTCTGCATGTTAGTCACATGATTTTGATCTGGCAGAATAAATATTAAAATATTAATAAGCAAGTTTGTTACAAATTTTCAATAAAATAAACAACAGTACTTAATGTTATGTTTCTCCTTTCAGGACTTTAATGTTTTAATCACACTTTTTCTTTATTACATGATATTATAAATAAATGAATAGTTAATATAAATAAACCATCATGTCATTGACTATCATGTGTCGTGAAACCATGCCTGCTTGCTTGGGGAGGTACAAACGTTCATTGATGAGTGTCCTTGTTATCATCTCTGTAGGGCACCAGTTGCACACAAATCACCACTAAATTTACTCCTCGGGGGACAAATTCACATCTGCTGCATGCGGTGCTGCTGAAATATGCTGTCTCAGAAACAGAATAAGGTGACCAGTCACATGGCACATAAAATGCCCATGTGTGCAAAAACCAGTACATGCACTGCACCTGATTATGCAGTGATTCAGCCAATTGTGAAGAAAATGCCTCATCTAACCTTGCAAGAGAGACACACAGACACACAAGCTATAAGGCATAACTAACCATATTCGAGCACCGCAGCTGCCAAAGCACACTGTGAGGAGAAGTATGCATGCTGATACTCACCCTTCACAGGGATCATGACTGCATGCGTCTCTCAGAGGTGTTGGAGCTCTGCCGTGTGTCGCTGCTGCAGTCCCGCTGCACGCCTCCATGATACTGAGTCACTGCAACAGCTGCCCGTCTGTGAGGGGAGGGAGGAGACCGGACTTTAAGATAAACCTCCAACCTTGGCAAGGATGAAGGCCTGTGGCATGCACATGTGTGTTATGAATGTACATGGTGGATTTATTTACTTACTTTTTACTGCCATACCAGCATCAAGGGCTATATTTATTGCCAGTGATGGGGAGTAACTAGTTACATGTAACAGAGTTACATAATTTAGTTACAAAATAAATGTAAATGTAATCCAAAAAAAAAGGTAAATTACAGTTACTTATGAAAATGTTATCAATTTCTGTTATCATCTGCCAATTACTTTAATCCACATTTCCACTTAGGCTACATCCTGTCTAAGTTTCCACCATGGCGAGTAATAAAAATGCATTTCAGTGCAGGACATTTCAAATTCCTGGATTTCAATTGAATCCAGGAATTAGAAACCGGCGCAAATATAACTGTTCATTGCAAAATATGCTTTTGCCCAACTATTAAAATGCTATCAACATTCAAGGTTTCAATCTTTCAATCCCTCGGAGGACACATTTCAAGGTAGGAAGGCATCAAGGCATGTCCGAATCTAATGTTAGCTTCACTTCCTGTCTCCTAAGAGACTTTCATCTGATTGAGTTTCGGAGGCAGCATATATGTATCCGTCATTGCCTTTGATATCCCACAATCCTGTGCGTTCCATTCTGTGACACTTGAGCTATAATAAAAAAGATGGCTTCCAAAAGTTGCGTTTGCTGGTCAGTTTGTGTGTAAATGTACGTTTTTGACCAACATTTTCCACTTCTGATTTCATTTCTAGATGTCATTTGTTTAGTTCTTAATAAAGCTCTCTCTATTTTGCTGTAGATCATTAAACAGATCATGAAACACTGCCTTAGAAGTCTTTTTCGGCTTTTTAAGTTTTCGGACACAGCCAATGTCGAACCGGAGGAAGCGTCTTGATGAATGTTAACCTGAAACGCCACCTAGTGGATAAATCTCTCTATTAGTTTGTCCCGTTTTGACTTGCAAAATAGAGCTATTTAACTACTAACACACAACAATTGGACATTGAGTCTAAACAATATTTTAGGTTTAATAAAACTATAAAAAAAAACAAAAAAAAAAGACCATGCATGTTATGACAGCTACACTGGCGGAGTCTGTTTGGGTTGCCATGAGTATGAAACTACAATCTATTCTTGCTTCTGTTAGTAAGAAATCAATATTAGGCCTGATATGGTATAACGTTTCCCTTCACAAACGCATAGTGGTAAAAAGAATAGTATACATATTTTTTCCTATTTTTATATATATCGGAAAGAAGGAAAACATCATGTTTTTATCACAGTATAATGATCAATAATTGCGTTTTCTCCTGTAAGTAATGTTACATGTAGTTACTATAGTAATATTTATAAATTACGCATAATTACATGCAAATAACCATAAACCTATAGTAATAGTAGTACATGTAGTAATAGTAGTACATGTAGTTACATGGATAGTTCACCCAGAAATTAAAATTGTGTCATTCACTCACCCTTAAGTTGTTCCAAACCTGTATACATGTCTTTGTTCCGCTGTACACAAAGGAAGATGTTTGTAACCAAGCAGATCTAGCTTTTTTTTCAATTTGGGTCTGCTTGGTTACAAACATTCTTCCAAATATCTTCCTTTGTGTACAGCAGAACAAAGAAATGTAGGCCATATACAGGTTTGGAACAACTTGAGGGAATGATGACAGAATTTTCATTTTTGAGTGAACCATCCCTTTAATATTACTCAGTACTTTAAAACTGCAACCTCCCTTTGCCAAGATAACAGCTTTGAATCTTCTCCTATAATGTGTAATAAGGCTGGTGAACATATGGCAAGAGATCTGAAACCATTCCTCCATTCAGAATCTCTCCAGATCCTTCAGATTCAGAGGTCCATGATTGTGGACTCTTTTTTTGGATCGGGTCAGGGGACTGCTATTTCCATGGCAAAACCTTGTCAGTGAACCATTCTGTTTATTTTGAGATGTGCTTTGGATCATTGTCATGCTGGAAGACCCAACCACGGCCCAGTTTAAGCTTCCTGACAGGGTGAGTCACTTGCCGTTTATGATATCATGCATCCTAACAAGTTGTCCCGGGTCTTTGAAAGAAAAAGCCCCACAGCATTAAAGATCCACCACTATACTTTGCAGTGGAGAATGAGATACTTTTCCTATGTTTCGGTCAATGCCAATGCCTTTATTTTGGTCACAACTGACCATAAACCCCAGTCCCACAGAAAGTTCCAGTAATGCCTCGCAAACTATATTAGATGGTTGTTTGATGTCACCAAAGGATTTTTTTGTTTTTTGTTGCAACCTTCCCAAAAAAGTTGTGCTTATACTGTAGGTGAGGTCTGATCATAGTATTAGAGACTTTCTAACCCCAAGACCCAATAGCACCTATAATTCTTCAGCTTGTTTGGCGTAGTTACCATCTCCAGTTGATTATTGCCCAAATAGTGGAAATGAGTATTCCAACAATGAAACTAATATCTTATGGCAATTTCACAACTTGTGCAGGTGCAGTTCAAAAACCTTTAGTCACACATCAACACTGTATTCTCAGGTATTTTCCATATGGGTGACTATAGGAATTTGCCCTGTGTGTCCCAACAGTAAGTCATGACTTATCACTTAACTGCTCAAAATCAGTCACTAAGGTGAACTTAAAAACATACCATATGAATGGGAATATACTTCTAGAGAGTTCGATTTTTACTCATTAGAATTTGTAAGGGTGCCAATCATTTTGCCACGCATTACAAACATTACAATAACAAAAAAAAAAAAAAACATTCAATGTTTGATAGATATTCTAAAACAATTCCTGGTAAACAGGTTTTACAAACATCTGTTTGTACATGTTTATAAATATAGTCATACAGATAAAGAATGCACTATAATTAAATATGAGTTAAAGCTAAAAGCAAATGGCTAAATGGTGATCGTGGACATTGAACCTAAACAAATGAACCTAAAGAAAATCAATAACAAGGAGTGTTGGAGCCATGTTTAGTGATGCATGAACGTGATGAATACAGGATTCACACAAGACTTAAATAAGCAAGGCTGCAATACGCTACTCCATCAATAATTCAAACGTGAAGTATAAACAAAAGGAATGCTGGATATCGAGCCACACCCACAGTGACAGTTTGACCACCTCAAAGAGAGAAACCTTGTGAAGAATTTTACGGTCTGTTAGATCTGATAGAGTATCGAGATATGAAAAAAAAAAAAATATATATATATATATATATATATATATATATATATATATATATATATATATATATATATATATATATATTCCTCTCACGCTCTAAGCCTACTTTCAAAAGTGCTGACAGGGAGAATCTTTATGTTGACTCAGCAGAATGAACCCTCCCTGACAGGAATGGCAGCTCCATATGTGCATGCAGGCACCTGAGAGGGTTAACTTCACCTTCAGCACATAAACACACAGTAGAGCTCCGCTTGTTAATCCAAACGTATTCACACTGCCTGTATGGACACTTAATAATGATCATTTCATTCTTTTGAACAGTATGCTTAGGTTATTAGAGTGTGTGTTGGAAATCAGTAACTCAAAAAATGAGCAACACATCCTACATAAGAAAAAATCTGGGATTTAAAGTCTATTTTAGATTAGATTTTAGGTTAGATAAAAGCAGTTGCATACAGTTATGCATTTACATATATGTGGATATATGCTGGGCAATCGAATCATCGTGATTAATCACATCCAAAATAAAAGTTTATGTTTACATAATATATGGATATATAAATACACACACACATGCATGTATATATTTAAGAATTTTATATATATATATATATATAAGATCAATTATATTTATGCTAATATTTCTTAAATATACACATGCATGCTAGTGTGTGTGTATTTATATATACATATATTATGTAAACACAAACTTTTATTTTGGATGTGATTAATCACGATTAATCGATTGCCTAGCACTGATACATTTATATTACTGATCTTATATATAAATATTTTATATATAAATATATATTTTTTCTTAAATAGATATGCATGTGTATGTATTTATATATACATAATAAATATACACAGTACACACGTTATGTGAACATAACGTTTATTTTGGATGCGATTAATTGTAATAATCGATTGCCAGCATAAATAATAATAATAATATTACATACATATATATATATATATATATATATATATATATATATATATATATATATATATATATATATATATATATATATATATATATATATATATATTTATATATATGTGTGTGTGTGTGTGTGTGTGTGTGTGTGTGTGTGTGTGTGTGTGTGTGTGTGTGTGTGTGTGTGTGTGTGTGTGTGTCAGTGTGGGAGAGAGAGAGTGAATGATACAGTTATGCATATTATATACAGTGAGTTATGCATATCATAACTGTATATACGTGTGCGTGTGTTGTATAACTGAAGCAAAGCATTTTGCTAGTGGTCACAGACCTTGGGATTCGTGCATGCTTTAATACAACTTGAATATGGGATTGTGAAAGCTGATGTACATTGATGTGGTTGCTAAGCGACGGTCAGTCTTGGATCCTGAATGTCTGATTACAGGCAGGAAATAATATTCATGCACACGTATGTGTTTACTGTTATGTGACTAAGGAGGAGGTGAAGAAGTGAACCGTACAGTGATGTTGAAATCTCGATTTGGCTGGTAAAATGCGCACTGTTGTCATGGGCAACAGCATGTGACCTGACTTCATCGTTGGACTCGTTGTGTGTGTGTGGATGTGTGTCTGTTTCTGTTTCGTAATATTGGACTGAACAGTTTTAGGGTGCTTGTCCTCAACCAGGGAAGTGAATCAAATGGAGGGTTTAAATTAATTTACAACGGCGCGGATAAGACTAGCAATATTTATGTAAGGATACAATATTTCTAGAAAATATTGAAGTCTTAACAATTATTTAAAGGTGCAGATGCTTCCTAGATCGCCAGCAAAAAGAAGAAAGATCAACAACACGAGTCACTCACCTGTGTGTGATTGTTTCTGCGTTACTCCCCCGAACGAAATCCAAGAGTTGTATCCCTCTATCCTTTAGTGTGAGTGCGTGTGAAAAGGGGTCAAACAAAAGCATCCTTCATCGTGTGTGAATGTGGGATCTGTGAGAGAGTGAGTGAATGAGTCTCGAGGAAGGACACATGAAAACTTCTTTCTCACGCACCACCTGATAAACGGAGTGCGTGTGTTTGGGGGCGTGGCCAGGAGAAAGGTGGATATCAGTAGGATCCAGTTAACTCTTGTTTGTCCTTATTGAGACCATTAAAACCTTAAATTCATTATTTTGGTACAATGAATCTAAAAGACTTCCCTTGGGAAAATGTTTTGTTTTCTGACCTTAAGTGTATTATGATACATTTTACCCAACTGAATACTGAGGGGATAATACGCTCAAATAAATAGTAATGATTTTTAGGATATAACTTTAGCCATTTAGTGTTTTAAGAGAAAATTACATACATTTATTCACCCTCATGTCTTTCCAAATCGTATTAATTCCAGGGAATATGAACAAAAATATTTTGACAAAAAGTAAATTGTAACCAAAATTGTTTGATTATCAATATTCTTCAAAATATCTTTGTTTTGTGTTCGATAGAAGCAAGTTATACAGGTTTGAAACGACCCCAGAGAGCAACATAGTGTTGTCCCGGATCCAGGCCACATCTGGTACACGGATTCTGCACTCTCAGAAAAAAGGCATAGTAGAGGTACAATTTTGTTCCTTGGGGGAAAAAAACCTATAACTGTACCTTTAAAGGTACACAATTTGTACTTCGGGTACAATTATACCATTGTTTTCCTCTAGCAGGGCCACTGTCCTACAGAGTTTGGCTACAACCCTGAAAGACGTCTAAGGCCTTATTCAGAGCAGCGCCATGTATGAAAGCGAGGCTGTGAGGGTAAGACTTACCGTGTTTTCAATGGCATCCGATATAAAAAGCTCTATAAAGCTCATAAATCACTTATCATTTTCCACAGCTCATGTTATCTGGAGTTTTTTGTATACTGAAACTTCTTGAAAATATATTTCTGCAGTGTTTCATCAGCAGAACAACCCAAAAACGCATTAAATAACAGTACAACCCACTGAAGAGATGTATGTCTATCCCTCATAGCCTTGCTTTCATTCTCGTTAAAAGTCAAAGATGGCGCTGCTGTGAATAAGGCCTATAGAAGCTCTTTTTGAGAATTAACAGAGGTTTAGATGTTGGTTTTATTGAAAATGGTCACCATTGAGGTGATCATTGTTTTTGATTTTGTTGGGCAGTTTCACTTTTAACTTTCTATGTGAGTCTGTGGTTTTTGTATATCATATAAATATCATATTTGTCAGGTCAAATTTGATTCTGAGATTTTAAAAACAAACACTATCTCTAGCTGCATAACATGTTGAACTGGTTCATTAAGGCAAAAATGACCAAAAGACAATAAAAAGGTTAATCAAAACTGAGCAGTCTGTCTCAACTTTTTCTTCAGCAATCATCATCATAATAATTGTTAAATCATCTGGCCAATGGCAAGGCGTTGGCCACAAGACATATGCCAGTGGCACAGTGTTATCTATTCTGTGTTAGTCAGACAAATAGGCGTGAGAGAGGGAGTTGTGTTGGTTAAGGACTTTGCACCTGGATGGACAATTATGTTCCTATATGACAGCAGTATCAGTCATTGTGGCATACTTTCTGAAAACACCTGCCCTCTAAGGCATTTTGTAGAAGTGTAAAATCAGCCATTCAGATTTAACATTATGCAATCGTGGCCTCTAGTGGTCACTTCAGATACTGGCAGTCAAAAGATCACTCGTAAAGAAATAAAAACACACTCTTATATTTTTTTTATTATATCAAAATACAAAAAGTTTTACGGGGTTATTACATGGACCAAAGCGTTGGAAAATGTCAACCTAATAGAGCTTGCCAAAATGTGCATATCTGGGCATCTGGTGATGTAAACAATGCAAATTGAACGGCTCCACTATACAGAACTTCAATTGGGCTGTTAAAGACAGCATGGGCACACACTCACACTCACACACACATATTTAGCACTCCATATGTTTCATTCCCAGGTCTGGCATTGACGTAACCCTCAAGGACAAATCATTTGTCAGGATAGCATATTCTTTGATCGGGGTCTTATTCTAGAGCAAGACTTATTAATGAACGTAAAATAATAATAATAATAATCAAAGGAATAGAATGCAAATAAAATAACAATGGGATTTCCTTTATTCTCTAAAAATGCCATTGCTTACTGCAGGGTTGTTCCCTTTTAATATCAAGATGCTGAATCAAAGTGTCCAGCTGTGTTATTGTGGAGGTCAATGTCATACTTCAGAAGTTAGTAGTACAGATACGAAACATCTTTAACATTTACTCCTAGCAGCATGAAGACACACTAGGCACCATATCTTAACATCTGAGTATGTGGAGACACCGAATGCCCATGAAAAATACTGTGAAGTAGGCCTACTAATCAAGGACGAGAAGATAGAGGCACACTGCACCTTGTTTTATAACCAGAGTCTTCGAGTAATTTGTTGGGAGAATTCATTAGCAGTGGCAGAAGAATCAAACAATACATCATAATAATATTGTACATAAGGCTTTGGTACAGCACCATATACTGTTTAAGAATAATACCTGAAATAAATGAGATTACTTAACAAAAGAAGCCTCAATCATTCAATCAAATAATTCTGAAGAAAAACAAAATGATATTTTATAATTTTCTTAACATAAGAACAGTCTCTTATACATTGCATGTAGGGTATTCAGGATGAAAAACATGTTTGCCCAGAACACATCTTCAGATAATATAATCTCTAAACAATATACAACACAAATCAGAAAAAAAAGCAGTTAAAAAGCACACACGAAAAATGCAATTTGAAATATGCTTCCAATAAGCTCTAAGTATGAGGTTTAATGTTGAAACAGTCATAAATTAGTGCATAATGCAGTATTACATTCTAAGTTTTCAGTGCTGGTTAATATGAACAGCAAAAGAATCAAGAACAAAAAGATGTAGGCCTACATTATTTGAAACGAGACAGACATATTTCAGAACGGGTGAAATATCTTGATTATGTAAGGTTAGTTCTGTTCAATCAGAAAAAAGGAAAATAAAGTCTCACAAAGCACCATAAGTAAGCACAAAACTGAATACAGGCAATCAAAGAGTTGATATGACACTTCCTGCAAAATGAGCCCTCTTCTTGAAGCAAAAAGGGGGCGTGTCTACCTGTACAGTATCATATATTCAACAAGAGACGTTTCAGTCGGGTTCTCCCAACAAAGACCACAGAGGAGCTGAATAAAATGCCGTCAATCACCATCCATCCACAGATATCAGCGACACTGCGCCTGCATCTTAAATCAGCGTGACAGCTTTATGCGAGGATGCATCGCTCCACCTTGTCCATGAAAAACACTATAAAACAGAAATGCCGCCGCCTGACGCGTCAGACCTCCTCCTGCATGAGTTACCAGGTTTGTCCATGCTAAAAGAAAATGTACTATCATAACCGTGGGTACATTTCTTGGATTATACATTGATATGCTGCCTCCTCAATAATGGCACGTTCGTCTTTATAAATCCTTCTAAATACGCGGGTTTTTATTCATGTTGACGGCTAAGGTTTACGCGATAACGTAACGCACTAAATGTCAACGAACTGAATGTCAAAGCCGATCTTTATTTAAAGGTGCAGTATGCAGGATTTACACCTAGTGGTTGAAATTGGTACTGCAGGCCAAAATCGAGATATTGGAGAGTGTTGTTTCCCCCGCCCCCTCCTCCTCAGACTCGACGCTCACGCGGGTTGCCATCTTGAGGACACAAAAGGAGCGAGCGCAATTGACAATGAAAGCCACACTGTAAGTTGAGGAGTTGATTTATCCGCGTTTTATTATGCTCTCCTACATAGAGATTTTAAGATGGATGCTGAGGCTTTTTTTTGGTCGGGTAGACTCTGCGATCTCTGACCCAGTTTGTTTGATGGCTTCCATGGCAACAATACACTGTGTTTTCCGCTAACTGGCAACCTGGGGTGTCGAAATACTATTGGGTAAACTTGCAGCGTGCGGTATCGCACAGACCAAAACAAAAACCGACATTCCGACACGGAACGCACATTTGCAAATTGGAATAACTGGCTGTAGCATTGTTTTTCTGAGAAACAAGTAGGCGAATTTAGCATGTTTCCTACATATCTGCAAGCATATTATGGTATTTGTATGCTTTAGTAAAGTGAAAAACTAACATACAGCACCTTTAACACCTTTGACGGTTTCCATACTGAAAGATAGTGAGCGCACAGGACCTGCCCTGTGAGAGAGGTTTTATTGCTTGCGGCCCTACTCACCAGAAGAACTTGACAACGGAAATCACGACGGAGCTAGTTTAGTTTAAGACAGGACTGTGCGTGAGTTTGTGTGTTAACCTCTGAACCACAGCACCACGAGTTCAAAAAAGACATAGCACCAAGTCATAATGTGTACAATGTGCCTACATCCTTGCACGTTATATTTCTAGATCATGTAAACATTATGTGGTTGTTGTAGGACTTAGTATTAGCAACGAGTTCTTGACAAAACACGTAGCAAAAACAGAGTTAAGTCTTAACTCAAACACTTTTCTCCAGACAGCTAAAGGCAGGTAATCAAGAAAATCTAAAAATGAACACTGCCTCTCTCCTCTCAGAGACTACACGATTAAAGCAGCCTTACGAATTGCACCGCGCGGGGTGGACAACGCTAGTAATGACGAAGACATACATAGAAATAAACAGAATTTGCTGACCTAATACTGAATAGCTCAAATATACATGTTTGAGCATTCGTTTTCATGTCAAGATGATGTATTGAAAGAAAAGACAAAGTAAACAGCCCTTTTGGGCACTTAAATCTTCTAAACTCAAAAAGGCTACTACGAATCTCTATACACAGAAATTCATCCCAGTGTTTCCTGCTTGTATGTTAAGCCATATTCAAGTACTGCATGAGATTTCCTTATGTCGTACCTCATTACTAAATTCCATTCACATAAGATTCATTTTGGAGTCAATCGCATTGGTGCGTAAACGAGCTAAAAAGGAGAAACATCACATTGTAAATCTTCTAAGAGCAAATCATACATTCACCATCGGTTAAGCTAAACTAGCATATACGCTCGATGAGCTTTCAACTGTAGGTAGCAAATCAGCAGCTGTTAGTGAACTCTAGAGACAATAAACATCCTTCGGAAATACTAAACTCATCATTAATTCAAATAACACAAACTTTGCTATGTCATCAGATGAGCCGTGATAATAGTAAAGATTACAATACAATTTACTGAAATTGTTTTCAAAAAGAGTCAAGCTACTTTTGGAGGTTCACTTTTGTAGTTAGAAAGCAACCAAGACTGGTAATATTTTTTCCCCCACTGATTAGAATAAGGACTATTTCACTTTTCTATTTTATATTGATGTCTTCATTAATCTGCACAATATCTACGGTACTTCCTTTGTGTACTGTATGTCCAAAGCAACATATAACAAAGGATTTACTTCAAGGAAGTGACGGAAAGATAAATAATGCATTTCACCACTTCTAACTACATTTGTGCAAGACAAGGACCAAATAATTCTACTTCAGTTTATATATTACATTTCAACGTATGTTATCTGAACATGTCAAAAAAGCATATTTCTAAAATTTTATGTGAACCTGAATTGTTCAGCAGGGGCTATTATTAATCTACCTCCAACCACAGATTAAAAAAGTGCCTTAAAGCTGTTTTTTTTTTAAAAAGAATGTAAATTATTCAAAAAATTATTAAGAAAGCATGTTTTCAGTTTCACCTGCATTTGCATGGAATAAAAAAAAAGTGAATAGACCAGACTAGTACTGCAGCCTTTCTTTTCAAGCTTACAATTTCAATGATATTCTGTGCTTTATATTTCATGTTAAATATGTTATAAACAAATCAATTGTAATTTCTGGGCTTACATTAATCCCTCATGTCAAGCTTTGCCACAAACAGACAACATATGTCATCCAAAATGAAATATGCTAGCTTGCACAAAATATGGTAGAAGTGCTGAAATAATTTATTCCTTTTTCTTCTTTTTCTCTCTCTTTTTTGAGGTATATTTTGTAGAAGGAAGAAACCCTGTATTAACTATCACGTCTTGAGAGACATATTTGTACAGAGCATTTAACTCTCTATCCTTCACAATATACACAGTTCTGACAACGTTATGGCCAGTAAGATTTTTCCTAGCATGTAATGGAATGCTATCGTTTTCTTTTTATTATCAAATGAAAAGCTTTTGTCCTGTCCCAGTTTTCTGTTTCTAAAAGAGCACCCCTGTATGTTGTTCATTTGTGTAAATTTACAGAAAATACAGATATGTGTAGTATATTGTGCCAACCGAAGAACATAATAAATTGTATCTAGTTTAGACTGATTACAAAACAGTACTGAGAGCTTGTCCATCATACGTTTTTGCTAATGGACAAGAAGACGATCCGCCCCACAGGATAAGTTTTAGTGAGTTTGAGGGGGCTCTTAGAGCAGAGAGCCATAGTTTAAGGGGGCAGGGTCCAAACTGGCCAGCAGGGATTTTCTGTCTTCTCTGGGGTGAAGCCAGCGCAGCAAAGAGGACAGATGGAGACAGGGGGACTTTCTAAGTGTACTTTTCCACTTTTTCTTTGAGGGAGAGCTGAGGTGTTCTCTTTGCTCAGAGGCCTGAGATGCATGCGGCTGCTGGGTCTGAGAGGTGGACACATCTAAAGACAGCAGAGCAAATGAGACACAGCAACAGAATAGATTTGTACATTTTCAGAAGAAGTGCATGCAAACCTCGCTGCCACGATGTTACTGTGTCAGGGCTGATAACATGTCCATTTCTCCCAGTATGTAATGTACGGGCGAAACTGACCTGTCCTTTTCTTGAATCTGGAGTTGTTGTTCTTGTTGGCTGATGATTTCTTGGCTTTATTAATACAATAATATATCAGTGCTTCAAAGCTCTCAGACCCTGCAGGGACTCTCACTGCACCTAGATGCTCCCTGTGAGAGACAAACACAATGACGCATTACTTCACACCGCCACCAGGGTGCACTACGCTTTGACCCAACCGAGATTTAGCCCTGCCAGGGAACACTGGCTGCCCAAAGCCTTCATGACAAAAGTACCATTCATCAACATCATGTACTGTGCAATTTAGCAATTAATCAACTTTTGCTTGGCGAATTGCAAGAAAAGCCTCGTTAGATATTATTTTGAAAATACTGTGTATCAGTTGACTTTTTTTGCCACTTTTCATTGGTCATCAGAATAAATATTAAATAAGGATTTTTAATTTTTTTTAAGGAAAACAAAAACTCTTCTTCATTAGATGGATACTCTGCAAATTAAAAGCACATTGTATTAGTTCAGTTAGTATGGTGAGTTGAATTTAGCACCACCCCAACCCCCTCCAACCCCAACCCTTCGCTAAGCCACGCCCGAAAACCGCCACGTTGCTTAGCAACCGTAACTAGGCATGGAAGGTCTGTCAAGCTTTCGAGCGAGCGAAACATGCCGAAGAATTGTGCAAATCTGATACCTGGTATCCTATAAATTTGGACAGGGGGTGGAATTTTTCCCTTCCCCAAACCTAGAAAATGTCGATTTGTCCTACCTTGTCAGGTTTTCCTAACGTAGTGCAAAATTATATCGATCCATGCTAACGCATCAAAAAATCCTGCTGCGTGTTAGTGTTTGTGACTAACTTACGTGAAATAATTCAGTGTAACTTTACAGAGGATTCTTATTGGGGAAAACGATTTCACAGTGCAAAATACCCCATCAGATTGTTGTGGATCAAGCAGCGTGGGAGAATAAATATATAAAATGTAAGCGGGAGAATGTTATCATTGCAAAGTGATCAAGCTAATGTATTGTGTTTATTCCACAAGTCTTATGGATAAGCTGTTTGATTTATAATTATTAGATTGTTTTCTAATTTCACTTACCCTGCTGTGCATGAACATAGCTGCTCCTAAATTTGTGTGTTTCCCATTTGAATGGTCAGCGTATGAGGCGGCTGCTGGTTGCGCTGGGACATGAAGGCTTTTACCTTCAATTTTAATGAAATTATTATCTAATCGGTTGCATATTATGTCGTGGATATATCCCTCGAATGCATACTGCAGTCCCTTTTATCTTGCTCTCTCAGATATTTCACCTGTTGGCAAAAAATGACAAATTTTCTCCTTGGGAATGTATGACACCAGCTCATACATACTATAATAGACAGGCCAGGCATGAAAGCTTGACAGGCGTAGCAACAGTAACTAAGGAGGGCGGGGCTTAGCGAAGGGTCAATTACTACAGAACACACCTAAATTAACATGAATAAACCTTTTACCTCATGTTGTACACTGCTGCCATGCTGCCAGCACTGTCCAATCAAATTACAATTAGCCAAAATGTTTCCCAGTAAGCTCAATGGTTTTCTATTAAACTGATCACAGGGGTCACATTTCCTGTAAAGTGTTGTCTTTTATCGCACATGCCATTCCTCTATCATGGCAGAGATCATGACACTCAAACGTCCATACTGAAGAGTCAGCCAACAACTCATGGGTTCACAAGGCACAGAAACACAAAGCGTTTACAGACAGTCTCCCCTGCTGCTGAGGCTGTGGAAAGAGAAAGTGAAAGTGATTAATAGAGGGGGAGGTAGACATGACCGAGCACTAAATTTCGCCACATCAAACACACTCTGGTTACCATGAATACACTGTACAGTGGCTTCACCATGCTGACAGGAGAAGAGATGGCAGGGAGGGGAGAATGGCCAGTAAAGAACAGTCACATAAAAGAAAGGAACCAAACCACTAGGACGACAAAATGTGACAAGAAATTTTAGTTTGAGAACTGCTGTTACTGATTCGGCATCGAGAAAGAGTATTTAGAAAAGGCATGCATGATATTTTTGTACATGGAAACAAAATTTTAAAGGGGAATATCCAAGTGTGCCTCTAAAAGGGCGCAAGTGCAACATTTCCTGAAAAAAATAAAAATTATATATATATATATATATATATATATATATATATATATATATATATATATATATATATATATAATGATCACAGAAATGCTTTGAAAAGCAGTGCTGAAAATAGCTGAAAAATTGCATTGTTTATCTACCAGCAAATAAATAATGTCAGGATATGTTCCAAAAAAGACCATGTTATCATATAATGTAAAAAGTCATTCCCCTTTAAATGAGAATGATTTAAGACCCCGCCTGCAAACCCCTCCCCTTTCAGACATGGATTCGACCCTTACCTATTGTGGTGTAGAGGACCTGGTCACAACAATGCTGCCCAGATAGCTGAGATCAATCAAAAACAAAGAGGGTAAGACTACCAGTGTCTCCAGAGAAAAGCGGCGTCTCTACTCTATTATGAGGATGAGTGTTGCAAGAGATGAGCGCACACTCATCCCTGGCAACGAAGGCCGCCTAAGAAGGCCACCGTGATGGTCAAAGCCCTGAGTTAGAGGAAGTGAGAGAAATGGAAGGAAATGAGTTGGAGAGGGTGAGTGATGTGATCAGCCCACAAAAGAGGACAAAGAAGGAAGAGCCATGGGATCATCATGGATGCACTAGAAAATCCTGAGAATGGATGCACTAGAAAATCCTAACCATGAGAAACGTTATACACTACAATCATTAATTATATCAAGATTACACTGTTTAAAGGTTAAAGGAGAACAGGATTTGAAGAAAATAAAAAAGGGAATGGAAATTTATCCTGTTAACCCAATAAAGAGTTATACTGGAGGACATGGACATTTGTGCATATGTAAAAAGTTTATAGTAAGATGTACATGTAAAAGTATTTTTTATCAAAAATCGCAAAAGCATGAAAGCTTTGCTTTTGCGGCACAGATGATGAATAACAAACTCCTTTGTCTTTTTGGAGCCTCCAATGGTACGGTTCACCTACCCTGGAGAGGGTTCTGAGGGGAGCATCTCCTCATCTGTCCTTCTCTGAGATGGCATCTGGCCGAAAGCATCACTGCTCTCCGTGGGGGGTGAAGGGGACTGGGAGGGGTAGCTGGCTGCGGATGTGGCAAAGGCCATGTGGGCACGGTAACTGAGGCTGGGCCGCTGGCCACTCTGAACTTGGGTAGGTGAAGTGGCAGGGGAAGAGGAGAGAGACCTTCGGGAAAAGGAGACACTGGCGGGATGACGGGCACTCTCGGGCATCTCTTGAGAGCGGGAAGACCGCAGGATGCTGGGGCGGGGAGGAGGGCGGACGAGAATGTCTGGTGAGCCGGCATGTGAGCTGGGAGGGGTCTGGGTCAGTGGGGAGAGTCGTGACGGCTGCAGGACCACCTGCTGCAGGCCGAGATCCATCCTTCGTGCTGCCCTGGGGCTCAGCCAAGGCTGGGCCTCGGACCTCCAGCCGTCCGAGCTCTCACTGTGCAGTGTGCTTGGGCTCCCCATGCGAGCCGTGGCGCCTAAGTAAGGCAACACTGGTACACCCATACCGTGGGCAGTGTGTCTCAACTGCCCCAGAGTCTGGGCCTGTTGCATAGTTATATGCTTGGTTGAAGGGCCCTGAGGCGGGAACCTGCCGGGAGATCTGCTCAGTTGGGCTCTAGGGGCCTCCAGCTGGAGGAAAGCAGAGCTTGAAGGGAGCTGAGAAGTGGTGCTAAGAGTGCGACTATGGGAGGGGTATGGCGGGGGCTCGGGGAGGTCCCGGTGGAGATATGAGGAATGACGTGGTGGAAGAGCGAGACGGGGACCCTCCTGACCCAGAAAGGGGAAGTCAGGAGGCTGCCAGATCTCGGTCGAGCGAGAGGAGGGAGGGCTATGCACCAGTGGGAGGGCGTGGCTGGAGGCGCCATACTGATGGATCCTCAGCTCCTCCCTCTCCTCTGGGATGGTGGGATGGCGAAACGGCCCCTCGGGGGGGTATGAAGGTGAGGAGGACATGGCAGAGCTACGTGGACTAACATCAGGCATGTAAAACGGAGGGTGAAGCTCCACCTCAGCACCACTACCTAGATAGCCATAGAAGGGGCCTGGAGGGAAGACCCTGTGAAAATGGGAGACCCGGCTCTGCCCTGTGGCCTGAAGCCGACTACCCTCCGAGATGCTCATACCTTCCATAGGTCTCTGGAACCGGGGGCTGTAGGCTGGGGGCTGCATGTAGGACTCCTGGCTGGAGGACACAGGGGATATCTGGGGCCTGAGGGTGGCCATGACTGGGGGTAGGGGCCCTGGGTCATCGTTCTCCTCATCTGATTGGCGGAACTCAGGATACAAGTCTGATTCCTCCACAAAGGGAAAACCCTCAATGCGTCTGGGCTTGAGGGATGCTTCGATGTCGCTGGGGTCCATGACGAATCGGCCATCAGGTCCACGGCTGATCAGCTCAATGGGCGTGGTGACTTCAGCTTCGTGCTTGGACACGCTGTACTTCTTACTGGTTATTGCTCTCTTGGTTTTCTTATAGAGGGAAAGCTCTTTCTCTTTCCTGGGGCTTGGCAACTTCTTAACGTATAGACTGTGGCCACCCACGCTGGCCAAAGATGGGGGCCGGGAGGAATCAATGCTCTCAGGACTGATCTTCCCAGAGGACAGCCTATCAATCAAAAAAGACATTGGGCTTAGGACCGAGCCCTGGGGAATCCCAGAACTTAAAATCAGCACTATCAGAACAAGAACCACTCCATATTCAGACGTGAAATATAATCAAAAGGAAATGGCATGATATACTTTCTATTGTATGCTATTTTTAAAAGTAATACAATTCAGAGAATTTTATCCATTTTCATAATAGTGATAACATTAAACATTGACCTTTTTTAATGACAATATTGTCTAAAAAAACTGAAAGACGATGTCAGGATGAGACATAATGGAGAACAACATAATGAGGACAAACACATACGTTTATACAGGCACCAGTGAGCCAACAAAATATCAGCTAAACTATATCTTCGCCCAACTCTTCAATCCATCTTCCTGACTTTAAACGGTCAAACAAGTGTCAAGTGTCAAATTAGGAGCAGCTGAGGGCTGAAGTTGTCTATTCCCCCACAGAAGCATTTTAGCGCCGCACCACTTACTGAAAACATGCAGCTACAGCAGACAGGCGCATGTTAGCGCCTGCTGCAGAGAGAGATGCAGGTGCAAGCACTCACTGAGGGCTGGTAGATGGGGGCCTGTAGCTGCTCCTGTCTGGCTCTTCCCAGTAGGGCTCAATGCCAGGCAAGGGGGTAAGAGGAGGCCTGCGGTGACAAAAACACAATAGAGACGGGGCAGAGTCGGCCGTCAACCAGACTATGGTTCCACACTGCTATGTGGAAATGGGTGGGATGGGAGCATGAGACTGCAGCTCTATTAAGACCACAATGGAATCAGATAAGAGCGTGAATCCCAGTTTCAACTGGGTTAGAGGTGCTACCATTAATGTTCCCCTTCCTTTATCTCTGGTTAAATGTAAGAGTGACATGCTGCCATGCCTGCACTGGTCGATTCAGAGAAGCTGGGGGGTAAGCATCATGTTTAGAAATATATTCTTGCACTATTCTAAGGTTCTATCGCAACCTGACTGGGCAGCAAAAAAAGAAAAAGCTTGAGAAGATTGTTTGTAATGGCAAATCAATGCATCTCACTGCTGAAAAGCAGAGGTAAGCACAGATGCATTTATAGCAGCCACTTTAGTGACCACTCAAATCCTCCTCCATGCATCCCTCACGTTAACACAGCAGCTGCTAGGGTCAGCTGCTTGATTTCCCAAACTGTACATGCTCTCTCTCTTTATCTCTCTCTCAAGCCATGTGCCTGGTAGTCAACAGATTTGCAGAAGTGCAAAGTATGATGGATGTTACCATGCACTGGTACTTACGGAGATTCAATGCTTTTCCTTGTGTGCGTAATCGATAGTGGAGGGTCTAAGGACAAATCACACAGTGCCACGTCAGCATGACAATATGCTTCAAATCTTTATCTCAACCACTGCAATGCTGAAGATGGTAAAATGTAACAATTGCAACAGTTTGTGATAGGCAACAACAGTGGTGCAGAAATGATACATTTCAGCTTTAAACCAGGAATGCGACAGAGACACTGTGCCTTAAAGTTTTGAAGTACTCACCTCGCTTGCGTTTGAGTTTCCTACGATGCTGCTTGTTGACGAAACACGCAGCGAGCGTGCTGAAGAGGATGGCAGCCGCCAAGAAACAAATGGTGGCCACGATGCCGGCCACCACTGGCTTGGCCAGCCCCTCGTCGGAGATCTCTGTGGGAGGGAAGGGGTCTGAGAGAAGAGACAGACTCCAGAACATGAAATTAGGATGAATGAATGCAGCAAGCATGTATTCACAAAGCAGGTTAACGTGATTGCAGACTGTGATTCAGTTAGTGTGCATTACAAAGCAGACCATAGCATAGTGTTAACATAACTGCAGCCTATCAGATCAGAAGCACCTTGCCTATTTAGATCGAGGGGGCACGTGGCTTTGAGCCAAGTGGATTTTGAATGCAACTTCCAAAAACAAATCAGTATCAAGTTTATTGCATTTATCTAAAACACTGTGGCAGAAATAACATTTTAAAAATTTCAGCTTTTTAATTTAATTGAAAATGCATGGTAATTGAATCAAATGATTTAGCTTTAACGTTAGCTTAGTTAAAAAGTGTTTTGACTGCCATTGTTGCCCCCTCCAAAAAAATAGGTGCATGATAACCCTGAATTGCATCTACATAGCAAAAAAAAAGAAAAGAAAAAAGAATACAGTAGGGCACTAACTACAATGAGCAGCAGGGGGCAGTGAAGCTCTAGGTGGCTAAAGCAATGAATTGGTGTATTTTAGCTATGCCCCTTATTCTCACCTGTACTTGACACTCCCACCACATTACTGCTCTCACTGACAAGATCATCCATTACAGCTAGCGCTCGGAATTCATACCAAGAGTCCTGGGAGACAGAGAAACAGGTCAGTGGGTCACAAATCCTGTGAGGCCAACAGGTTGAAGTGTCAGATCTACCAACAGATTTGTAACAAGAACATTTGTAGCAGACTCCACTGTATGTCAGACTGAATTAAAATGACATCCTTTGAGCTTTTCAGCTGAAATGCATTCCCTCACTGCGTTTCTCTCAATAAACACAGAGCTGCCTTGCTCTGACACAAACCAAATCATTAATTTGAAATTAGATATACTTTTTATACAAAAATACAAATTGCAAATAACCTTAGCTTTAACTTCTCTATTATTGATGGGTCACTTTAATAGTACACACACACACACACACACACACACACACATATATATATATATGTGTGTGTGTGTGTGTGTGTGTACTATTAAAGTGACCCATCAATAATATATATATATATATATTATATATATATATATAGCCTATATATATATATATATATATATATATATATATATATATATATGGATCGGGCATAACATTATGACAGGTGAAGTGAATAACACTGATGATCTCTTCATCACGGCACCTGTTGGTGGGATATATTCGGCAGCAAGTGAACATTTTGTCCTAAAAGTTGATGTGTTAGAAGCAGGAAAAATGGGCAACCGTAAGGATTTGAGCGAGTCTGACATGGGTCATGGGCGGCCAAAGGTCATTGATGCACGTGGGGAGTGATCAAACAGACGAGCTACTGTAGCTCAAATTGTTCAAGAAGTTAATGCTGGTTCTGGTAGAAAGGTGTCAGAATACACAGTGCATCACAGTTTGTTGCCTTTGGGGCTGCATAGCCGCTGACCAGTCAGGGTCCCCATGCTGACTCCTGTCCACCGCTGAAAGTGCCAACAGTGAGCATCAGAACTGGAGCAATGGAAGAAGGTGGCCTGGTCTGATGAATCACGTTTTCTTTTTTACATCACGTGGATGGCTGGGTGCATGTCTGTGGGTGCCACTTACCTAGGAAACACATGGCACCGGGATGCACTATGGGAAGAAGGCAAGCCGGCAGAGGCAGTGTGATGCTTTGGACAATGTTCTGCTGGGAAACCTTGGGTCCTGCTATCCATGTGGATTTTACCACCTACCTAAGCATTGTTGCATTCCCTGGTGGCTGTGGCCTCTCTCAGCAGGATAATGTGCCCTGCCACAAAGCAAAAATGGTTCAGGAATGGTTTGAGGAGCACAACAACGAGTTTGAGGTGTTGACTTGGCCTCCAAATTCCCCAGATCTCAATACAATCAAGCATCTGTGGGATGTGCTGAACAAACAAGTCCGATCTCGCAACTTACAGGACTTAAAGGATTTGCTGCTAACATCTTGGTGGCAGATACCACAGCACACCTTCAGGGGTCTAGTGGAGTCCATGCCTCGACGGGTCAGGGCTGTTTTGGCAGCAAAAGTGGGACCAACACAATATTAGGAAGGTGGTCATAATGTTATGTCTGATCGGTGTATATATATATTTGTGTGTGTGTATGTGTGTGTGTGTGTGTGTGTTTGTTTGATAGCAAAGTTAAAAGCTGTCATTATTCCATTGTCATATGATCCTTAAAAAATCATTCTAATATGCTGATTTCTTATTAGCAATGTTGTAAACAGTTGTGTTACTTTATATTTTTGAGTAAACATGCATTTTTTTCAAGATGAATAGAAAGTAAAAAAAACCCAGCATGTATTAGAACAATAAATATTTTGCAACATTATAAATGTATGTACTGTCACGTTTAATCGATTGAATGCATCCTTGCTGAATAAAAGTATTAAAGTAGCATAAACTATAAAACCCTAATGGCAGAATTAATTGCCATAAAAACATACATATTAGTAGTGACATTAACACAATGAGTGTTACCTGAATGAGGTCTCTTGCTATGATCTCAGTCTCAGTGGCAGGAATCAAGTCATCCAGAACCTCCCACCTTTCTCCCAGACGAAACTCAATGATGTAACGGTCGATTGGTGAAGAGTGATTGGCCGGAGGAAGCCATGTCAACAATACACCCTGCTGTGTCCGGTTGGCTGTGAGGCACCGTGGTGGAGTTAGAAGCACCAGTGGTTCAGGGGTACTTATGGGATACCCTAGGAAAGATAAAAGGAGGTTGTAAGTGCATCTCATGTGGGGGGTCATTCAGAGGTCCATTACACAACGCAGTGTGTACACAAGTGTCGCCCACCTCCTGTAGTCACAGTGACTACCTCACTGAAGGGGCCGGTGCCCAGCTTGTTCTGGGCCAGCACACTGAATTGATAGGCAGTCTTTGTCTCCAACCCCTGGACCATCAACCACGTCTGAGAGCCGGGCACAGGTATGGACAGCCAATCATGTGGCCCTAAATCATTCTTCACCTTCCTATTGGATTATAACAAAGAGTTGCTTTAAAAATGCATTTAAGAGTTTAAAACAAGAACATGCCTTGCATTCTTGAAATACAGTGAAATGCAAATGAATTGAGCTTAAACTATCTCACTGATTCATTGCAGTTGCAATTCATAATTAATGATTTAACATAATGGGAAAAAAAGACTAGACTAAGTCACGAGCTTATGTAGAAAAAAGTGAGGAAGGAACTATATTTAGTGGGGATTCTGGCATGACTTACACCGGGCCATACCAGACCGAGAACGTCTGTTCAAAGCCTCCGTCATATCCAGGTTCCCAGGAAACGTTAGCAGAGCTTGTGGATGCTGACACGTGGACATTAGTTGGCGCATGTGGACTAGTGCCTGAAATAGGGTTATTTTTAATTAGCAGTGATTTCAACCGTTATTACTATTCAGAGGTGTAAAGAGTACCTGAAAACCATACTTGAGTAAAAGTATAGATACCTTAAGTCACCAATTCCAATACAACTTTAGTAAAAGTCCATTAAAAAAAGTACATAAATATTTTACTCTTATACCATGGTCTTTCAGAATACTCGATTCTGATTGGCTGGAAGGTGTGCAATAAAACCGTTAAATGCACAGGTAGCTCCAAGTCAGTTTAATCACCGTTCTATATTAATGCGCTGTTTCTATTGAAGCGTGCACACACATACAGTACGTCACTCAGAGATTGCGCTGCGCTCACACAGAAATATTCAGGAGCACAAACACTTGTTATCAAACTCTTGTTATCAATCAAGACTTTCATTAATAATTTCACTACTGAATCACTACACTATATTTCTCAGAAAACGGGGCTAACATGGCTGGTTTTGAAGTAATTAAACCCACAGCTTCATTGATAATAGAGAGAGAGAGAGACGCTAAACAGACATCGCTCATCTCTCAATAATTAAAATGTTATAATTCATTAATTCAAATGAATGTAATGTCACGCACTACTTTATTTCTGTGTCTGATTTAAAATGGGCAGAGTGCTAGATGTGCCATAACTGATGAAAATAACTGTAAGTTGTACCCTTCCGGTCAAATATTGCACTGCAAACATCAATAACAGCTTTAAATGCTGGCAAATTGCCATGGTATAAGGGGGATAATCCACAGCTAGCTGTGCATTAAACAATTTAAATGCACTTTGCTTCACGCTGGTTGTTTTTTTGCCTCCATGTCGTGCTTTAAAATCGTTTAAAGGTTCAGTATGTAGTATTTATGAGGATCTACTGACAGAAATGCAATATATATTATTATGTTTTCAGTGGTGTATTAAAGACCTTACATAATGTACCGTTATGTTTTTATCACCTTAGAATGAGCCATTTATATCTACATACCGCAGGTCCCCTTACAGTGAAGGCGCCATTTTGCGCCGCCATGTTTCTACAGTAGCCCTAAATGGACAAACTTCTCTATAGAGCACTAGCTACTCTCGATTTTCTCCAACGATGACATTTTTGTCCTGTGTCGGCCCCCGTAGCTTCTCTATGTGCTCCGAAAGCAAGGGGGATACAATTCACAACCTCACCACTAGATGGCGCTAAAAATCACACACTGCACCTTTAATGCACAGCTAGCCATGGATTATCCCTTACGTACTGAATGTAGACTCAAAGATGTGCTAGTCCTTAACACCTGAAGGCTGATTTATGCTTCTGCGTCAAACCCACGTAGCTACGTCATAGGCTGTGTGTAGCACGTATAGGTTATGGCGTACATCCAGAAATGTAACAATGCGTCAATTCTACACGTACCACAAGTGCTGCGATTGGTCTGCTAGAACCCCTCCCTCCGGACAACAATGCAGAAGTATAAATGAAAACCAACGTGTAGACTACAGCGTAGAGGCTATGGCAATGGTCTAACGCAGAAGTATAAATCAGCCTTAAGAGACATGCCAGTTAAAAACAAGAAACAGTTAAACTGTGAGGAGAGAAATGACAAAAAAAAAAAACCTGAACACCTCGATTTTGCCATCAACACAATAGCTTCTTAAGCATCAGTTAAAGTCTCAGTTAAACTCAAGCGCTCAAAAAGAGCATAAGTAAACCAACATCCTCCAAAAAGGTCTCTTCAATATAATGGATAAATAAAATAAATGCACAAGACATAGTACTTTTAATGCCCTATAGATGGCGATATCACTTCCATGCAAAATGTAACGAGTAATTGCATTACTCATCACAAATGTATGGAGTGAAGAGTACATATACCTATTCAAAAATGTAGTTAAGTAGAGTGTAACAGTTGCTCATATCTTTGATCGTAAAACTAACAGATACTTAAGTACAGTAACTAATTATATTTATTCAAATACTTTAGACCACTGTTACCATTGCTTATACATGCAATGTTATAGATTTGAATATTCAATATCCATAATCAACTGTGGCACATAATTTTTTCTCCATACTGTTTGTGCTATGGATAAATGACACATCAAATCATGTTTTTTATTTTTTTTTTATTTAGCTGAGCTATTTCCTGCAAAAAAATTTGGTTGGGCTCTTTTGCCTTGGGCCAATGAGCAGCCAACCAAAACACCTTAGCAACTGTATAGAAACAGTTTTGCATAGGCAAGCATCTTCTTGTTTTATCTTTTATCTTACTCTCTTTTACGGTAAAACTCACAATTACAATGAAAAACACAATTATACATAATTGTTTAAACGTTTGGGGTCGGTAAGATTTTTTAATGTTAAAAAAAAAAATTGATCAAATAACAGTGAAAACAGTAATATTGTGAAATTAACTTAATATAACTTAAAATAACTTAATCAAATACATTTTGAAATGTAATTTATTAAATGTAAAAACTGGTCAAGAATTTTTTTTAATTATTACTTGAATTTTTGAAGAAACTGACAATTTTTTTTCAGGATTCTTTGATAAATAGAAAGTTCAAAAGACAACATTTCTTATAAAAAAATTTTTTGTAACAAAGTACAATTCTTTACTGTCACTTTTGATCAGTTTAATATATCCTTGCTGAACAAAAGTATTCATTTCTTTCAATCCTAGACTTATTAAGGTCTAAGCCAGACTGTTTATTCCAAAACAACAATGGATTTAGCCTTGTCAGACACAGCTAGAGAGATTTATGAGGAACTTAAGAACAGGAGATCCATTTGTCTGACCTGAACCTCCTCTCACTTATGTTTTCTGACCAGACAATAAACAAACTCCAAGCACAGACTGACCGAGTCTGATAATAGCAGAGCACCAGCCGTTGAAGACGATGAAGACTCTGAAGTGGAGGATGGATTCTGGAGTTCCATCACATCTCTTATCGGCACCTAGCAGCTGCGGAGAATCTGTTAATTGCTCCGTCATTAAGCATAATCTTTAGACTGTCATGACACCAGTCCATCACCAAACAAATAAAGTGTGTGTGGTGTTGTGTGTCTGCTGACACATCACTTGTCATCCGATGGTGAACTCACAGACGTGACAGCTGAGTTAGAGCCCCCACGAGCTACACGGCTCCCTACTGTAATGACTCACTTGTGCCGCTTGGCTGGGAATCGCAATGTCCTAGCCTACACTTCCTGTCTGGCACACGATGAGAAATCATATATGTGACGTATTTAGTGTCTTTAAAAACTTTAAAAACATGCAGTAAATTGTTTTAATTAAATTAATTTATAGATTTGAACAACTTAAAGATATAGACAGATAGATAGATAGATAGATAGATAGATAGATAGATAGATAGATAGATAGATAGATAGATAGATAGATAGATAGATAGATAGATAGATAGATAGATAGATAGATAGATAGATAGATAGATTGATAGATAGATAGATAGATAGATAGATAGATAGATAGATAGATAGATAGATAGATAGATAGATAGATAGATAGATAGATAGATAGATAGATAGATAGATAGATAGATAGATAGATAGATAAATAGACATTTACCTATTACAAAAAGGCGTGTGCTGGCAGTGATGCTTGTTACTACGTTGGTGGCAACACATTCCCACTCTCCGTGATCCTCTTTGCTCAGAGACATGAATTGCAAGCTACCACTTTGTAAGATGTTATGTTTGCTTCTGCTGGGCTTCCCGACCTTGACAAAGCACAAAATAATAAACAGTTTATGATTGTCTATCCATGGCAAGGGGAAAATATATTATACTCAGTGTCCTGGTGGGTCATGATACCTTTCTCCATACGATGGTTGGAATCTCAGGGTCTCCGGAAGCAGCGCAGGGGATGACCAGCTCTCTCCCCGCCTCCTGACGGTACTCCCCCCCGGGCCTCACGTTGAAGTAAGGGGGGTCCTGGGGTCACATCATGACGTTCAACACACAAACCTTCAAGGAAAAAGTGATCCCTGACCCCTTTAATTAAGAAGCACTGACTCACCTTTAGCACCAGAGTGGCCGGAGGGGACTGTCCCATGGTACCTAGGACATTGTAAGGCACACAGGTGTAGGTGCCAAGGGAGTCTTCAGTGACCTCTGCCACCCGAATGCTTCCATCTGCCATTTGGCTCCATCCAGGATACTGTGAGAGGAGCAGAGAAGAGCAATCAGTGATCTAAAGGGTTGTCAAACAGTCACTATGTGTCTACATTTCAGACGTCAGAAGTCTACAGACCTTCTCGATTCTGAGTGGGTAGCCATCTTTCTCCCATCGGACTGACAAAACTGGAGGGTTGGCATCCACTGGGCAGCGAATGATTCCCGGCAACTTTCTTGGGACGTATATGACAGGTGGCATGTTCACAACACGGGCAGGGTCTACAGAGAGGGTACAGCCCAAACAGGAATAAGGGATGTGGCAAGCAGGACGAGGGACCGTGAGAGGAGTTTCAGAGGCATTAAAGGTGGAGTGATGACAGTGAAGGATGAGAGAGGACCAGGCCTGGATTTTACGTTGTTTTGTTTTTTATGTGTGCGCGACAACCGTCAGCGAGGGGCTGCCAATTTTACTCCCATACCAACACACAGTGTTACATTGGTGCCCAAACCCAGGACAAAGGGACATGCCGTCGGAGAGCCCTCGCTGCTAAGGGGGATCGCAGTGCTGAGGAGGTTTTGCAGCATGGAGAAGCGGAGAATGCGAGCGGCTGCCCGAGGCGATGCTGGAGCGAATGAAGAACTGGTGTGACAGAGAGCTCGCTGCCATGCTCCTGGGTCAAGGTGGGGCGGCTGCCATCCGAGAGGGAGCGGAGGAGTCGCAGGCATTTGCCGTGGGCCGTAGCCTGCAGCCGTCCGCTATGATGGGGAGGATCAGGGAACTGGGGACTCACTGCTGGCTGCCCTCAACTGAGGAGCCATCGTCAGCCGCCAGGAGGCGGAGGAGTGTCAAGCCATCCACCGAGCGCCCAGTACCATCACTTGGAACCACGCGTGAGAGCCTTTCGACTGGTTGCAGTGTACGGGAACAGAGAGGGGTTGGGGGTTGGAGCTGCCGAGGGGCGATGTGGCAAGCAGGACGAGGTAGAGGGACCGTGAAAACGGGGCGAGGCCGGTGGCGTGAGAGATAATGAGTGCCAGCTGCATGCAACAATGGTCTTGTATCTCACGGAGGAGCTTCGGAGGCATAAAAGGAGGAACAATGACAGTGAAGGACGAGAGAAGACCAGGCCTGGATTTTACGTTGTTTTGTTTATGTTTTATTATGTGTGTTCAGCAGCCGTCCATGACGGGCTGTCGATTTTACTTTCATTTTGTGTTTATTTTCGCTGGTTCCCGTCTCCTTCTTCCCATACCAACATGCAGCGTTTCAAGGGACATGGGTGAAAATGTTAGATATCATGTTAAAGTCAACATGAAATTATTGTCAATAGTGTGTATAGTGTCAATTTTGTCAATAGTGTGGCGATGTATGAAGTGCCACTCACACAGAAGTCATTTTCAAACCAAGCACCTCTCTGTTGGTCAACCCGGCATAGCCAAGTGAGCAACTTGATAGTGTGGATTCCTAATAAATGATTGGAATTCGCCCAAGAATATTCACTGAATGCTAAATGTGGTCCCACGTTAACAGATGCCCACATTTTTACCCCCCAAAAAGTATAAAGAAAATAAATCCATTGTTGATTGCAAGTTAAATCCAGTTTTAAAACAGCCATCAAAATCGGGTTCATTTAAGTAGATATAAAAATCTGTATGAACACATCTCTCGTATCTTGACAATGTTCGGGAGCCTGTGTAAGTGATGTGTCGTAACAGAGCATGTAAGTGTTATTTAAAGCCCTTCCTGTGAAGTTCTCTCACCTGAAGCAGCCCTGGGGTGTCGCTGACTGATGTAGCACAACCCCAGCGGCACAGAGGAGCGGGCTGCTAATGAGACAGTCAGACACTGCTCTGCATATGACACAATATAATGTGCTTTTCCACCACTAATCTCTTCTCTCTTCGAACTGCCGTGCAATATTTCCCCTCGGTTACTTCATTAAGGCCCCCTTGTCACCCCTGACCTCTTTTCTGCTGTGATGATATAGTGGGTTATGGTGATGTACTGTTCTGGGTGGTAAATTGAGAGACAAAAGCAATCATTCGAAAAAACATTCAAGACAATACACATTTTCTCTACACATTACATTTTCTTCCCATTGAAACAATCGAAACTAGACTTTCGATATTTTATTTGGAGATACCTAGAATCTACATAACAGGGATGCTAATTGTTGACTTGTATTTAATAATAATATAATATAATATAATTAATATAATATAATAGAGTTGTGAGAAAATGAGATGCGCGTCAGATCTGCGTTATGTTTGGCTGTGGCAGATCTTAAAGTGACGGCAGCCTAGTGTTTGATAACTTTATTCAATTTCTGTATATTGATTTTATATGAAGGCCACAGGTAAATATGACATTTATTAAAATGGGTTTATGTGAAGATGGTTTTAAGTTCACTTAAATTAAAAGTTGTTATTTTTTTAAAGCCTAATAAATGTTTAAATTGATATAGCTTTTAATTATACTGTAATGTTAAATGTCTATCATTGTTTAAAAAAAAAAATGTTTATAGAGACATCAGTAGCAGTGTTAGTATAATATTTACAATTATACTAATATTTAAAAATGTATACAACAAGGCTTTTGAATGCTTGAATCTGATTGGTTGACGAACGTTCCAAGGTGTGCAATTATTTTCAGGGAAACATAATATAATATAATATAATATAATATAATATAATTAATATAATATAATATAATATAATATAATATAATATAATTAATATAATATAATATAATATAATATAATATAATATAATATAATATAATATAATATAATATAATATAATATAATATAATATAATATAATATAATATCCTGCAACCCAACGGGGCAAGCAATTTGGAAAATTGATAGATGGGAATATAATGTAATGTAATATATGTTTATAATGATGTGACATTGCGGTCAGTACATATAATTACATTTCTTAAATATAGCTGCAAGCAGCAATACCGGGGCCAAGCGCAACAAAGGCAAATAAGGAACCAAGAAGCAGACCAACTGCAAAAAATGAGTAAAGACATTTGAAGAAAGTTTTAAGCAAAAATGTTGACACCCCACATGAATACATTGAGTTGTATAGAGCCAATTTCATGTTTTGTTTAATTATAGCGCCACCAAGAGGCACAATCATACCAATTTTTTTGTGTGTCCTCGGAGTGAGCCCGTAGATGTGTGTGTCAATTTTGGTGAAAATATCTCATTTCGTTTTGGAGTTATAGACATTTATGTAAAAAAAACACATAAAAAATGGCTGACACATGACTTTGATTTGATTTTACTACCCCTTACTATCAATATTTTGGGATTTGGGCTTTAAAATATCACTATCGATCTATGTTTCCGATTTTCTGACGCTGGTTTCGTCTCAATCGGACTAGCGGTTTCAAAGATATCAGCTAGTGTTTTATAAGCGCTTAATTACCACGCAGCACAAACCGTACATCGAAACCTGGCAAATCTGGTATCGTTGGACTCGGCAAGGATTCAGGAGACCAAAAAAGTTACTCACATCAAAATATCTCAACCACACCCAAAGTTATAAGAGTTTGAAAAAAAAATTCTCCACTAGGTGGTGCTGTTTTGAAACTTCTAAGGCTACGTCAGGGCATCGTGGTGATGACCCATACCAAGTTTCGTAACGATCCGTTCATGCATTCGTAAAATACAGCATTTTAGCACATAATTCAAAATGTCCGACAGCCAAAATGGCCGACATGGAAAAATTTGATATTGGTCGACTTGGCATGACGCCCTGAATCTAACGAGACCAATTTTATGATTTTTGGATTAACGGTTCAGAAGTTATAAACCAAAATAGCCATTTTTCATATCTCCGGACCAGTAGGTGGCGCTGCGCCAAAACGCTGCATGTTGTCTCAGTTCCTTTTTGTGATGAAACGTACCAAGTTTGGTTTGAATACGATAAAGCGCTGGGGAGATATTGCCTTTAGTGTGTTTTTGCAAGCACTACGTAAAATTTGTTCGCGCGTTTTTTCAAAAACGGTTTGACGAATCAACTTGAATTCCATAACTTTTTGTTTGCACGGTCTGAAGATGATCTGGTAAAAATTTTCGTGCAAATATGAGCAACAACCTAGGAGGAGTTCGCAAAAGTAGGTTTTACAGATAATTAAAAATGGCGGGAAAATTTGCATAACGGAAATGACGTAATAGGGTGAGCCAAGGAATCAGAGGAAAAAAGAATTTTGTTTCTACCCATTAGGGTTCAAAAGTTATTAGCATAAACATGAGTGAAACTTTGGACAGTTGGTGGCGCTAGAGGGAATGATTTAGAGACTCCAAATTTGGTGTGTTACTATTGGTAATGACCTCTATGAGTGTACCAAATTTCATAACTTTCCCGCAAACGGTTCTATGGGCTGCCATAGACTTCAATGGCGGAAAAATAATAATAAGAAATCTAACGGTTTCAAAAGGTGCCTCCGCACCTTCGGTGCTTGGCCCCTAATTATAATAATCACAATAATTTCATATATATTTAATTCATCTAACTGTAGGTGAGAACTCTACTGTAAGCTTGGGAAGTTCATAATCACGAGTTGGGAAGTCGTGCTCACGACGTCAAGTGTGTTCAAGTTATTTTCGTCAGAGCAAGAAATAGATGTATCTTCTCTTAATAACTTAGCAAGTTTTTTTTTTTCTACTTCTAGAAAATGAACAAAGAATGTGGATTAGATGTGTTTTTCTTTTAATTAATGTAATAAGTCACTGTAAACTTTATTTATACATAATATTATACTGTTATATTACAATTCTATCAAATTTTGTGCAGACAATTAGCTTATTTTGTCCCTGGTTCAAGTTTCCTCCGGGTGCTCCGGTTTTCCCCACACAGTCCAAAGACATGCAGGTTAGGTGTATTGGACATGCCAAATTGGCCGTAGGAGTGTGTGTGAGTGTGTGTCCCAGTACTCTCATATCTGGTTTGCGTCAGGAAGGGCATCCGGTGTAAAACCTGTGCCAAATCCAATGTGTGTGTGTGTGTGTGTGTGTGTGTGTGTGTGTGTGTGTGTGTGGATCATTTTTGATGAAGCGAATCCTGAAAATGAGCTGGCCTAATTCTAGGAAAATATAATTCGCTTATTTCATGTAAATTAAAAAGCCTCATGATGTCACTGCTAAATACCTATAAGTAGTGTGGTATTCTGTCATTTTCTCATTGAGACGCCCCTAACTTGTAAAGATTGGGGCTCAAAGAAAATCCCACACTTCCCTCTGGTAATTACGACTGTGAGGGCGTTCAAGTGCGTTCAACTCGTACAATCTTTCCAACATGGCTTGAACGCAACATGATGTGCCGAACGTGCCTCATCCAATAGCCTATATATATTTTCACAAGAGGTCAGCAAAGACACCCAATGTAAGATATTTTGAGCTGAACTTAACAGGTTATGCATTAAATTATTTTGAATTTATGTTGAAAGAATGTGAAAAATGTGCTTAAATTATTATTTATTTATTCATTATTTTTTGATAAAATATAGTAATTTAAAGGTAAATAAAATAAAATCAAAACAATAAAATCAAAAACAATAGAACAAATATTATGAAAATGAAATGAAATGAAATAAGCTTTCTCAACAACAACCACAAATTATATAATTTTAGGCCTTCGGTCATTTTGACCCGCGAGGGAAGGATTTGTTACAAAGTGCGAGGTGGAGATGAGGGTTAAGAGGTTGGAGAGGTTAAACTCACATTGCACGATCAGATAAGCTGAAGCAGACGGGGATATGCCCAGGCTGTTACTAGGGCTGCAGGTATATTTCCCAGCATCCTCTGGCTTCACTCTGTAGATAATGAGGGTTCCATCAATAAAGATGCGCACACGGAGCTTCAGATCACTGAAGGAAAGAGAAGAGAGATGATCTGTTTGAAAAATATTATTAAATGCATTTGTACAAAGAGAAGAACTGAAGCTGATAGGATGCCTCATTATTATGAAAGCCTGTTTCTGGCTAGAGTACATAATACAGAAGATGATTGTGAGAAAGGCTGAGAGGAAAAATACAAGCCATAACTGTTAGATAAAGTCAAAAGTACAAGAATTAAAGCTGCAATTTTGAGATTAAAGGGTGTAATTATGAAATACTATATAACACTAGTGAAATAACTATACAAGTCAATATCTCTCAATTCTGACATTATATCTCACAATTTTGACTTTATATCACTCAATTCTGACTTTATATCTCTCAATTCTGACTTTATATCACTCAATTCTGACTTTATATCACTCAATTCTGACTTTATATCACTCAATTCTGACTTTATATCACTCAATTCTGACTTTATATAAATTCTGACTTTATGTCACTCAATTCTGACTTTATATAACTCAATTCTGACTTTATATCTCTCAATTCTGACTTTATATCACTCAATTCTGACTTTATATCGCTCAATTCTGACTTTATATCACTCAATTCTGACTTTATATCACTCAATTCTGACTTTATATCACTCAATTCTGACTTTATATCACTCAATTCTGACTTTATATCACTCAATTCTGACTTTATATCGCTCAATTCTGACTTTATATCACTCAATTCTGACTTTATATAACTCAATTCTGACTTTATATCACTCAATTCTGACTTTATATCACTCAATTCTGACTTTATATCACTCAATTCTGACTTTATATCCCTCAATTCTGACTTTATATCCCTCAATTCTGACTTTATATCACTCAATTCTGACTTTATATCACTCAATTCTGACTTTATATCTCTCAATTCTGACTTTATATCACTCAATTCTGACTTTATATAACTCAATTCTGACTTTATATCACTCAATTCTGACTTTATATCACTCAATTCTGACTTTATATCTCTCAATTCTGACTTTATATCACTCAATTCTGACTTTATATAACTCAATTCTGACTTTCTATCACTCAATTCTGACTTTATATCACTCAATTCTGACTTTATATCACTCAATTCTGACTTCATATCACTCAATTCTGACTTTATATCACTCAATTCTGACTTTATATCACTCAATTCTGACTTTATATCTCTCAATTCTGACTTTATATCACTCAATTCTGACTTTATATCACTCAATTCTGACTTCATATCACTCAATTCTGACTTTATATCACTCAATTCTGACTTCATATCCTCAATTCTGACTTTATATCACTCAATTCTGACTTTCTATTACTCAATTCTGACTTTATATCACTCAATTCTGACTTCATATCACTCAATTCTGACTTTATATCACTCAATTCTGACTTCATATCCTCAATTCTGACTTTATATACTCAATTCTGACTTTATATCACTCAATTCTGACTTTATATCACTCAATTCTGACTTTATATAACTCAATTCTGACTTTATATCACTCAATTCTGACTTTATATCACTCAATTCTGACTTTATATCTCTCAATTCTGACTTTATATCCCTCAATTCTGACTTTATATCACTCAATTCTGACTTTATATCACTCAATTCTGACTTTATATCTCTCAATTTTGACTTTATATCACTCAATTCTGACTTTATATAACTCAATTCTGACTATATCACTAAATTCTGACTTTATATCACTCAATTCTGACTTTATATCTCTCAATTCTGACTTTATATCACTCAATTCTGACTTTATATCTCTCAATTCTGACTTTATATCACTCAATTCTGACTTTATATCTCTCAATTCTGACTTTATATCACTCAATTCTGACTTTATATCACTCAATTCTGACTTTATATCGCTCAATTCTGACTTTATATCCTCAATTCTGACTTTATATCACTCAATTCTGACTTTATATCACTCAATTCTGACTTTATATCTCTCAATTCTGACTTTATATCACTCAATTCTGACTTTATATAACTCAATTCTGACTTTCTATCACTCAATTCTGACTTTATATCACTCAATTCTGACTTTATATCACTCAATTCTGACTTCATATCACTCAATTCTGACTTTATATCACTCAATTCTGACTTTATATCACTCAATTCTGACTTTATATCTCTCAATTCTGACTTTATATCACTCAATTCTGACTTTATATCACTCAATTCTGACTTTATATCACTCAATTCTGACTTTATATCACTCAATTCTGACTTCATATCACTCAATTCTGACTTTATATCACTCAATTCTGACTTTCTATTACTCAATTCTGACTTTATATCACTCAATTCTGACTTCATATCACTCAATTCTGACTTTATATCACTCAATTCTGACTTCATATCACTCAATTCTGACTTTATATCTCTCAATTCTGACTTTATATCACTCAATTCTGACTTTATATCACTCAATTCTGACTTTATATCTCACAATTCTGACTTTATATCTCTCAATTCTGACTTTATCACTCAATTCTGACATTATATCTCTCAATTCTGACTTTATATCACTCAATTCTGACTTTATATCTCTCAATTCTGACTTTATATGTCTCAATTCTGACTTTATATCTCTCAATTCTGACTTTATATCACTCAATTCTGACTTTATATCACTCAATTCTGACTTTATATCTCTCAATTCTGACTTTATATCACTCAATTCTGACTTTATATCTCTCAATTCTGACTTTATATCTCTCAATTCTGACTTTATATCTCTCAATTCTGACTTTATATCTCTCAATTCTGACTTTATCACTCAATTCTGACATTATATCTCTCAATTCTGACTTTATATCACTCAATTCTGACTTTATATCACTCAATTCTGACTTTATATCTCTCAATTCTGACTGTATATCTCACAATTCTGACTTTATATCTCTCAATTCTGACTTTATATCTCTCAATTCTGACTTTATCACTCAATTCTGACATTATATCTCTCAATTCTGACTTTATATCACTCAATTCTGACTTTATATCTCTCAATTCTGACTTTATATCTCTCAATTCTGACTGTATATCACTCAATTTTGACTTTATATCACTCAATTCTGACTTTTTATCTCTCAATTCTGACTTTATATCACTCAATTCTGACTTTATATCTCTCAATTCTGACTTTATATCACTCAATTCTGACTTTATATCACTCAATTCTGACTTTATATCACTCAATTCTGACTTTATATCACTCAATTCTGACTTTATATCACTCAATTCTGACGTTTTATCTCTTAATTCTGACTTTATATCACTCAATTCTGACTTTATATCTCTCAATTCTGACTTTATATCTCTCAATTCTGACTTTATATCACTCAATTCTGACTTTAAATCTCTTAATTCTGACTTTATATCACTCAATTCTGACTTTATATCTCTCAATTCTGACTTTATATCGCTCAATTCTGACTTTAAATCTCTCAATTCTGACTTTATTTCACTCAATTCTGACTTTATATCTCTCAATTCTGACTTTATATCGCTCAATTCTGACTTTATATCTCTCAATTCTGACTTTATATCCCTCAATTCTGACTTTATATCTCTCAATTCTGACTTTATATCTCTCAATTCTGACTTTATATCCCTCAATTCTGACTTTATATCTCTCAATTCTGACTTTTTATCTCTCAATTCTGACTTTATATAAATTCTGACTTTATATCACTCAATTCTGACTTTATATCTCTCAATTCTGACTTTATATCGCTCAATTCTGACTTAATATCTCTCAATTCTGACTTTATATCCTCAATTCTGACTTTATATCTCTCAATTCTGACTTTATATCTCTCAATTCTGACTTTATATCTCTCAATTCTGACTTTATAACACTCAATTCTGACTTTTTATCTCTCAATTCTGACTTTATATCACTCAATTCTGACTTTATATCTCTCAATTCTGACTTTATATCACTCAATTCTGACTTTATATCACTCAATTATGACTTTATATCTCTCAATTCTGACTTTAAATCTCTTAATTCTGACTTTATATCACTCAATTCTGACGTTTTATCTCTCAATTCTGACTTTATATCACTCAATTCTGACTTTAAATCTCTTAATTCTGACTTTATATCACTCAATTCTGACTTTTTATCTCTCAATTCTGACTTTATATCACTCAATTCTGACTTTATATCTCTCAATTCTGACTTTATATCACTCAATTCTGACTTTATATCACTCAATTCTGACTTTATATCTCTCAATTCTGACTTTATATCTCTCAATTCTGACTTTATATCGCTCAACTCTGACTTTATATCACTCAATTCTGACATTATATCGCTCAACTCTGAATTTTTATCGCTCAATTCTGACTTTATATACATCAAATTCTGACTTTAAATCTCTTAATTCTGACTATATCACTCAATTCTGACATTATATCTCTCAATTCTGACTTTATATCCCTCAATTCTGACTTTATATCTCTCAATTCTGACTTTATATCACTCAATTCTGACTTTATATCCTCAATTTTGACTTTATATCTCTCAATTCTGACTTTATATCTCTCAATTCTGACTTTATATCTTTCAATTCTGACTTTATATCACTCAATTCTGACTTTTTATCTCTCAATTCTGACTTTATATCACTCAATTCTGACTTTTTATCACTCAATTCTGACTTTATATCTCTCAATTCTGACTTTATATCTCTCAATTCTGACTTTATATCACTCAATTCTGACTTTATATCACTCAATTCTGACTTTATATCCCTCAATTCTGACTTTATATCTCTCAATTCTGACTTTATATCACTCAATTCTGACTTTATATAACTCAATTCTGACTTTTTATCACTCAATTCTGACTTTTTATCACTCAATTCTGACTTTATATCTCTCAATTCTGACTTTATATCTCTCAATTCTGACTTTATATCACTCAATTCTGACTTTATATCGCTCAACTCTGACTTTATATCTCTCAATTCTGACTTTATATCACTCAATTCTGACTTTAAATCTCTTAATTCTGACTTTATATCACTCAATTCTGACTTTAAATCTCTTAATTATGACTTTATATCGCTCAATTCTGACTTTATTTATATCACTCAATTCTGACTTTAAATCTCTTAATTCTGACTTTATATCGCTCAATTCTGACTTTATATCACTCAATTCTGACTTTATATCTCTCAATTCTGACTTTATATCACTCAATTCTGACTTTATATCCTCAATTCTGACTTTATATCTCTCAATTCTGACTTTATATCACTCAATTCTGACTTTATATCCTCAATTCTGACTTTATATCTCTCAATTCTGACTTTATATCTCTCAATTCTGACTTTATATCACTCAATTCTGACTTTATATCTCTCAATTCTGACTTTATATCTCTCAATTCTGACTTTATATCTCTCAATTCTGACTTTATATCACTCAATTCTGACTTTTATCTCTCAATTCTGACTTTATATCACTCAATTCTGACTTTATATCGCTCGATTCTGACTTTATATCGCTCGATTCTGACTTTATATCTCTCGATTCTGACTTTTTATCTCTCAATTCTGACTTTATATCTCTCAATTCTGACTTTATATCTCTCAATTCTGACTTTATATCACTCAATTCTGACTTTATATCACTCAATTCTGACTTTATATCTCTCAATTCTGACTTTATATCTCTCAATTCTGACTTTATATCACTCAATTCTGACTTTATATCACTCAATTCTGACTTTATATCTCTCAATTCTGACTTTATATCACTCAATTCTGACTTTATATCTCACAATTCTGACTTTATATCACTCAATTCTGATTTTATATCTCTCAATTCTGACTTTTTATCTCTCAATTCTGACTTTATATCACTCAATTCTGACTTTATATCTCTCAATTCTGACTTTATATCTCTCAATTCTGACTTTATATCACTCAATTCTGACTTTATATCACTCAATTCTGACTTTATATCTCTCAATTCTGACTTTATATCACTCAATTCTGACTTTATATCACTCAAACTCACTTTATATCTCTCAATTCTGACTTTATATCTCTCAATTCTGACTTTATATCTCTCAATTCTGACTTTATATCTCACAATTCTGACTTTATATCTCTCAATTCTGACTTTATATCGCTCAATTCTGACTTTAAATCTCTCAATTCTGACTTTATATCGCTCAATTCTGACTTTATATCTCTCAATTCTGACTTTATATCTCTCAATTCTGACTTTATATCTCACAATTCTGACTTTATATCTCTCAATTCTGACTTTAAATCTCTCAATTCTGACTTTATATCGCTCAATTCTGACTTTAAATCTCTCAATTCTGACTTTATATGGCTCAATTTTGACTTTATATCTCTCAATTCTGACTTTAAATCTCTCAATTCTGACTTTATATCTCTCAATTCTGACTTTATATCACTCAATTCTGACTTTATATCTCTCAATTCTGACTTTATATCTCAATTCTGACTTTATATCTCTCAATTCTGACTTTATATCTCTCAATTCTGACTTTATATCACACAATTCTGACTTTATATCACTCAATTCTGACTTTATATCACTCAATTCTGACTTTATATCACTCAATTCTGACTTTATATCACTCAATTCTGACTTTATATCTCTCAATTCTGACTTTATATCTCACAATTCTGACTTTATATCACTCAATTCTGACTTTATATCTCTCAATTCTGACTTTATATAACACAATTCTGACTTTATATCACTCAATTCTGACTTTATATCACTCAATTCTGACTTTGTATCACTCAATTCTGACTTTATATCACACAATTCTGACTTTATATCACTCAATTCTGACTTTATATCACTCAATTCTGACTTTATATCTCTCAATTCTGACTTTATATCTCACAATTCTGACTTTATATCACTCAATTCTGACTTTATATCTCTCAATTCTGACTTTATATAACACAATTCTGACTTTATATCACTCAATTCTGACTTTATATCACTCAATTCTGACTTTGTATCACTCAATTCTGACTTTATATCACACAATTCTGACTTTATATCACTCAATTCTGACTATATCACACAATTCTGACTTTATCACTCAATTCTGACTTTTTATCACTCAATTCTGACTTTTCTGACTTTATATCACTCAATTCTGACTTTATATCACTCAATTCTGACTTTATATCACTCAATTCTGACTTTTCTGACTTTATATCACTCAATTCTGACTTTATATCACTAAATTCTGACTTTATATCACTCAATTCTGACTTTATATCGCTCAATTCTGACTTTATATCACTCAATTCTGACTTTATATCACTCAATTCTGACTTTATATCACTCAATTCTGACTTTTCTGATTTTATATCACTCAATTCTGACTTTATATCACTCAATTCTGACTTTATATCACTAAATACTGACTTTATATCTCTCAATTCTGACTTTATGTCACTCAATTCTGACTTTATATCGCTCAATTCTGACTTTATATCTCTCAATTCTGACTTTATATCACTCAATTTTGACTTTATATCGCTCAATTCTGACTTTATGTCACTCAATTCTGACTTTATATCGCTCAATTCTGACTTTATATCCCTCAATTCTGACTTTATATCACTCAATTCTGACTTTACATTTCTCAATTCTGACTTTATATCACTCAACTCTAAGGAAAAAAGTCAGATTTGCGAGATTTAAACACAATTGTGAGATAAAAAGTCGCAATTATCTTTTAAAAATTTTTTATTATGTGGTGGAAACAAGCTTCCATTCATTTGTCAGATATAAAGTCACAATACAGACATTTTCGAGATAAATAAATAATAACAAGATAACCTTTTTATTTTTTACTCTAAGGCAAAAACAGCATTCTGTACATGATACAATTATAAAATAACTGATGGCAACTAACTAGCATTCATGAATATTAGCTTATCCTATCTAGCTTTGGTTTATGTTAACTTTATATTAAAAATGTTCTTTAACAAAAGTATTGTTTTGGACCCCTGTTGAAGACCCTTGCTTTATAGATGTGTATGCCTTCAGGAAAATCACTTGTTCTGAGCACATAAATTGTTTCATCCTGAGGTTAATTTTACAAATATCAGTTTCCACTAGTGTTAATAGTGGTATGTTGAATATTCCCATGAACATCCGTCCGCCCATCCCTCACACTATTCTGGCCTGTTTCCACAGAGAGGAACAGACTACAGCCCTGCATAGAGAGGGTCAATACGGCCACGCTTGGGGGAGTCAGAACAGCTCCTGGCTCGGCTTCAGATGATCAGCATGTTTTTTTAGGCATGTGATGACACAAGCACAGTGTCACAAGATGTTCCCATCCTGGCATAAAAACCTGCTGTGTGCGCCTCCGTGTCACTGCGCTAGAATTTGCCTTAATGCAGCTGTAGAGGGCTTGAGATTCAGGGATTCTGGGTCTAAAAATATATGTGGTTCTAATCTAAAACCGTAGCAGACACACACAACAGTTTCTGTATTCAAGATTATGAGACTTGGCACAGAAGTGAACTCGATCATAACTTTACTTCTTGAAGTAGACGTTGTCTTCCTCCCAGAACCAAGTGTAGGTCAGGTTGCCAGGATACGCCTCTGCTTGGCACGTAAATTGGGCATTCTGGGATATGTTAACAGTGATGTTCTCAGGTGGTGACACAATGTATGGAGGACCTGGTGGAGGCAAACAGTGACAGGGGTTATAGACAGACCAAAACTGAAAAATTAAGGTTATTTTTTAAACTAATATGACCTGTAAGTAAAGTTGCAATAGTGAACTATAAAGTTGGAGTTAAAGAAACAAAACTGCACTTGTAAGATGTAAAATCAAAATTTCGAGGAAGCCGCAAGTGTAAAGTCTCAATTGCAGTATGAGAAATTTGTAAAGTTGCAATTACAAGATATAGTTGCAATTATGGTAATCTTGCAACACAAAACTTAAAAACAAAACAATTTACCAGTGACAGGACTTTCCCACTGAAGTGCCTTAAAACTTGCTGCATTATCCAATTTGTTGACTTAATTTTCACTGAAACAGGAAGTCGGGCGGGACATATCGATCAGCTCCATCCCTTTTTTTAAAATAGAGTGGTGCAGGTTTGACAACACTTAGGGAAAATGCGTTAGCATTTTAGCACTTCCGGTTCCATAATCCCAAAGTCAATAGGTTTTTTGAATGGGATTGTGTTTAAATGGCTGAAATAAGGGGCCACAGTAAAGCTAACATATTCATACTAAAAGCCAAAACATTTTGATTTTGATTTAATGGGGACTTTAAAGGCATAACCAAGTAAAAGACAAACCAGGCTGTGAAACAAAACCCAATACTATTACATTATTATCTCATTTTCTTTTTCTTTAAAATTATAGTTGTTACTCATGAGAAACTGAAGACACAAGTTCACTGCTAACAAGTTCACATTCAAACCAAAATTAGCAGTGCTAACCTTTTGCCGGCTAACTTTCTTTTTCTTAGTGTATTTACAGCAAACACATTTTGTGTTTGTTTATATGCACCAAGGAAGCAGAATTATTGTCTGTGTTAATCGACTGCATGTCACGGATGTGGTATTCTTTCCAATTATCCTAATTCTCCTCTGTGTTTATCTGTGTACATAAACCTGTCTAATAAAGACAGCAAGGATACTACTGTCAGACCTTCCCACAGAGAATATTATCCTTCCCACATGAGACTGTCACTGAAATGGCCAATAGACTCTTAATTAGATATGTGGGTAGGTACTGTCGTGACACTCGGACCGCTGTGAGATTTGTGGGTGCACTGCAGAAAGATACGGCGTGAACATTGCTTTTAGCACAAACAAACCTATGACTAGCTGTGAAATATCTTCTAATTTGAATGTGTAGACTATGCTCAGCTTCCTGGATGTTTCCTTAATGTGCAATAAATGACACTGCATCTAAGGGGATTATTGACAGTAGCGCAGCTTTGCTTATTAATGAAATCGCGAAAGGCATCACTTGAAAGCATCTAAAAATATCCCTGGCGTTGCTCATGCTCGTGTTATTGAAGCAGGTTTTAACTAGAGTGCCTCTCCGGAGGCTTCATGAGAATATTGCTTTTTGTAAAAACAATATTGCTAGTTTACTAAACAAAACAGCCCATGGCCAAGGCAATTTTGGCTCGGCACAGTTCATATGGGTCTCCATCTGACTCACTGGTGCTCAAACGAGAGCAGACGATTCTCTTCTAAATCCCTTATCTCAAATATATGTCAGATGATCAGATATTATATTTTGTTTCAATCTTTCTCAGGGGTGTGTTTCCCGTACAAGAATGTAACTCGCTGATTAACTACCATAGTACGACGCATCGTTGGAGAAACTAGCAAACAGTCACGACTGTTTCCTGAAACATGGTCGCACCTCGGCTGCTTGAACCACATTAGTTCAACAATATCTGCCATGTCACACGCAGCTATGCTAATTTCTGCTATGAATCTATTCAAGATGCTGCTGTAACGAACATGGCACCTAATGACTTCTTCACTGTTTGTTCCATGCCATATTTGATGTTTGATTCATCACGGGTTCCCTCATACGTCATACTCTGAAGCTTCCTTGCATAGTCTAATACCTAAAAACTGCCTCACGGGGACAACTACAACATTCACAGAAATAAATTAAATGGTTATTTTTCTGATTATTCTTATTACAACAGATCACAAAATAAGTCTAATGTCTAATGCCCTTCAAGAAACTCCATGTCCAAAAAAAAAAAAAATAATGCATTAACAGTAAAAATTGTTGTTTCATGTAAGTGGTCATGCTGCCTTAAAATGTTAAAGGGGTACTTCAGCGCTGGGAAGATGAATCTGTATTTAAACTGGGTCATTAATGTAGTAGAAATGTGAAATTATATTTGAATTTGATGCCTTCTAGATTGAGAAAACACAGAAAATGTATTTTTGTCTCATGGGGATGAAAGACAACAATTCCCAGAACGCACTTCGCTGCCCTACTCTAGGCACGGCTAGTCGGCTACTGGATTACTGGATCACTTGCCCACCGCATTCATTTTCAGAAAATCAGTTCAGTTAGAGACACTACAATTAAAAACTGAACATGTCTGTTCGATATAATGCGAGTGAGCCGATTGAGCGTCACGGCACAAACGCAGCAGGATCGGATTACATTCATCACATGAGCTGAGGTAATCACGGATTCCCGGCTGCATTCACAGTGCGTGATCAGTCTGGCACATTTTCAGTTCATGTCTTTGGAAGCTTAACTTTCATAGGAAGTTCATTTTAAAAGTTAAAGCACACACTTTGGTCTCCACCGCTCCGTTTACATGAATCTCTGCAGCTCCCGAGCCGAGTGCTGTGAGTGTGATGTTGAAAACATGCGGAAATAGCGCCTCCTGCTGGCTGTAGTCTTTAGCCTCTGGCTCCTCCGATGATGCAAAATGAAGATATTTGCGTCATCTGAGGATTTTTTTTCAAGAAATAAAATACATAATTCTCTCGTCTCAGGGTCATATGAGGGGGGGAAAGTACGATAATTTGAATATAATCCTGGGTTTCTACTGAAACAAAGCTTCCAAGTTGTGACAACTTGGATATTTGAGTTGACTAAACTTAACATTTTGAGGCAGCACAGACACTAAGTTGAAATAGTTTTTTTCGATAACTTTCATGATTATTTTATTCTATTGACAGCCTTATTTTAAATATTAACAAAAATAAAATTAAAAAAATTACGATTTATATAGATCTGTTTTTTTATTTCAAGCTTAATATTTTTCACACATTTTTATACATGAAATTACATAGACGTCACACATTTTGGGTAAATTATTACCTTTGAAATAAAAAGTTGGAAAACCATGCATTAAAAATTATTCAAATATGTTATATGTAATATAACATTTATTATATATCAGTCAGCCCTTAACAGGTCATGTTGGGAACATGGACAATACGCTCCACAAATGCTGTACATAGTGCTCTGTGATCACACGTGTCCTCTAAATTCTCTGTTTCCCAGCGAAGGCTGTGTGTTAGCGTGCTGCTCTGTATTCACAGCCATGCTCCACTGCCATAAATCTGACTGCAGTGAAAGCCACAAAGCCAGTGACAGGCAGCTTGCTCATGTTTGCTGTCATACTGTACACGGTCGACGGATAATAAACGGAACCACTTCATCATTCTGTACTAACTTTAAGGCCATATGGGGAGAGACTGTGGTACCAGTACCAGGTGCTGACTCAAAGCAAGCAAGGATCATTCTGTTTGCATGTGCATGAAGCACACGCTCACACACTTATCAAACAGATCCGTTCATGTCCATCAAGATCTTTTTCAAGATGACATTTGATCCATGGCTTAAATGGATGGACGTGCCGATGATGGAAATTTGTATCCCTTTAAATCTTCATACTGTATATTAATTTGTTTCCAACATCCAGGCCAAAAGGTATAGAAGCACATTTATGCCAATCCCTGGAGCTGTCAATCGAACAGCACGAGTTATTCGGTGACTAAATTCACTCGTGCCAAAACTCCCGTAATAATCAGTGAATCCCTTATTTACATTGTGTTTGTACTGTTAGTTATGATGAAAGTATTCGTTAGTGTGCAGAAATCGAGTTGCAACGACAAGATCTCCGCATTCACACGCTCAACATGTCTGTGATCGGCTACAATGCTCATCACTGCAACCTTTCAAGCCATGATCTAAATATAATGCTATAATCAACATTATTATTGAATGTGTATACACTGAAGTCTCACCGCAGACACACCCCTTCAAACAGAGCGTTCAGAGCAGAGCCTAAAATCAGGGTAGCAAAAAAACCTTTTATTAAATTCAATTATGACAATTTTTTATGTAACAGTCATACTAACATTATAAGTGCACAACAGGAAACAGTATAAAACAATAAACCAACGCAGTTCATGAACCTTTTAAAGAGATTTCCACTCCATTTTCCTTTGTTATGGACCACCAGCCTTGAAATTCATGCCAGCTGATATTTTTAGTAAGTAAGTAAGGAATATCAGCAGTTATGATAAAGATATATGACACCCTCATGTGAACTACAGGCAAATAAATAATCAAGCCACTCTGAAGGTGAGGGAGCGCATATACAAGGCACGAAGGGTAACCGTAAACCTACAGTATATCAACTCCATCGCTCTGAGCAGGGCTGTAAACAGCTTCTACTGGAAGGCTCCATTAGGAGCTGAGTGACAGGAAGTGATCTATGCAGATGGAGCGAACTGAACGTATCGACTGCGGCAGATGTGCTTAGAGTGACGAGACGTAAAGGCCAGACTTTGACAACACTGATGTGTCCATACGCAGATTCACTGAAAGAGACTAATTAACCAGGGAGCACAGAGGGATTTGCATCTTTTCAGCTAGTATTGACGGTGCGGGATGACCACAGTAACAAGTAAAAGGACAAACATTGACCGCGAAGTACTGTCTGTACCGGAAATTGCCTTTTTGTGTATTAGATGCACCTGTTTATTGTATATGTATCTATTTGCTGGAGAAGGAAAATCAATGGATATGTGTTGCAACACAGTTGCAGACCTCACCTTGCACCAGCAGGCGGGTTGTGTGTAGCGCCCCTGGTCACTGTGGGCACGGCAGCTGTAGGCCCCCCGGTCCTCCCGCGTGATGGCCTGCACTGTCAGACTGCCGTCAGTCACCTACAGAAAGAGTACAAGCACAACAAATTAAGTTATGAGTTAAAAAGTTAAGCACACCAAATGTCTGGAAACTAGTTGATTTTGCATGTCTCTACACCAGGAGATTTCAAACTGTGGTCAAAGGACCCCATGGGGACGGTACAGCATCCACAGAAAATAACTTTGATTACAATAACTTTATAAAGAACAATATATATTTTAAAATAGTATTACAATTTGGCTATTTAACCCAAATTGCATTAGATGTTGCATTTTCAAAAGCATATTTCAAACAACACAGTGCAAAAGGAGATTATGCATTGTTTTGCTTGTGCACTTTGAAACAACCCACGTCTGAGCCTGAAAGTGCAGTTGTGTCTTCCCGAACGGCACACGGGTGACATGAATTATTGCGTAGGTTCCTGACAGGACGTTTTTGAAGAGGAGTGGGCCGAGTCTTATTCCCTGCACATCAATTGCTTTAGCCAGAGGAGACTGGCCTTATTGTTCCTCCCACGCAATATCCCAAGGTGTGTCAAGTCCTGCTGGACGGTTGACACAATCCTCCCGGGCTGTTCCATCACCATCCTGTCGCTAACAGACACATCACACTGATGACCCAGACGGGAGGAGGTAATAAACTCTCTCAAACACTGTGTGTGTGCAGAGAGATCTAATTTAAACACACACTGCTGTGGAGGAGGGCATGGTGAGAAAGCTGGGTGCATCGAGACGAGACATCTGTGCCTCTTGCTCTTTAGTGTGTGTGTATTCCTTCATCACATTCCTCCATTTCTCTTACTTCTAGCCATGGAAGCAGGGAAAAGAACGGAGGACCACCGGCCTCCTCACCACTGTTCTTAAAGGTGAGGTCACGACACACTTCTTTTGAGTAAATGTCTGGGACTGTGGCTGGTTAGCAGTGGGAACGCCTTTTAAAAGTATGAGCCAAGAAGCTGAAGCAGAGTGCTTTCTCCTCACAGAAGAAATAATTAAATATAGATTTGATACAATCTAATTGCAGCCGAATCGAGATTAATCACAGTGTATGGGGCAATTTACTAAATGTGACGTGGAATTGCTTAGAATGCTGCCAGCATTTACATTCACTGACATAAAAGTCAAGTGAGATTGTTTGCGGCATATACAGCTCAAGTCCAAATACAGTGGTTTTGTTGGACTGGAAAACATATGTGACCCTGGACCACAAAACCAGTCATGAGTCACACAGCTATATTTGTAGCAATAGCCAACAATGCATTGCATGGGTCGAAATTATCGATTTTTCTTTTATGCCAAAAATCATTAGGATATTAAGTAAAGATCATGTTCCATGAAGATATTTTGTAAATTTTCTACCGTAAATATAACAAAAATGTATTATTATTAGTAATATGCATTGCTAAGGACTTCATTTGGACAACTTTAAAGGTGATTTTCTCAATATTTCGATTTTTTCAATATTTTCAATATTTCCTAACAAACCATACATCAATGGAAAGCTTGACCCTTATGACTGGTTTTGTGGTCCAGGGTCACATATATCTTATGCTTTATAGTTAAATTTTTATTTAATAACACCTAACCATTTTTTTCAATTATAATATTTATTTTGGTCATTCAAATAAAAATTAAATAAAAAAGTAGCTAGAGCTATATTAAAATAAATGCCATTTTTTTAAATATTTCATTTTATAATGAAAAGACATTCCAAATTCATAATAATTTGAATCCATTTTTATTAAAACAATTGTAATATTAATAATATTTATAATAATAATACAATTATTTATTATGCTATTTATATGTATATGTTATATAATGCAAAATACATATTAATTAATAGTTTAATATTAATAATATTGTCTTATGTTTTGTGTGAAAGTTTTGATAATATAATAAATGCCACTCAATGTAATATTTTGATTTGCTATGTAATGTAGGCATGCTAATTAATTTTAATAACATTTTAATTAAAACAATCATTAATAATAAAATATTATATGTAACATGCATGTTATATGTGTGTGTGTGTCTGTGATAATATATATATATTTTTTTAATATAATACAAATAAATACATTTATAATATACAAATAATAATTTAATTAAATAATTCATACTGCTAAAGACATGATAAAGTTTAATAATAATAAATTAGAATTACTTAATTTTGTTATATAATGCAAAGGCGTGCTAAAGTGTCCAAATGTGGGAGTTCACGCGTCACCCACCAAAAAGCTTATAAGACATCACAAACGTGACCTTTTGGGAATACGCTCCAATGCCGTGGAGTGAAGCCACGGGGTGGGAGAGTAACCTTGCTAAGAGCGGTCACGAAAGAAAAACAGCAGCCAGCCATCACTTCCTGTTCATCCATCGCCGGTGAGTAAGAGTGGCAGGAAGAATACGGCAAATGGCATTCAAACACTCCTTGCGTAAATGCTAGCTGTGACCAAAAGCACGCTGGGAAATGCGGAACAAGACGAACGCGGCTAACAAAGGCGGTGCAGGTGGCTACAGTCTGGAACAGATGAAAGTGAACATTCAGATGTAAGACAGAAGCGGCTACACTGTCTCTCTTGTCTTTTATTTGTCTGTTTCCTCAGGGATATCTCCTCTGATGTGCTGAGAGGCAATGCCTACTGGAGCCAGACTGACTGCCTGTTCTGTCAAATCCTGCGCCGCCTCCTCCCTTGCAGCCTGCATGCAGTGTAAGTTGGAATCACGCTTGTCAGTTTTTCTCCATTCCCACTGCAGGCGTGTGCTCTTTAACTGTCAGACCCCCGACGTAGGCCCCGACTGACAGAGCCTTTTCTTACAAATAGCTTGTGATGATTCAAGCTTCCATTTCCAAAAGAAAAATGAGACAGTACAATTCACTGCAGATCAAATTAATGGCTAGACTAAATTCACACTGGCTATATTTGGAGACAAAAGTACATTGTCAATTTTCTACTTCATCGAGGCAGCAGCTAACCAAAATGAAATGCTACATCATCTGAAACAGTATATATAATATAATATAATGTAATGTAATACAATATAATATAATTAGTGCTGGGCAATCGATTCATCGCGATTAATTGCAAAATATTTTATAAAATATAATTACAGTATATACATGCAAATATTTCTTAAATATATACATGGATGAGTGTTTATTTTGATATACTTAATAATTATATACAGTACACACACATATAATGTAAACACAAACTTTTATTTTGGATGTGATTAATCGCGATTAATCGATATCCCCAGCACTAAATATTATATAATATAATATAATATAATATAATAAAATATAATATAATATAATATAATATAATATAATATAATATAATATAATATAATATAATATAATATAATATAATATTATATTATATTATATTATATTATATTATATTATATAATAATCAGTAATTTCATCTCATTTAAAATTTTCTTGGTTTCTGCATTAACCTCACCATATTTTCAAGATATACATTATTCAAATTTTGGGTTGGTAAGAATTTTGTAAGAAGTTTTTTATGCTCACCAAGGCAGAATTTTTGATAAGAAATACAATAAAAACTGTAATATTATTAAAATTTTAAACAACTGTTTCTATTTTAATAAATTTAAAATGTTTATTTATTCCTGCCTTTTCGGCATCATTACTCCAGTCTTCAGTGTCACATGATCCTTCAGAAATCATTCTAATATGCTGATCTGGGGCCAGTTGCATAAATATAACCATGTTAAGACTGTCTTAAGAACTATTTTTTACTGGAAAACAAGCCAAAAACACTGATAAACAAGGCACAAAAAAATCTAACAGATCACAGTTACCATGTATTTCTTGTTGCTGGTCAGCTGATCCCCCTCTCTCAGCCAGGTGACCACCGGCTTGGGGTTTCCAAAGGCAGTGCAGGTCAGAGTAATGCTGCCACCCTCCCTCGCCTCCACGTACTGCGGTGGCGTGTCCGTGAACGTAGGGGGCGCTGGGAGAGAAACAAAGGACAAGTTGATTATAGATTTGTTTATATTTAATACTCTCACATGTTCAGGACCCCATAGTGAATGTGTAAGGCTTGAGTTCTGCATCCACAGAGAAAAACCTCTAGCTACCACTACCAGTATTATCCAGAACGTCAGTGCAACATCTCAATGCAATCTGCACTCCTTTTTCACACCAATTGTGGGCTGAACTGAGATGACTGCAGAATTGGTAGTAGCTAAAAGTATAATGAAGGTAAACGGGAGTTGTATGACCCATCAAAAATCTCATACAGAGATATAAATAAAAAATCTAGAGCATGATTACACAAGTTGGTTAGCCAGGTAAAAAAATATGTGCAAAAGATCATATTTAATAGCCTGGCGTGGCCATACTCAATTCTAGTCAGAATATGAGTCTGGTACCGCTCCATTGGGCTGTGATTATGGGGCGTGTTTCAACCGAGCCAGGAAAGACCTCAATTGGATAGACCCACAACCAATCAGAGCAACGGAGCGACGCCTAACGTTAGTTGTCAAATGTCAACAGAACTCAACTGCACTGTGTTGTCAAGTCCGTGTTGACATGTCCGCGGGTTGAAGCGACCCCAATTATGTGATTATATAAACCCAGGAATGCGAATTTTAGCAGGCAACCTTGCCAAAATAACATATTTTGCCAACCAAACGCCATTTTTTTCCGGAGAACCCCCCGGAAAGTTATTGTTTTGGGCTATAGTTTTGAGTAGCAATTGTGCGCGACATTGCAAAAAAACATGGCAACCCTGTCTGCACGCGCGCTGGATTAAGTAACGTTACAAGAAAAAGATGAGTGTAAATTATCTTTGCCAGTGTTGTAATAAAAGAATTTAAGGATACACAGAGTACTTACCAACACGATCATCGTTTCTGAGAGAAATAGTGACGGTGAATGCATATACGAACAAGTTCTCCGTTTAGGATAAGAGCAAATTCAACCCAAGCGCCTTTTGATGGCGTGGATGATTACGTTACTGTTTATCATCTGTCCATCATCGTCTAAAGCCCGCCCTGACAATTTCATTGGTCCGCACAGTTTCTGTTCGGGCATAATAACTCCTCTATGGATCGAGACCAGACCGAATTGCCCGGGCAAAAAATGTTGTGGGCAGGGCTAAATTCGGCTGGCATCCAGGCTACATATTTAACTGTGTCTGACATGAAATGATAAATAACACACAAAATAATTCTGTTTTAGTAATTACATTTTTAGTACATCCGAATGTGACCAGTGTTGCTAAGTCCATGGTTTTCCTGCAGAATTGGGACTTTTAAGTTGTTGCCATGAGTAAACAATTTTTCCACGGGTTGATTTCCACCCCCGTAGGGTACGATTTCGGCACTCCCGATGGAGAAAATTACATTGGGCTATTTTTGGACTACTTTGACTGGCCATTGGGCTACTTTTGTAGCACAGACTTGGCAACCCTGGCGAGCACCGCCTTGACTGGGAAAAAAAACGCTACTACAAATGAAAGCAGCAGCTGCGCGCCGATTCCACCGCTTTCCGCATCCCTTATGAAAGAGCCAAAACCCAAACCCAAACCCAAGTCTCTATTATGTGATTCAGGAACCTTTTTTAAATGAAAGTCTATGGGGTTGAATCGTTGTTTTGCCACCAATCCATAGGCGGAGCGTGTGTAAGCCCACGGGTCAAAAATTAACGGAGTCTTGGGCCAAAAAAGCACCTGCACATTTAAACTAAATCTAGTAATAAAGTGAAAATGAAATGAAAAGTGTTGATTGCATCATTAAATTTAGATGCTCATGTTGCATACTTTTTACACGTTTCACCGTGTTGCGCACTATAACCAGTCACACATGACTCTGTTGAGTTTATGAATGCAATGGCCAATCAGAGGCGTTCAGATTAGTCATCGCAGAAACGCAGGAGTTTTATTCAGTGCGTGAACTGCACTTATCAAAAACTGATAAACATAAACAGATTTGGTCAATTGGCTTCTAATTATAATGTATTTTTGCAGTATTTGCAGAGCAATGTAGCCAATCACAAACATACCTGATGATTTCTTGCACGCAATGCTAAAAATGTATGTTTTGCTGCATTAAGGCAATGGTGAGGCAAAGGCTATATTTATTATTGGCTGCCATGCCAAATCACGCATACTGTATGCTTGCCTGTTCAAATTATAGTGGTTTGTGAAGATAATCACTTTAAATAACGAGGGTGTTTATGCTGGGATGTGCAGGTTGTTGATAGGCAACATGTAACTATTTCATCACATTCTATTTAAATGTGTTTTTAAGGAGGAATCGCATCCGCATCTAGCCTTAGTTCCCTTGGTTCACCCTCCGCCTATGCACCAATCACAACATCTGATCACAGTGAATGTGTAGAACATTTCAGCATAATTGTGCATAATCACACCTATCTATCATGTATAAACAATCTCTAGGAATATGTATTGTGCACTTTCAATGATGAAATCTTAACTTCCTCTGCATGTGGGTCACTGTTAGACTATAGCAGTTTTGCTTTCAACAGCGCAAACACCTGGTGAAAAACAAACAAAGCAAGCAATTAATGCCTCTGAACATCTGTCCATCTGTGCCTACCATGAGCTTTTTCATGCACGCTACAATCTGTTGCAGGCTAAACACTAGGGAGAAGAATTTATAGCCCAAAACATCTTGCTCATCAAATCTCTAAAAATATGTATACATTTTCCCTAGGGATGCATCACAGGGGTTGACTAATCCAGCACAAAACTAGTACATTTTTGACATTGACTAGTTTATCTCGATTTTTTCTTGCATCCCTTTATAGTTTTGATATTTTTAGCAGCAGTGCTAATTAATGTGCCGACAGCACATCAAGCCGTTTTCACAGTTAACTTCTCAGAAACATTGCGTTTTAATTTAAAGCTTTGACTGGATCTCATTGTTTTTGAGTTCCCAGCATTCTGTTCCATTCCAACACACTCTAGATGTTTTTAAACTTGTCTAATGCGAATGCATCATAAAAAAGTTTAGGCAATTCTGACACTACGTCATTTTGCATATCCCTGACATTGACCAAAAGATTCTTTCTTCCTCGTTACCATTTCCATCTCTGTTTCTCTCTTTGGAATACTCTTTGATAAACATTTGAAGGTCCTTTAAGAGACAAACAAACTCCATCACACACCTGCCCTACTTTCTGGACTTGTCTCGCTATGTGTTTTTGGGAAATCTTGGGCTCACACTGTGAATGATAAACAGAAGACATATTTCAGAAGGCACTTGACTGAAGGTCTTTCCACACGAACAGATGGTCTGGACAGAGCTCACTGACTAGGCACCCAGCACCTCAACTTTTCTCTTTCTCTCACTCCAGACTTTAACTTCGGACAAACAAACAAGCTTAGCTTTCAAATACCGATTGACGTCTAATTAATAATACCTAAATAAATGATTGGAGAAGAGAGATTTCATATACTGAGCTATACTGAGATAAACTAATTTGCATTTGTAAATGAACCCTGCCAAAATCTTTGATGAACCTGTTAAATGAGGACACTGATGTAGATCTCCAGCAGTGAGGTTAAATGTTTCACTTTATAATGCATTACACATTACTGTAAAGAAAATTCTGTGAAATTTACAGTAAAATAAATTGCCAGAAATTTACCTCCAAAATATGGTAGCAACATTGTAGGTTTTATTGAATTAAACTTAAACTCACAGTTAAAACATTTATTTAACAGATATAATGTTGATATACCAACTTCTTGTACTAATATCTGTTTTTTTGTACCATTGTAATACACAAGCACCAAAAACAGGTTGTGATGAGAAAGAACTTTCATCTTTTGAATGAATTATTCCTTGTTTAAAAGAATAGTTCACACAAAAATGAAAATGACCCCATGATTTACTCACCCTCAAGCCATCCTAGGTGTATATGAGTTTATTCTTTCAGACGAACACAATCAGAGTTATATTATATAATGCTCTGGCTCTTCCAAGCTTTATAATGGCAGTGAATGGAGGATGAGATTTTGAAGCCCAAAAAAGTGCATCCATCCATCATAATAGTAATCCATAGGACTTCAGGGGGTTAATAAAGGTCTTCTGAAGCAAAGCAATGCGTTTGTTAGAAATATATAAGCTTTTAAATATTAATATTTTTCCTTCAAATACCCACCGCTTTGCTTCAGAAGGCCTTTATTAACCTCCTGGAGTCGTAAGGATGACTGTTATGAAGGATGGAGGCACTTTTTTGGACCGCCAAACTGCAATCTTTAGGTTACCCACTCAGATCTTAAACCGCTAGGCTTCATCATTGTGGTTTAGATTGGCACTTAGTATCAGAAGTTAATGATCTGTGCCCACAATGGGGCTGGGCAGGATGCTCTGAGAAAGACAAGTGTGTCGCCACACTGATGAAGGGGGACTGTGTGATGACCTGAGCGTCCCCACAGAGCCACTACTGTTCTCCAAGAGGGTACATCTGCCCGGCTAACACCTGCTGGGTACACGCGGGCAGCCGGCCACCCTCTCACCCGTCCTGGCAGGAAGAACAGCCACTGTCCACACAGGATCCATACACAAGTGGATGCTAATATCGCCGGCTACAGGAAACCAGTGCTGTCAGGCTTTTCTGCCCTTGTGAGGCCAGACAGCACCTGCCCCAACAAAGACGCTTTTGGACAAGATGGGCAGTCTGAATACCAATGAAGAACACCAGTGTTTCTTACAAAACTTTTAAGATAAGCTTACGCAGTCAATGAGCATGTTCATATCTGTGACACAACTAGTTACTGCACATTGAATGGTAAGCAGTGATCATACTATGTTGTCCATTCTAAATCCTAGTATGTTAAAATGAGTATTCCAAAGATACCCGGATGGTCTACTTTTTCTGATTCGAATCTGAAGTGCAGATCAGTGCACACTCTAAAGGCCAAAGTATACCTCACTTTTTACGCGTACACGGGGGTCAGCATACAGTGTAAACTAAAAAATGTGAAAAAGTAATTGACTAGTAAATCAGTATACCTATATATTCACTTGTAGTATAGTTGCAGTACAAACGAAAAACAGTTGTAAACTAGTTTAATACTGTTACAATTAAAAATCATACACTAAAAGTGGGCCTATTTAGAACCAAGTAGTATTGAAATGGTACACTTACAAGTATACTTATAGTAAATGTACACTCACCTAAAGGATTATTAGGAACACCATACTAATACTGTGTTTGACCCCATTCCGCCTTCAGAACTGCCTTAATTCTACGTGGCATTGAGTCAACAAGGTGCTGAAAGCATTCTTTAGAAATGTTGGCCCATATTGATAGGATAGCATCTTGCAGTTAATGGAGATTTGTGGGATGCACATCCAGGGCACGAAGCTCCCGTTCCACCACATCCCAAAGATGCTCTATTGGGTTGAGATCTGGTGACTGTGGGGGCCATTTTAGTACAGTGAACTCATTGTCATGTTCAAGAAACCATTTTGAAATGATTCGGGCTTTGTGACGGTGCATTATCCTGCTGGAAGTAGCCATCAGAGGATGGGTACATGGTGGTCATAAAGGGATGGACATGGTCAGAAACAATGCTCAGGTAGGCCATGGCATTTAAACGATGCCCAATTGGCACTAAGGGGCCTAAAGTGTGCCAAGAAAACATCCCCCACACCATTACACCACCACCACCAGCCTGCACAGTGGTAACAAGGCATGATGGATCCATGTTCTCATTCTGTTTACGCTAAAAATTCTGACTCTACCATCTGAATGTCTCAACAGAAATCGAGACTCATCAGACCAGGCAACATTTTTCCAGTCTTCAACTGTCCAATTTTGGTGAGCTTGTGCAAATTGTAGCCTCTTTTTCCTATTTGTAGTGGAGATGAGTGGTACCCGGTGGGGTCTTCTGCTGTTGTAGCCCATCCGTCTCAAGGTTAGGCATGTTGTGGCTTCACAAATGCTTTGCTGCATACCTCGGTTGTAACATTATTTCAGTCAAAGTTGCTCTTCTATCAGCTTGAATCAGGCGGCCCATTCTCCTCTGACCTTCAGCATCAACAATGCATTTTCGCCCACAGGACTGCTGCATACTGGATGTTTTTCCCTTTTCACACCATTCTTTGTAAACCCTAGAAATGGTTGTGCGTGAAAATCCCAGTAACTGAGCAGATTGTGGAATACTCAGACCGGCCCGTCCGGCACCAACAACCATGCCACGCTCAAAATTGCTTAAATCACCTTTCTTTCCCATTCTGACATTCAGTTTGGAGTTCAGGAGATTGTCTTGGCCAGGACCACACCCCTAAATGCATTGAAGCAACTGCCATGTGATTGGTTGATTAGATAATTGCATTAATGAGAAATTGAACAGGTGTTCCCAATAATCCTTTAGGTGAGTCTATATTAGTATACTTAAAACATACTTGAACTTTACTTAAGTGTACTTACTAAAACTTGAAGTATACTTATTTTTTTGTAAGGGAAAGCTAAACTTTGCACAAGAAGTCTCACAATATAATTAACACATTTGTTTACACTAGAAGCACTTGATGCTAGAAAATAAATAAACAAAACAAATAAAAATAATTTTATTTGAAAAAAATATCACATGTGAATTGAAAACTACAAGTTTTAATAAGCTATTGTTATTCTGGTGAGCACCATTTTGGTGAAAAAGGCAAAACAAAACCACAAGAGCGAGCAAAATGTTTGTAATTATTAAAATGATTTTAGAGTTACTTATTACGTCCCACTGCAAACTTTGAAGTATCCACATAATATTTGCACATAAAGCATTTAATCTCAAAAGTCAGCTAATGGACTAGCTACTCCTGAGAGGGTCATCTTTAAAAGGCATGACAATGCATATTAAAAGTCATAAAATGGTTACATCTCATAAGAACCTCACGAAATCTTCTGGGAGGAGCATTTTCTGTCTCCTATCATTTTCATTTCTGTCAAAGACTCTCCATGGCTGCAGGTCAATCACACATCCGCAATCAAAGCAAATGTAGTGAATTTCAAGCAGGCATTGTGTCCTTTAGATTCAAAGCTGCATTGCTTGCAAATCCAACCATGAGCCATTTAGCCAAAAGGCTATTATACGCACCTTATTGTAAAATGCCCTGACGACATATAAAACCCACACACCATCTACACGCCGCAATCACTGATATTGACATTTCGGAAAGCAGGGCCAGGAGTGTGTGTGCGTGTGAGTGGACGTGACTGAGTGAACCGGCGAACTGACCATGAATGCAAACGAGGGAGGGCATGAATGGCCGCTGCGGCAGTAGAGAGGAAATAGGAAGCCGTGAAATAAACCATCACAGATGTTCGCAATAGCGCCGCCCGCCACAGCTGCACAGGTGACATTTCTCCGGCTGAAAAAAGATGAGGCAGACACTGAACTCATTCACCCTGGGCCAAAAACACACACATACACAAACACGCAGGCCGCGTGCAATAATACACCCTTCACTTGCGCCTTGCGCCTCTCGCTCGCCTGCTCTCCCGCCGTAGCTCTGAAATGGAGAAAAGGCTACTGTGCACTTTCCAAATAAGTCCCAGTGATTTCTGCAAGCGAACGGCTGTGGACTTTAAAAATGGACGCGGGGTGCAGCAGACAGTTACCCTTGCTGGTGTCATTGCTTGAGGTTTGGAATATGCATGAGTCTCACCTCACACGCATATGTAAAATATACAAATAGCCTGCACTTACAGAGAACTGACAGCGCTAATTATACCATTCCTGTGGATGACACCTCGATGTCTGACAGCAGACAAATAAATATCAGGTGCTGCTTCATTTCGCAATGAATAATCAAGAGATACAAATAAGCAAAGTGCATCACTGCAGCAAACATCCCTAGTGAAATACACTATACCAACATGTATTTGAAATACATTTATTTCATAGTATATAAATCCATTAACATATTTACTGACATATTGCTTGAGACTTATACTGATATAGATATTATAGCCTAATCAAACTTTATTTGGAGTACTTCTTTATTGCACAATGCACTTTTTTTTAAATAAGCATAACATGTGTTTTAATGTCAATGGATTAACAAAATAACAAATTCATCACATTTTTTTCTTTAATTAATTAAATAAAAAAATTATTATACAATTCATAATTTTTTTATTATTATTTTATTATTAATTAAACAAATATTAATTAATATCAGAGTTTGTAATATTTTTACATTGTAATCATTTTTTCACAGTTACTCTCCAAATTGATGTAGAAAAAACTTTAAAAAAACAAAAACAAAAACATTAATAATAGACATTCAACATTACATAATTGAAAGCTATATTAATTAGGCTTTAAAATGACTTTTAATTTAAGTGAATGTAAAACAATTATTACATAAACCCACTATTATAAATATTTATCTGTTTCCTTCCTTCAGGTAGGAAATATACATAAATTGAATAAAGTTATTAAACACCTGGATAAATTATAAATTAAATATAGAGGAATCCTTATTAAAGCTACAATTGTCTCTGTTACCTTTGTTCTTTGATTAACATTAATGACAGACATCACAGCGTTTATTAGGGTGCTGTCACTTTAAGATCTGCCGCTGCCAAACATGACGTGGATCTGATGTGCATCTCATTTTCTCACAACTCTTTAAGTTCATTTAAGACGTTATTTAACTCATTTAAGACTGCTCTTATGAGAATGCCTGACAAAACGGGCATTTTGGCATAATATTATTGTTTCTTCAAAAGCGAAAGAGAACACGATACTGACGCATGTCTTTCTGAGCGTCATGTGTGTGTCACATAGACAGCACATTCACAGACAGCGCGTTCTCTTTTGTCTTGTCACGCTTTAATGGTTTAAAAGCATTCGCATAAATAAGAGGGTGCATTTTAGCACAATCAAATATACTAAAGTATATACACTCACCTAAAGGATTATTAGGAACACCTGTTCAATTTCTCATTAATGCAATTATCTAATCAACCAATCACATGGCAGTTGCTTCAATGCATTTAGGGGTGTGGTCCTGGCCAAGACAATCTCCTGAACTCCAAACTGAATGTCAGAATGGGAAAGAAAGGTGATTTAAGCAATTTTGAGCGTGGCATGGTTGTTGGTGCCAGACGGGCCGGTCTAAGTATTTCACAATCTGCTCAGTTACTGGGATTTTCATGCACAACCATTTCTAGGGTTTACAAAGAATGGTGTGAAAAGTGAAAAACATCCAGTATGCAGCAGTCCTGTGGGCGAAAATGCCTTGTTGATGCTAGAGGTCAGAGGAGAATGGGTCGACTGATTCAAGCTGATAGAAGAGCAACTTTGACTGAAATAACCACTCGTTACAACCGAGGTATGCAGCAAAGCATTTGTGAAGCCACAACACGCACAACCTTGAGGCAGATGGGCTACAACAGCAGAAGACCCCACCGGGTACCACTCATCTCCACTACAAATAGGAAAAAGAGGCTACAATTTGCACGAGCTCACCAAAATTGGACAGTTGGAAAAATGTTGCCTGGTCTGATGAGTCTCGATTTCTGTTGAGACATTCAGATGGTAGAGTCAGAATTTGGCGTAAACAGAATGAGAACATGGATCCATCATGCCTTGTTACCACTGTGCAGGCTGGTGGTGGTGGTGTAATGGTGTGGGGGATGTTTTCTTGGCACACTTTAGGCTCCTTAGTGCCAATTGGTCATCGTTTAAATGCCACGGCCTACCTGAACATTGTTTCTGACCCTGTCCATCCCTTTATGACCACCATGTACCCATCCTCTGATGCTACTTCCAGCAGGATAATGCACCATGTCACAAAGCTTGAATCATTTCAAATTGGTTTCTTGAACATAACATGAGTTCACTGTACTAAAACAGCCCCCACAGTTACCAGATCTCAACCCAATAGAGAATCTTTGGGATGTGGTGGAATGGGAGCTGCCCTGGATGTGCATCCCACAAATCTCCATCAACTGCAAGATGCTATCCTATCAATATGGGCCAACATTTCTAAAGAATGCTTTCAGCACCTTGTTGAATCAATGCCACGTAGAATTAAGGCAGTTCTGAAGGCGGAATGGGGTCAAACACAGTATTAGTATGGTGTTCCTAATAATCATTTAGGTGAGTGTATAAGCAACTTATTAGGTCAACTAGCAACATGAGTGGGTATAAAAAGAGCCTCTCAGAGTGGCAGAGTCTCTCAGAAGTCAAGCTGGGCAGAGGATCACCAATTTCCCCAAAGCTGTGGCGAAAAATAGTGGAGCAATATCAGAAAGGAGTTTCTCAGAGAAAAATTGCAAAAAGTTTGAAGTGATCATCATCTACAGTGCATAATATCATCCAAAGATTCAGAGAATCTGTGCGTAAGGGTCAAGGCCGGGAAAACATACTGGATGCCCGGGATCTTTGGGCCCTTAGACGGCATTGCATCACATACAGAAATGCTACTGTAATGGAAATCACAACATGGGCTCAGGAAAACTTCCAGAAAACAATGTCTGTGAATACAATCCACTGTGCCATTCACCATTGCCGGCTAAAACTCTATAGGTAAAAAAAGAAGCCATATCTAAAACATCCAGAAGCGCAGGCATTTTCTCTGGGCCAAGGCTCATTTAAAATGGACTGTGGCAAAGTGGAAAACTGTTCTGTGGTCAGACGAATCAAAATTTGAAAGTTCTTTTTGGAAAACTGGGACGCCATGTCATCTGGACCAAAGGGGACAAGGACAACCCAAGTTGTCATCAGCGCTCAGTTCAAAAGCCTGCATCTCTGATGGTATGGGGTTGCATGAGTGCATGTGGCATGGGCAGCTTACACATTTGGAAAGGCTCCATCAATGCTGAAAGGTATATCCGAGTTCTAGAACAACATATGCTCCCATCCAGACGTCGTCTCTTTCAGGGAAGACCTTGCATTTTCCAACATGACAATTCAAGACCACACACTGCATCAATTACAACATCATGGCTGCGTAGAAGGAGGATCCGGGTACTGAAATGGCCAGCCTGCAGTCCAGATCTTTCACCCATAGAAAACATGAGGTGCATCAAAAAGATGAAGATGCTACAAAGAAGACCTAAGACTAGAGCAACTAGAAGCCTGTATTAGACAAGAATGGGACAACATTCATATTCCTAAACTTGAGCAACTTGTCTCCTCAGAGACTGTTATAAAAAAAAATAGGTGTGCCACACAGTGGTAAACATGGCCTTGTCCCAACTTTTTTGAGATGTGTTGATGCCATGAAATTTAAAATCAACTTATTTTTCCCTTAAAATTATAAATTTTCTACATTTGATATGTCATCTATGTTTTATTTTGAATAAACTATTGAAATTTGAAACTTCTGTTTTTATTCACAATTTGAACAGTGTCACAACTTTTTTGGAATCGGGTTTGTAAAATGCCAAACTCTAACGCAAGTTGAGTTTAAATGAACCAAAGGTCACTTTACTCCATTTTTGCGTTCTACTAAAAAAATGTTTTTGGAGATCATTGGCATTTGTTTATGTGTTTATTTGTAGTGACAGCATTATACATCTATTAGTGGGTAGAAAAGAAGTCAACTTAATAGAAAGTAAATATTTTAGATAATATTTGCCACTTATAAATTCTACTTTTCACAGTATAAATTAGACTTCATGCTTAAAAATCTTAACATGCTTTTTTATTTTGTTTCATGCAGTGTGTTATAGCTGTTTGTGAATGTAAAACTTCTGCAAAGTTGTAAAGTCAAAAGTAAATAAAGTTATTGTCTCCCAAAAGAAAGAATGGACTCTGAACCGCCTAAACCCAAGTCATTTGTATTCCGCCCACGAACAACTTGACCCGCCCTTCATTGCGGGATTTTAGTGACAACTGCTTCTCAAATCTCGGAGTTCAGCGCGGGATTTGCACAAAACGCTTGATCATGAAAGATGGGTCAGTGCCCAGTTTATTTGGACCAGCTTGCTCCTCAGAATCACAGCCTGTCAGTATGAATAATTACTGATCTATATATTTTCCACCAAGTGTTCAAAATACGTAGTTTTGTGTTTTATATTGTGTATGTTTCCGGCTAACTCACATTATTACTGTCTTACTGATACACTTCTGCTAAGTAGCCGTGGACCACTATTACCTAAAACTGTGTGTATTAATGCAGATTGTCTGTCGTTCTTAATACTTTGAGTAAAGATGGAGCAAGATTTGCTTTGAAAACTTTAATGTTACATCAGTCTCGGCTAACGTATGCGCTGTTATTGATACGGTTCCTGCACATTCACTGTAATAAATTAGAAATATACACATGGGTTTGTTGATGGACACACACTTGTTAATGCTGATGGTAAGGAATTACAGTTGCAACATCTCATAATGTACCTCAAAATCAGAAGCGTATCACTGAGAAACGTCCTGTTCAAGTCGCTTGGTTAATGACTAGTTCTTCCGAGTTTCATCATCAGACTCACGATCAGATTGATATAAAATCGCCGCCATCGTTACTGTCTTTACAGTGTGTACGATCACTACACTCTAATGACTCCGGAGCTCAGTTATGGAAATAGGCGTTTGAAACACTCGCTGTACACGGAAGACCAATCACAGCAGACTGAGCCATCTGGCCAATCAGAGCAGAGCAGGCTCGTGGAAAGGAGGGATTTAGAGAGACTGATTCATCTGCTGAGACGTATGAGAATCAATGAAAAAATGTGGTGATGTGCAATGTATATTATGAGAAAATAAAAATGTTTTTGATCTTTTTTGATGCATGTAAACCTGTTGTAGGAGACCTCCAAAACAAAATTAGGAGCTTTAAGCATAATAATAAAAATAAAAAAGGTCAGTGGCATCAAATGTTTGAAAACCCCTGTATTAAACAAACGTTCAAGTATATTAAAATAAACTAAATAAAATCAAATAAATGTCATCTTTCTTGCTTTCTCCTAATTGTGCCTTTCTTCCCTAATGTACCAATACAATTTGAACACTCAGTCTCTCCAGTGCAACTTCAATCAGACGAGCACATCATTAACTGCACACTTTCATCACTTCCTCTATGCTACTGTCCACTGACTGCTCACATATCTCACTTGGGGATGTGATTCAATAAATACACTATAAAGGGCCAATAAGTTGCTTATCACCAACATATCAACACAGCAAATGATTTCTCACCATTATGAGAAGAGACAGTGGTTCCTTAATGACACCCATACTTATTTTAAATTCCTCTGCCACTGCAGCTCATACATGTAAAATTATGCACAGTGAAAATCAGTATGCAGATCAACGGAATACAAAAGGCTCCAGTATTGGAAATAATCTGCCATGTCAGCACTTGATTTAAGCCTACAGCAGCGTTGTGATACTATTAATATGCGACCGAGGGCCTTTTGGATATTGACCCCCAGGCAATGATTACTGAGCTGTGAATCATGATAGTTTACATATTGTCTTAATGGATCGTATTAAATTCATCATCTAATAAAATGCAAACACTCACCATGGAGGAGATAATATATTTCCAGTGGTGCTGAACCATGCCCATAAATAATAAATCAAGCAAAATGTGATGTTCAAACAGAATGAGCGAGAGGAACATGACATGACCAAAGCCTTGAGCTACCCCAAATTTGCCTCTGTAGTTTGGCACCATGGAAGACATCTTCATTAATGTAATGGAAATAATGGTGGTGCCTGGTGAAATATACTCTGTTTATTAGACACAAGAGCATGCAGATTTCAGAGCAGGCCGATGGGTTTCTTTTGAATTCTGGCCCATACCCAAAGGCTAATAATTTGAGAGTAAGCTTCCCTTTATTATTTTAAACACCTTTATGAAATCGCTCGTCAAGCAGTTTTGTCCTGTGTTCCTAATGAAACGGGAAGTTTTGGAGGGTGATATCAATTGATAGTCTCTTTTATTTGTAAATAGGCTTTTCTATACGTCACAGCCATGACCTACAGTTTACTTGCTAGTCTGTTGCAGGTTGGATTAGATGCAGGACATTTGTATTCTGAAGAGAATTTGATTGGATAAAAATCTGTGAAGTGCATGACAAGTCTTCAATATTTCTGATCTATTTACCTGGAAGAAAAGACCATTTTAAATATGTTGTCAACATGTAGGAGTAAACTAGCATATGGATGACCTTAGAGATTACACACACAAATATCTTAGGTTATTTTTTCAGGGTTTGGGTCAGTTTTTGTGTTTCCCAGATCCTGGGTCAGACGTACAACCCAGTGTTCGGGTAGTTTTTGTGTTACCCAGATCCTGGGTCAGACGTAACAACCCAGTGTTTGTGTCAGTTTTTGTGTTACCCAGATCCTGGGTCAGACGTACAACCCAGTGTTCGGGCAGTTTTTGTGTTACCTAGATCCTGGGTCAGACGTAACAACCCAGTGTTTGGGTCAGTTTTTGTGTTACCCAGATCCTGGGTCAGACGTAACAACCCAGTGTTTGGGTCAGTTTTTGTGTTACCTAGATCCTGGGTCAGACGTAACAACCCAGTGTTTGGGTAGTTTTTGTGTTACCCAGATCCTGGGACAGACGTAACAACCCAGTGTTTGGGTCAGTTTTTGTGTTACCCATATCCTGGGTCAGACGTAACAACCCAGTGTTTGGGTCAGTTTTTGTGTTACCCAGATCCTGGGTCAGACGTAACAACCCAGTGTTTGGGTCAGTTTTTGTGTTACCCATATCCTGGGTCAGACGTAACAACCCAGTGTTTTGGTCAGTTTTGTGTTACCCATATCCTGGGTCAGGGGTAACAACCCAGTGTTTGGGTCAGTTTTTGTGTTACATAGATCCTGGGTCAGACGTAACAACCCAGTGTTTGGGTCAGTTTTTGTGTTACATAGATCCTGGGACAGACGTAACAACCCAGTGTTTGGGTCAGTTTTTGTGTTACATAGATCCTGGGTCAGACGTAACAACCCAGTGTTTGGGTCAGTTTTTGTGTTACATAGATCCTGGGACAGACGTAACAACCCAGTGTTTGGGTCAGTTTTTGTGTTACCCAGATCCTGGGTCAGACGTAACAACCCAGTGTTTGGGTAAGTTTTGTGTTACCCAGATCCTGGGTCAGGCCAACCCAGTGTTTGGGTAAGTTTTGTGTTACCCAGATCCTGGGACAGACGTAACAACCCAGTGTTTGGGTAAGTTTTTGTGTTACCTAGATCCTGGGTCAGTCGTAACAACCCAGTGTTTGGGTCAGTTTTTGTACCCATATCCTGGGTCAGGCGTAACAACCCAGTGTTTGGGTCAGTTTTTGTGTTACCCAGATCCTGGGTCAGACGTAACAACCCAGTGTTTGGGTCAGTTTTTGTGTTACATAGATCCTGGGTCAGACGTAACAACCCAGTGTTTGGGTCAGTTTTTGTGTTACCCAGATCCTGGGTCAGACGTAACAACCCAGTGTTTGGGTCAGTTTTTGTGTTACATAGATCCTGGGACAGACGTAACAACCCAGTGTTTGGGTCAGTTTTGTGTTACCCAGATCCTGGGTCAGGCGTAACAACCCAGTGTTTGGGTAAGTTTTTGTGTTACCCAGCTCTTAGGTCAGACCTAACAACCCAGTGTTTGGGTAAGTTTTTGTGTTACCTAGATCCTGGGTCAGACGTAACAACCCAGTGTTTGAGTCAGTTTTTGTTAACCAGATCCTGGGTCAGACGTAACAACCCAGTGTTTGGGTAGTTTTTGTGTTACCCAGATCCTGGGTCAGACGTAACAACCCAGTGTTTGGGTCAGTTTTTGTGTTACCCATATCCTGGGTCAGACGTAACAACCCAGTGTTTGGGTAAGTTTTTGTGTTTCCCAGATCCTGGGTCAGAAGTAACAACCCAGTGTTTGGGTCAGTTTTTGTGTTACCGAGATCCTGGGTCAGGCGTAACAACCCAGTGTTTGGGTAAGTTTTTGTGTTTCCCAGATCCTGGGTCAGAAGTAACAACCCAGTGTTTGGGTAGTTTTTGTGTTACCCATATCCTGGGTCAGACGTAACAACCCAGTGTTTGAGTCAGTTTTTGTTACCCATATCCTGGGTCAGACGTAACAACCCAGTGTTTGTGTCAGTTTTTGTGTTACCCAGATCCTGGGTCAGACGTACAACCCAGTGTTCGGGCAGTTTTTGTGTTACCTAGATCCTGGGTCAGGACGTAACAACCCAGTGTTTGGGTCAGTTTTTGTGTTACCCAGATCCTGGGTCAGACGTAACAACCCAGTGTTTGGGTCAGTTTTTGTGTTACCTAGATCCTGGGTCAGGACGTAACAACCCAGTGTTTGGGTAGTTTTGTGTTACCCAGATCCTGGGACAGGACGTAACAACCCAGTGTTTGGGTCAGTTTTTGTGTTACCCAGATCCTGGGTCAGACGTAACAACCCAGTGTTTGGGTCAGTTTTTGTGTTACCTAGATCCTGGGTCAGACGTAACAACCCAGTGTTTGGGTAGTTTTGTGTTACCCAGATCCTGGGACAGACGTAACAACCCAGTGTTTGGGTCAGTTTTGTGTTACCCATATCCTGGGTCAGGCGTAACAACCCAGTGTTTGGGTCAGTTTTGTGTTACCCAGATCCTGGGTCAGGACGTAACAACCCAGTGTTTGGGTCAGGTTTTGTGTTACCCATATCCTGGGTCAGGTAACAACCCAGTGTTTGGGTCAGTTTTTGTGTTACCCATATCCTGGGTCAGACGTAACAACCCAGTGTTTGGGTCAGTTTTTGTGTTACATAGATCCTGGGTCAGACGTAACAACCCAGTGTTTGGGTCAGTTTTTGTGTTACATAGATCCTGGGACAGGCGTAACAACCCAGTGTTTGGGTCAGTTTTTGTGTTACATAGATCCTGGGTCAGGACGTAACAACCCAGTGTTTGGGTCAGTTTTGTGTTACATAGATCCTGGGACAGACGTAACAACCCAGTGTTTGGGTCAGTTTTTGTGTTACCCAGCTCTTAGGTCAGACCTAACAACCCAGTGTTTGGGTAAGTTTTTGTGTTACCTAGATCCTGGGTCAGACGTAACAACCCAGTGTTTGGGTAGTTTTTGTGTTACCCAGATCCTGGGACAGACGTAACAACCCAGTGTTTGGGTAAGTTTTTGTGTTACCTAGATCCTGGGTCAGACGTAACAACCCAGTGTTTGGGTCAGTTTTTGTGTTACCCATATCCTGGGTCAGACGTAACAACCCAGTGTTTGGGTCAGTTTTTGTGTTACCCAGATCCTGGGTCAGAGGTCAACCCAGTGTTTGGGTCAGTTTTTGTGTTACATAGATCCTGGGTCAGGCGTAACAACCCAGTGTTTGGGTCAGTTTTGTGTTACCCAGATCCTGGGTCAGACGTAACAACCCAGTGTTTGGGTCAGTTTTTGTGTTACATAGATCCTGGGACAGGCGTAACAACACAGTGTTTGGGTCAGTTTTGTGTTACCCAGATCCTGGGTCAGGCAACAACCCAGTGTTTGGGTAAGTTTTTGTGTTACCCAGATCCTGGGTCAGGACGTAACAACCCAGTGTTAGGGTAAGTTTTTGTGTTACCTAGATCCTGGGTCAGACGTAACAACCCAGTGTTTGAGTCAGTTTTGTGTTAACCAGATCCTGGGTCAGGACGTAACAACCCAGTGTTTGGGTAGTTTTGTGTTACCCAGGTCCTGGGTCAGACGTAACAACCCAGTGTTTGGGTCAGTTTTTGTGTTACCCATATCCTGGGTCAGGTAACAACCCAGTGTTTGGGTAAGTTTTTGTGTTTCCCAGATCCTGGGTCAGAAGTAACAACCCAGTGTTTGGGTCAGTTTTTGTTACCGAGATCCTGGGTCAGGTAACAACCCAGTGTTTGGGTAAGTTTTTGTGTTTCCCAGATCCTGGGTCAGAAGTAACAACCCAGTGTTTGGGTAGTTTTGTGTTACCCAGATCCTGGGTCAGACGTAACAACCCAGTGTTTGAGTCAGTTTTTGTGTTACCCATATCCTGGGTCAGACATAACAACCCAGTGTTTGGGTAAGTTTTTGTGTTACCCATATCCTGGGTCAGACATAACAACCCAGTGTTTGGGTAAGTTTTTGTGTTACCCAGCTCCTGGGTCAGACGTAACAACCCAGTGTTTGAGTCAGTTTTTGTGTTACCCAGATCCTGGGTCAGACGTAACAACCCAGTGTTTGGGTAGTTTTTGTGTTACCCAGATCCTGGGTCCGACAACTCAGGGTTGAATTAAATCGTGGACTTTTTGCAACCTCTTCAGGAGAGAGCAGTGCAGCTCTGTTAAATTGGTGCATGTCTTCTGTAAAATACAGGTTTGTGTACATGTTATTTTATCTATAAATTCGTTATTGTGTTGTATATTGTTTAATTTTATGCAAAGCAACAAACAGGGGCGTGATCATGTGGGTAACCTAAACGAGTGTTGCAACTGTCTTTTTAACATGATGGGAACGACTAATGCCTAAAATTTGATGATTTTATAAATACTTAGAATGGTAAAGTATGTTCTCAGAACTGTACACTGATTGTTTATGGACAGGCTATGGATTCAGTCACCACATATTTTGTTACGGTGAGATTGAATTACTTCTAAATGTTATATTTGTACTTCTCATATTTGTTAAACAAGCTTAAATGTAGGCAATATGTATTAAAAACAATATAAAACATGCTATACTGTAAAATATGATAGAAAATAAAGGAATTATCATGCAAAACAGTGGTCGTATGGTGGGATTAAGTTAATCCGTAAACATTAATTCATGTAAAAAAAAACAAAAAAACAAAATAAAGAAGCTATATAGTAAAAATGAAGCAACCCATTATACTAGGTTAATTACCCAACATGTGTTCTGTCCTATATTTACCCAGCCCTTAACTCAGTGTTTTTTAGAGTGCAAACGGATAAAATGGAACAAAACTCTCATTTTGATTTCATGGGGTCTGTAATACTTTGACAGTCATAGTAACATACTAACCGAAAATCAAATCATGACCTATTATTGTCCATTGTATGATAAGAACAAAATGTCGTCTCTAACAAGGATGGCAAAACATTTTCTGATGGAAACAAGGGCAACAGACCTAGACCAAAATCGCAAGGGAGTACATTGCTCATTTCTGCAGCTTGAGCATAAAGGCTGTTTTTTGTTGGGTCTACCACACGTATTACTCACAGCAGCAGGCAGTCATAAGTGGAAAGAGACAGTCACATCCTCCTCCACTCCTCACAGCTCTGATTTACCGCTGATATTAGAAATGAATATGAAATCAAGCTGCGATTAGTCCTACTCCACCCCCAAAAGCAGACATCCATTAAATGCGTGGGGGAGGGGAAGAGAGCAGAGAGAGAGAGAGAGAGAGAGAGAAAGAAACAGGAAAAAATGCATGTCGGCTCCGTCCTGCACTGTCTGTCAATGTAGAGTCTGTGCATGGAAAAATTGAGTACATACATTCACAAATGAAGTTATATGCAAAGCCTTATATAAATAACAAACGTCTGTCAGTCCGTCCTTCTTTATGTCTGTCTGTCTGCATAGATGGATGTGTGACAGTGGCGAGTGTCTCACCGTTGACTGTGAGGTGAACCCAGCTGCCGTTGTGGAAGGTGTCATATTGTTGTTCCAGCATGAGGACCCTGCACTCATACCAGCCCTGGTCTTCTGAGCGCACCTGGTCGATCTGCAGAGACGCTTTGCCATGCAGACTGGTTCTACCTGAAAGCACACAGGAGAGCAGAGTGAGACTGGTACTGTCATCATAGTGTATTAAAGTTCCTCACTGCCTTCAGGTCGTTGTCTGGTGTTGTCATATGTTACATGCTGTTACATTCTCTTCCTTCCTGTGGATTACTTGAGTCTGTCTTGCCTGTTAAATACTTGTTGTTTTGGAACTTTTTTGCATATTCATCATCGGTTGTAGAAAAGTCACAATTGCGTGATATAAAATCTAAAAGACAATTCTCAGAATTGTATGTTTATATCACTCAATTCTGACTTTATAACACTCAATTCTGACTTTATATCACTCAATTCTGACTTTATATCACTCAATTCTGACTTTATATCACTCAATTCTGACTTTATAACACTCAATTCTGACTTTATATCACTCAATTCTGACTTTATATCACTCAATTCTGACTTTATATCACTCAATTCTGACTTTATATCACTAAATTCTGACTTTATCACTCAATTCTGACTTTATATCACTCAATTCTGACTTTATATCACTCAATTCTGACTTTATATCACTCAATTCTGACTTTATATCGTCTGGTTACGGATGTAACCCTCGTTCCCCGAGGAGGGAACGGAGGCGTAACGTCAGTGACTAACGAATGGGGTTTCGCTTAGAAGCCTATCATCTTGAGCTTAGAAACGCCCAATGGCGTGCCAATGCCATGGGCATGCGGAATTTGCATCGTAACTCCGCCTCACCGTGAGTATATAAGGTGCGTAGCAACATCGCATTATGTTACCTGCTTGAGGAGCCAAGACTGAACTCCTGCGTTCCAGGTAGCACAGCTGATGTGGCAACGGGACGTTACGTCTCCGTTCCCTCCTCAGGGAACGAGGGTTACATCCGTAACCGAGACGTTCCCTTTCGTTCAGTCACTACGACGTAACGTTAGTGACTAACGAATGGGGGTCCAATCTAGACCGCCACTCAGCTGTCTTCCAGTGCCCTGCGTAAGTGCGAGTTCCCTGTCGTAAGACTAGTACAGACGAAGGACTCCCACTTATCACAGGAATACCAAGGTACACTGGGAAGCATATCCCAGTGAGGAAATGCCAAGATGCCTACCCGTAGGGAGGACTTAGAGTACACATATGACCCACAAGGGTTGCATATGGAAACTCTAGGGTACCAGCCGAAGGTGGATTTTTAACCCTAGGGATGGCGGGACATGCCAAGGGAAGAAACCCGCTCACTGCGGAGGCTTACGGTGAAATACACGTGTGGGGGTCGCCGGAGGGGAACCATGCACACGGGGCACCTGGCCGGACACGAGGGTCTGGGCTCGCTAGAGGGCAGACACACAGGCATCGGCGTAAGCAGTGCTGGAGGAACTCAGGGCTCTCGGGGAGCTCACCTGAGGAATATCGCACGTATCCAGTCCGAGGAGTGGAATGGCAAGCAAGCGAAGACACCTGAGCCTGGCCCATTACCGGCCTCGAGGCGAGTACATAATCGGACACTGGCTCCACTCGGAGATTGTAGAATCTGGCGAATGTGTTAGGTGTCGCCCAGCCTGCAGCTCTGCAGATGTCTGTTAGCGGCGCCATGCGCTAAAGCCCAAGAGGAGGCGACACTCCGAGTGGAGTGAGCCCGCACCCCAAGGGGACATGGTCGACCTTGCTGCTGGTAAGCCAAAACAATGGTGTCCACTATCCAGTGAGACAGCCTTTGCTTTGAGAGAGCACTTCCCTTCCGCTCTCCACCATAACAGACAAAGAGCTGGTCTGAGGTCCTGAAACACTGCGTCACGTCACGTGGCGCGGGCGCGCGTACTGGACAGAGCAGTGCCAAGGCTGGGTCTGCCCCTCCACGGGCAGCGCTTGCAGGTTCACCACCTGGTCTCTGAGCGGAGTGGTGGGAACCTTGGGCACATATCCAGGCCGGGGTCTCAGGATCACGTGAGAGTTAGCCGGCCTGAACTCCAGGCACGCTTCGTCAACCGAAAATGCCTGCAAGTCCCGACCCTCTTGACGGAGGCCAATGCGGTCAGCAGAGCCGTCTTCATCGACAGGAACTTAATATCAGCCGACCAAAGGCTCAAAGGGAGGCCTCTGCAGAGCATCTTAAAACTACTGAGAGGTCCCAAGAGGGAACGAGAGGAGAGCGAGGAGGATTCAGTCTCCTCGCCCCCCTCAGGAACCTGATGATCAGGTCGTGCTGACTTACCTTTCTGTTCTCCAAGAGATCGTGGTGGGCAGATATAGCGGCCACATAAACTTTGAGGGTGGAGGGAGACAGCCTTCGCTCCAACCCTTCTTGGAGGAGCGAGCACGGACCCGATCGGGCATTTCCAGGGTCTTCTTGGCGGGAAGAGCACCAGGTGACGAAGAGGTTCCACTTCAACGCATAGGCATGCCGAGTGGACTCTGCCCCAGCAGAAGTGATGGTGGCGACCACCGAAGGTGGCAGGCCACTCAAACCTGCCGCCTCATCCAGGAGCCACACGTGGAGGCTCCACCGATCGGGACGCAGGTGCCAAAGGGTGCCCGTCTCTGGAGTGAGGAGGTCTCAGAGGAATAGGCCAGGAGGGGCTGTCGCAAGGAGTACGAGTTCGGGACCCAGGTCCGGCCGTGCCAGTGCGGGCGACCAAGGACCTGCTCCTTGTCCTCCTGATCTTGCACAAAAGTTGTGCGAGTAGGCTCACTGGGGGAAACGATACCTCGTAGGCCCCGCGGCCAGCTGTGCGCCAGTGCATCCGTGCAGCGTGCCCTCGGACAGGAAAGAACAGGCTGCAGTGGGAAGAGTCATGGGAGGCAACAGATCTACCGGCCCCCAAACTGTTCCCAAATCAGCTGGACCGACTGGGGCTGGAGTCTCCATTCTCCCGGGAGAGGCTGAAACCGCGAGAGCTCGTCGGCTGCGAGGTTCAGGACTCCCAGAATATGGACAGCACGGCGGGACCTCAGGCGCTTCTGACTCCATAAACCGAGATGGCGGGCGAGTTGAGACATACGGCGGAGCGTGGGACCGCCCTGGTGGTTGATGCACGCTACTATGGCCATGTTGTCTGTCCGGACAAGCACATGTTGACCCTTCAGCAACGCCGAAGCGGTGCAGGGCGAACCGTACTGCCAGCAACTCAAGGCAATTGACATGCAGGAGGCGGTGGGGTCCTGTCCAGGAGCCCGCGGCTGCTTGTCAATTGCACATGGCACCCCAACCCGTGGCAGAGGCATCCGTCGAACGACAACATGCCTGGAAACTCGTTCTAAGGGCACCCCGGCCCGTAGAAACTGAGGTTCGACCACGGGTTGAGCGTCTGTAAGCATGCCTGAGTCACTTGGACCCGGAGCGCCAGACTGCCATGCCCATCTCGGGACCCGATCGCGAAGCCAATGCTGAAGCGGTCTCATATGAAGCAATCCGAGCGGCGTCACCGCGGCTGCAGATGCCCATATGCCCCAGGAGCCTCTGAAACACTTCAGTGGAACCGCACTCTTGCTTCAATTAACGGAGGCAAGTCAGCATTGACTGCCGCGTGCTCGCTGGTAAGCTGCACGCACGCATGGCGCACCGAGTTGAAAACCATGCCGGAAAAGAGATCCCTGCACGGAGCAGAGTTGCTCTTCTCCCAGTTGACCTGAAGGCCCAGACAGGCTACGTGCTGGAGCACTAGAACTCTGTGTTCGCACCTGTTCTCGAGAGTGACTCAGTCTGAGCCAGTCGCCGAGGCAGTTCAGGATGCGAACCCGTGCTGCCTGAGTGGCGCAAGGGCTGCCTCGACAGACTTCGTGAAGTCACGAGGACAGAGCTAGCCCGAATGGGAGGGACGCGCACTGAATGTCCGCCCCTCGAAGCAGACCTGTAGGAACGGTCCGCGTCGAGGTAGGAGACAAAGAAGTAGGCGTTCTTCAGGTCAATCGCTGCAACCAATCAACTGGACGAACGATTCGAGAAGGCGCTCGCTGCCAACATCCTGAACGGAAGCCTGTAAGGATCGGCTCAGGACGGGCAGATCCAGGATTGGCCATAACCCACCGGTTCTCTAGGGTACAATGAAGTAAAGGCCGAGGCCCGGACTTCATTTCGGCTGGAGGGACAGGCCTGAGTCACTTGGACCCGGAGCGCCAGACTGCCATGCCCATCTCGGGACCCGATCGCAAGCCAATGCTGAAGCGGTCTCATATGAAGCAATCCGAGCGGCGCCACCGCGGCTGCAGATGCCCATATGCCCCAGGAGCCTCTGAAACACTTCAGTGGAACCGCACTCTTGCTTCAATTAACGGAGGCAAGTCAGCATTGACGCGCGTGCTCGCTGGTAAGCTGCACGCACATGGCGACCGAGTTGAAAACCATGCCGGAAAAGAGATCCCCTGCACGGAGCAGAGTTGCTCTTCTCCCAGTTGACCTGAAGGCCCAGACAGGCTACGTGCTGGAGCACTAGAACTCTGTGTTCGCACCCTGTTCTCGAGAGTGACTCAGTCTGAGCCAGTCGCCGAGGCAGTTCAGGATGCGAACCCGTGCTGCCTGAGTGGCGCAAGGGCTGCCTCGACAGACTTCGTGAAGTCACGAGGGGACAGAGCTAGCCCGAATGGGAGGGACGCGTACTGAATGTCCGCCCCTCAAGCAGACCTGTAGGAACGGTCCGCGTCGAGGTAGGAGACAAAGAAGTAGGCGTTCTTCAGGTCAATCGCTGCAACCAATCAACTGGACGAACGATTCGAGAAGGCGCCGCTGCCAACATCCTGAACGGAAGCCTGTAAGGATCGCTCAGGACGGGCAGATCCAGGATTGGCCATAACCCACCGGTTCTCTAGGGTACAATGAAGTAAAGGCCGAGGCCCGGACTTCATTTCGCTGGAGGGACAGGCTCGACGCACCCTTCGCCAGTAGGGTGGCAACCTCCGCATGACTGGGACATTGGGCCCCACCATGGTGAGCGGACTCCCCGAAAGCGAGGAGGAGCCTGCGCGAATTGAATCGCGTAGCCGAGCCTGATGGTTTTTGCGGCCCTGCGGACAGTCCTGGAAGCTGTAGTCAGACTCCCAGGAACTGACCACGGGGTCACTCGAACCACAGACGACCCGGTGGGGCAGCGAGGCAGCGTGACTGGCCCAGACGTGGGAGGCGGGCCCCGGTGTGGGGGCACAGCCAGCAGCTGCGCCCTGACAGAGGAGACCAGGGAAGGACGCGCTGCTCCACTGGGGTCTGCTCTGAGAGGCTGGCGAGAGAGGACGAGAGCGGCGCGGCCCGAGGGCGGTGCACACTGCCATCACCAGTCTCTGTGTCCTCAGGGATGGGGACACCAGTTCTCTCCAAGCGCCGCCAGCCCGGAGGCCAGCAGCGAAGGATTTTCCCCCGGCCCTCCACCGGGGGAAGGAGAGGCCCTGCTACCATCTCCTGGAAAGAACTGGAACCCATCTCTGAGTTGTCCACCTCCAGCCTGGCGTTTAGTCAGGCTGTGCAGCGGACTGGGCGCCATCCTGCAACCTCCTCCATGACACGGCCCCGGTGAAGGCTGCTGCTGGGGCCTGGTGGGAGGGGGAGGGCGCCCTCGGCGGCGAGCGGACTGAGGCGACTGAGCCGGCGGCTGGTGCAGCAGCTGGCCGCCGGGGCAGTACGTGTTACAGCCTCAGTCTGCTCTCGGGCGGCCGAGAACCGTTGGGCGCAGTTCTCAGCCGCGCCGCCGAAGAGGCCAGCCTGGGATATGGGCGAGTTGAGGAGGTGGCTCACTCAACTACCTCCACATCACCAGGTAAGGCCAGGTGTTTCTCCCGGCCACAACTGTGGACATCGCCCGGCCCAGGGAGCGTGTGGCCACCTTCACCGCCCAGAGGGCGGGATCAGTGGCGGCACGCAGCTCATTGAAGAGCCCTGGGTCGGCTCCACCCTCGTGCATGTGCAAAGGGGCGGCCTGCCCGTAGCTCTGCAGGACCACGCCACCAAGTAGACGGGCCCTGAGGCTCTGGGAGGGTGCTTAGGATAGCCACGCCACGTCAAGCACTCTGTGGACACCGTGAGTGCGCAACAGAGTGCCCAACAGTGGGGGGGACCCCAGTGTACCCTAGGCCACGGCCCCATCGAGGGCAGAGAAGGCGGAGGAGGCCGAGCGGCCACGGGAAGCACGGGGACTCCCCGGACCGCGTGACCTCCTCATGCACCTCGGGACGAAGGCATTGGGGCGGGCCCAACAACTGTCGGGTGCCGCCCCAAAACCAATCGCGCAACCACGAGCACTCGTGACAGGGCGGAGTTCCACACCAGCCCGAGGCTCGCGGCTGCCCGAGATAACATGGCTGGCAACTCTGGGTCAGATCAGGCTGCGCTGACACACCCGGAGGCGGAGCACTGCCTAATCGTCATCCCCAAAGGACTCCAGCCCACCTTGGGATGCGGCGATCTAAATCTCACTGCTATCTGGAGTGTGAACTGAACGAACGAGGCGTCAGAGACGGGCCGCTGTTTCAGTCCAGCACTCACGGGAAGCGATGAGAGGGGGTGTGGCCCGAGGAATGAACGCCGGGGTCTTAAACCACAGCACAGCCCTCAGGTCACCCTGGCCACCAGCCAAAGTACCACCTCTCTCGGAGACGGTAGATTGGGGTGTGGCAGAGGGGACTCTCTCTCCTCACGGAGATCACTGAGTCTCGACCACAACATCGCGATGGTCACATTCCCGCAGTGGGAACATGACACATCCACAAACACTGCCCGAACGCGTGCTGAAGCCCAAACACATCGAGCAGTGAAAGTGCCCATAGACAGCAATGGATATCGATCGCACCCGGAAGTGCACGGGCGAACCGCCTTGAAAAAGACGTGCCACGCGCAAGCTCTTTTTGTGAGAGGAAGCCTCGCAGTCGATGCCGCCCAGGGAAACACACACCAGCTGTCAACAGACCACTGCAGAGATCAGCAGGCAGGAAGTATGCGATCACTGGAACGCGCCGTTACACCAACACCGACCGGAAGCTGCTCGTCTCAAGAAGCTGACAGAGTCTCAGAAGGCTGTAGGAGTGAAGAGGTAGGTCCTCTTGGCTCGAAAGCAGAAACATAATGCGATGTTGCTACGCACTCCTTATATACTCACACGGTGAGGCGGAGTTACGATGCAAATTCCGCATGCCCATGGCATTGGCACGCCATTGGGCGTTTTCTCTAAGCTCGAAGATGATAGGCTTCTAGCGAAACCCCCATTCGTTAGTCACTGACGTTACGTCGAGTGACTGAACGAAAGGGAACACTCAATTCTGACTTTATATCACTCAATTCTGACTTTATATCACTCAATTCTGACTTTATATCTCTGACATGACATAAAAACCTGACATGACAGACAGCGTCACCAGTTAATGAAAAAAATGCACTGAGGTTAACAAACAAGCATGATGCATTTCAGGGTCTATAGTCTGCCTTGTTTAACACTTATTACTTTGCTGTCACTGCTGAAACAGGAAATATATATGTTTTAATTAGCTGTCTGTTTAATATTGTTTAGTGGAGATTATTATTAGTTGTTATCTCTATTAAATAAAGCCCAGTATTGCCATTGTGATTACAGTTCATCACTCCAGCATGTAAAATATAGTCATGTTATAATATAGCAACTTTATGTAGTATTTTCAAGGTTTCACCAATGACTATTTTGCTATTCACAAAGTGATTAAATAATAAACAGCAAGCCAGCATGAGGAGCAATGTATAACATTACTAGCAAAGCAATATTTGCTTGATTTCAGCCCTCCTACATATCAAATGAAAAGTGTACTGTACTTTAAATAGAAAAGAACAAAGTATCGCAGCTCACATCTGAGTGTTACACTTGCTGTACTAAGAGGCTTAGCAACACTGACAATACAAATAGAGGCCACGGAGAGTAAGAGAAATTTAGGCAGTCAAGCATCTCTCTGACTGAACTAAGCCATTCCAGAGCTAGCAAATAAGAAGATACAATCTCACATTTGCCTATTTGAGAAGTTTAGCTGGGATTTAATGTTTTTGAGAGTTCAGGGCACTGTTCACTGGGCCCATACTGCCTGAGTGTCTCAGACTCACATATTTACGTTCCGGATGGCCTTCATACTTCATAATGCTGCGTACTGAGCAGTAGATATCATAGCCCTGGGATCACAGCTGCACCTGAGAAAGGAAACAGCAGGTTTCCAGAGCAGAAAATCAATACGGCACGGGGTAAACGAGGCTGCGGTCTTGCCGTAAAAAAAAAAAAATAAGGCCTTCAAAATCACAGCTATTTTCGAGTAGAGTGATAAAGTAAGGGTTTCGGGCATCAGCATCAAAGTTACGGAGTATCTTCACACTGAAAGTAACAGCAAATAAAAGGCCTTTCTTTACTATCTGTCCCACTGTAGGCTTAAATGCAGTGTTGTATGAAAGTCTACTTAAACTTCATGTGTTCTCTACCGATCGATAACTATTCGCTAGTTATACTAGATCTGATGGATGTTCAGACTACATACTGTACTTAAACTTTAATCCTCACAAATGGATCTGTGCTAGCATATTCGAGAACCCCAATAAAAAATAGATTACATAACAGCGGCTGCTGCTGCCGTTAAAGCAATTTTAGCAAGTTCAACCATCTCTAGTTTTTTATCTTTATTTTAGTTTTTTAGCATAGCCCATGTAGCCAAATATTAATGTACCGCTTCATTAACACTAGACCAGAAATGTGTTTCTTTCAATTCAATTTATATACTGAATATAATTACGCATTATTTTTACAATTGTAAAAGTATAAATATATTAAAACATTGCTAAAACATAAACAATATGCTTATATATCATGGTTTCCACAAAAATATTAAGCAGTACAACTGTGATAATAATAAGAAATGTTTCTTGAACAGCAAATTAGAATATTAGAATGATTTCTGAAGGATCACGTGACGCTGAAGACTGGAGTAATGATGCCGAAAAAAGACTGATTAGCTGCGTTGCTGTTACTGTTTTTTTGTCAGATATGTTTACCATCCTTAAATATGGACGGACGGAAGGACAGATGACAGATAGATGGATGGACTGATGGACGGACGGAAGGAAGGATGATAGATGGATGGACAGACGACAGATGGATGGACAGACGACAGATGGATGGATAGATAGATAGATAGATAGATAGATAGATAGATAGATAGATAGATAGATAGATAGATAGATAGATAGATAGATAGATAGATAGATAGATAGATAGATAGATAGATAGATAGATAGATAGATAGATAGATAGATAGATAGATAGATAGATAGATGAACAATGGATGGGCAGATGGATGGATGGGTTTATAGATAGATGCATAGATAGATGGACGGAAGGACGATAGATAGATGGATGGATGGAAGGATGGACGGGTGGGTGGGTGGTTGAGTCGGTGGGTTTATAGATAGATAGATAGATAGATAGATAGATAGATAGATAGATAGATAGATAGATAGATAGATAGATAGATAGATAGATAGATAGATAGATAGATAGATAGATAGATAGATAGATAGATAGATAGATAGATAGATAGATAGATAGTATAGATAGTATAGTGTTGTCTAGCAGATAAAGTGTCCACAGGCTTTGCTTTATGTTTTTGCCTGATGTTGAAGTAAGATACATATAAACATCAGAAAACCCCATTTCTGGCCACATGTCAATGCCCATGGACCACTGGTTCTTTGGTAAGTTGTAAGGAACACTGTCGGGAATTACCAACATTTTCCTGCAGGCCTCTTGCCAGCAATGAGTGCTCTGCGTTTTAGGGGCCCGTAAACAGGCCCGTCCTGAATGAATACAATCTGACTCTAGCTAAGAATCACTTTAGGGAGAGCCTGTGTAAATCACATCTAAACTGCTGCAATGATTGCTGCATAGATTGTCCGTCTGCAAGACAATGAGGACTCTAATACGGTAAATTGGTTGAGGAATCAGACCCGGAGCTCTGGCAGTAGCCAGCAGGGAGAGAGTTTGGGAATTTCTGCAGCAGAAAATTGCATTGTGAGTTACAGTAATAGCCTTTTGGAGTTCAGTGGTAATTGTGTGCGGGTCCAGCCAAACCGTGAGACTAAAGCCTTGTGGCGTAGAGGAACAATACAAAATGAGCTGCCATGGCGACGCTATAGTACCCACAGGAGACAGTGATATACAGTGAAACTGAACATTAGATCTCATATCTAATTTAAAATGGAATGAGGCCACAACCAAATAGTGGAAGGATAGTTAATTCACTTCCCCCTTCCTCTCCCTTGCTAAAATCAATTATTTATTTTATGGGCGGGAAGGATTTATGAGAAATTCTAATATAAAGATGTGAATTACAAGTTAATTCTTTCCGGGCCTCCTTTTGAGTGTTGACCTCTCATTCAAAGAAAAGGATAAAGAGGGGATTTTAAAACTGGGTTGCCCAATCCTGTTCCTGGAGCTCTACCTTCCTGCAAAGTTCAGCTCCAACCCTGATCCAACACACCTCAACCAGTTAATAAGTCGAACGTCACATGAACAAAAAGTTCACTGTATATTCTTGTTGGAAAGAAGTGTTAAAGGCACAATATGTAAAGATTTTTGGATTCAAATATCCAAAAACCACTAGAACAATGTTATATTTTACTGACTTGTGTACTTACATTATACAAAAATGTTTCTAAGATTTTTAACCAGGACACGGACCGCAATGACATTATACCTGTCATACCCTTGATTTCCTCGATTTTTTGGAAACACCAAAGACGCTTCAATATATGTTTTATTAGACAGGTGAGCAACTGTTTGAATACATTCATCGACAGAAAACGAATAATTTAAAGCTCAACACAAGATTTTATCTGTGAACGTCCCACGTTACCAGATAATTTGCGCCGAACATCGGAACCGATCGAGGTCCGTGAACAAGATTTTTTTTCTGAATCTCAGGAGGGGAAAATCGGCCATAAATCGGCCTAAAACTCCTGTAGTGTGAGCCAGGCATTAGTCTTATTGTTTAAATCTGGTTTTCTTGATTTGCCACGAGTACCATGTTTTACCATGCCTAATATCGATCCAGCTCACTGCAGTGTGAACAAGTGTCTCATAGTAGCCGCCGGGCAATTATAACACAACCTTCAACACACTCAAATGTAAATGAAACAGCAGTCGTCTGTGGCATAATAAAAGCTCCAGTGCTCTCGAGCCGTGTGTCGCGCTTGTCTCTCATTAGCAATCGCTCCAGCGGCCTCGTTCCGCTCCAACAGCTTTCAGCCCCACCCTGCTCCATACTACAGTAATGTTTATACATCTTTAATACATTACCTCATCTATGAATATGATTTCTGCCCGAGTCCCGTCGGATTCTTTTCCACCGGCTGTAGAGGTGAAGACAACTCCCATGTTTCAACCAAATCAAGGCTTCATCAAGCTACGCCTTTGTTTTGAATAAGCGACCTCTAACGGCGAAAATTACACATTGTGCCTTAATTCCGGTACGAACATGGTGGCGATATCTATGTACTTATTAGGTAATCAGCTAACTGTTAGAAGAAGTTTTAGATATCAATTTGCATATGCAATGGACATCGGTTGCTCGCTCCTTTGAAGGTATCTTGAGTAAATCAGCTTTATATTTAAAGAAGCACAAAAGACACAACCTGTTTTACAGAATACGTAAGTTTGTTGTCTTCAGGAACTATATCTGCAGGTCGGTAGATCTCCAAAAACAGGAATGGGGACACCTGGCCTGTGTCAGAAATTGCCCCCTATACCCTTAAATAGAGCACTATTTGAGGGGACAGCCATTTGTAGTGGTGTCCAAAACCATAGAGTACATTATCGAGAGAGCTCATTCAATCCCACAATGCACCGCAATTACAAGCGTACAACCGATGTACGCTCAACGTCTAGAGAATACCCATAATGCACTGTGAGGGTTGTGCCAAATCAATTCCTGTGTCTAAACAGAAGCTGGAGCACGATTAATTGCGACTAGGCTAGACAGCGCGGCAGCTAAATAGGTTTTAAAACGGAGCTTTCTTAATGTAGAAAGCAACAGAAGTTTCCAATTTAATAAGGTGTGACAGAGCAGTTAAGTGATCAAATAATCTCAAACAATCACAGAGATGGATGTGTCTCATGCAGCTCTGTGCCCAGTGTCGTGGAGAGTGTGTGCTTTGAGAAGTGCTGACAACAGGTGATTTTTCACCCAGACGGCCAGCAGCAGATCTGCGGTAATTAAGGTTCTGTAATGCACCTTGAAAGAGAATGAGTGCCATGCAAGCAGGCAGCCATTACTAAAGCTTTTCACAATCCATGTCAAGGGCTGCTCACACTCTCTTTTTCTCTGGGTCGGACAAAAAGCTTGTAGTAAACATAGAAAAACTGTGCTTTCACTCAGCCTCACACAAAATCAGCACATTGGATCAAATTCAACAATTTTGACTTCAAAGGGAAGATTGATGGTGTGACTGGACCTTTTAATGGTTTGTTTTCAGTTAACAGCTTCCTTTAAAGCTGTCATGAGCAGGTCTATTCAATCAAACCCAATGTAAATCTCGGGGCTGTGACCCAGTTCGCATACTATCCCTTCTGCATCTATCTAAGTCCTCCTTGAATTTTCATCCTGGTGCACTTTAATGTACTTTTAAATTGAAATTACTGGCTGCATAGGTGGTCCAAAAGTCTGAAACCACATGGAAAATCTGTGATTCGAAATCTAATTTCCAACTGGAAATAACCTGAAAGATATTCTGAGATTCATCAATTAACTTTTAATTCAAATCGTGATGCTGGTAATATAATTTGTAATGAAAAAATAAAAATAAAAAAATGGAAAATTACTGCACAACAGAAATAGCTGTCTCAGACCAGCATTATTTTAACTTTATTGATATACTATTTTTAATCCAGTAAATCCAACAGGCAAGGAAAACTCAGGAAACAGGATAATACAACCACGTAAAACATTGACCTGACAGGACAAAGTACTGAACAAAAGAGGGAGTATATATATCAGACTAAACAAGGAACGTATGTGTTCATTAACGAACACCAGATGAACAGAATGAAACCGTCACAGACTGGGAAACAAATGCTGCGTCCCAATTTGCCTACTTATACTATGACCTAAAAGTATGTACTCTTTTTGTGAAGAAAAAGTAAATACTTTTGAGTGTGTAGCAGAAGAGTATGCAAGCTTTGGGACATACTACTTGGTCATCTTTAAAGGACTCTGTCGCCTATTTACGTGCAACTTGTCACCGCTTTAAACTGCCCTGTCAATCATCGTCACAGTTCAAATCTTCCACATTCAGTTTCATTTCCTACTGTACTGAGAGAAATGTAGTAGCACGTTGATCGGCCATTTGTGGTTCTTTAATGCAGAGACTCTCCTCATGTGTTTGCAGTTTAAATATAATGATGCATTTAAACGTTAATGGCCAAACGTATAATTACAAAAGTTTACACTGCTGCTGCGGTTGAAATATAATGTGGATAACACTGAATAAATATATTTTAGTCAGGTTAAATACTGATAATTATTCACTCAAATGTTTCATCTAAACATCTCTATTTAATCGTCGGACTCACACATCCGCGTTTCAAGTTCTAATCAAATCCTCGTCCAACTCTCAATGGGTTGTGGGCAATTTCAGCCGTTAGAGTGAGCGTCGATCTGCACATTTCGAATTCTGACCGGAAATAGTAGACCATCCGGGTATCTTCGGAATACTCTTTTCAAAATACTACGATTTGGGACATACTAATTCTGTTTTCAAAATACTATTTAGTACGGATAGTATGTGAATTGGGACGCAGCATAAGTGTATGTTTACATGACAACGATGTACTAAAAACAGACGATAACATTGTCAAAACGATCCCCATTCACACAAATCTGCAAAAATGCCTAAAAAAGGTGGTACCCACATGAAAAATACTATAGTATATTATAGTAAAATTACTCTAGTACTAGACTTTTACTAGAGTAATTTTACTATATTATACTATAGTATTTTTTTATGTGGGTATTGTGCATGCCAGGCCAGTAGTTGGCGATGTCGCTTTGTCAAGAAACACCCAGTGAACATGTAATACGCATGCGCACGATGTCACGGTTTTCACAGGTTCGCATTTTTGTTGTTTACAGAGACAGTAAAGGTTGAGTTGAAAACGGTGTCGTGTAAACATACCCTAGGTCACAGGAAAACAGAACAAAGACTGCGTTTACACTGCAAACATGTTTTACATTCACTTTAGACATGATATCTGATATCTGTGTTTACATTAGTTCCCTTCCCACCCAAAATGAGTGTCGGTGATCGTTTTACTATGCACATGGTAGACCCTCTGGTTTTGAATGGCCATGCTATTAAAAGGATTCATATAATTCACGTCGGGTGGCCATGATTATTTGCAGGATATGGACAAGATTACTGCTGTCAGATGTTTTGTAGTGCAAAATCTGACCGAATGGATATAGAGAAGAAAAAATAGTGGTTTTCATTTGTTATTTTATCTATTATGGAAGCCCGTTTCCGCCACTAAATAAAAAAATAAAAATAGTAACTGCAACTTTTTATCTAAGAATTCTGACTTTTTTTCTCACAATTGCGAGTTATAAAGTTTGAATTCTGAGATATAAACTCGCAATTGCGTGATATAAAGTCAGAATTCTCAATTGCTCTTTTTATTTTTTTATTTAGTGGCGGAAACGGGTTTCCATAATCTATAGCTCATTAATTAAATAAATTAAATAAAGTATCGCTCTAAGATTTTTTTTTAAGAATTCGAATGAGGTAACAAGAGAGAGAGAGAGAGAGAGAGAGAGAGAGAGAGAGAGAGAGAGAGAGGGAGTAGCCTAATTGTGAAGCTTTTGGGTTTAATTACAGCAAAGTTATGGCCTCATTGCTGAGAAATAATAAAGAAATAATGTAGCTTTAAGTGGTGAAGTGGTTTTATTCATAAGACTCACAGACAGAGGTTGAAAACCAGCTCCTGAAATACTGTGTGCATGGAATTTCTTTCCTTTATAAAGTTCCTACCTCAATAAAAAAAAGAAGAAGCTGCAAGCGAGAGCACACAGGCACATCTGCGTCATAATACAACATTAAAAAGCGATCTTTGAGGGCAAACGTGTCGCCATCGCTTTGTGGTGGCTTGGAATTCAATTGGATATTCATGTTCAGACATAGGTCGGATGTTCAGATATCGGATATATATCTGATTTAAAACCAAATTTGGAAGTGGCTTAGATTGGATGTGAAATCGGATTTTTTGTGCAACAAATTCCGATCTGTGTCAGATGTGAGTAAAATTTTTTATTTTTTTTGTGCCAGTTTAAACGCAGCCTAAAACCACTTTAAAAAAATATTGACACAGTGTCCGTGACGTCACCCGTAGGTTTCTGAAGAGCATTTTTGAAGCTTAAAGTCAGCCATTTTGGCAGCGTCACTCCCAGATAACCGAAAATTGACAAAGAGTTGATGGAGCTGAGGGGACGTGATGACTAACAGACAGCAGACAAATGGCAATCCACCTGCCACTCAAAGTGGCCACGCCCTTAATTATGCAGAACTTTAAGGCTTTATATAATGTAAACTAATGAGTTATAAATAAAAAAAATCACCCCCCTCACAGTTGTCATGAAGGGCAAAATTAGCCGTTTAGACCAAAACCACAATTATACCAGGCTGTAAACATGTTTTTTTTCTGCTGTAAAGTTGGCCTTTTTAACATGGGGCTCAATGAGATTCTGCTCCCTTCTGGAGCCGGTCTCTAGTGGCCAGTCGATGAACTGCAGTTTAAGTCACTTCTTTATTGGCTTCAAGAGAAACTGGGGAAGGATGCCGCTTGCCTAAAACACACTGAACAGGACATAATCCTGATACTATTACAGTATTTATTTTGAATTAGCTTTTAATTTTCTATTTTCCATTTAATTTTCATTTTAATAATTTTGTAATGTGCTTTTGTCATTATATATATAGCTTTAAGTTATTTTTATTTCAGTTTTAGCTTTAGTAATTTTAGTACTACAGTTATTTGCCATGGCACCTTTTCTAATTTTCATGTTTAATGTATATTTACTTTTTATTTTATTTTAGCCATATTTCAATTCTCGAAAAAAAAATGTAGTCATTCTATCATTTACTACTGGAAGCACAGTATGTACTTTCTACATTCAGACGACAGAATGAATTGTGTAGCTACATAGTAATTAATTGGGATTAAACACTGGACTTTACAAAATGCTGGTGCTTACCGGCGTATTCAGGGTCCACATGAGGAGGATAGAAACGGAAGTTGATGAAGAAGGGAATAGGCACACCGAATTTGAACCACTCCACCACATAGGGAGTCTGCTGGCCGTTTAGGGGGTGGCTCACGTCACATCCCAAAACAACGCTATCTCCTGCACGGGCCGTCACAAACTGGGGCTCCTCTCTCACTCCGTAGGCACCTGGACACAAAAAAACACACATTCATTCAGCACAGTAAGCAAGCAAGAAAACAGTTCAGATTGAAGTGCATGTTTGCTATATTTGTCGTTAAAAACTATACCCAAAGTGAGGTGTCAAGCAGCTCTTTGTTCTATTAAACAAACATTTCTTGTGAAGACTTGGATAGTTTCCCAAATGCTGGACTTATGAAAGTTCTCAGGTAATTATTAGTTAAAAGGAACGGCCAAGCACATAATGAGATGACAAGAGGCTTATCCACGCACCTCATTGATCTCAGCTAATTCACACTTGGATGGGTTTTACAATAGAGGGGCCAGAGTTTTAGCAATCAATGCACAAGCACGTCACATGCCTATGGGTGACCTATCGGAACGCTAAAGGTCATTGTACCTGCCTCAGCAGAAAATATATTGGGGGAATGGATTTTCTTCAGCTAGCTCCACCACAGCCATTGAGCACTCTCTCCTCTATCAGAGTTAGCATGGCTTCAGCGCCTCAATGAAGGAGAAAATCACCTCCGGGATCAAAGAACCTGCTGACGGTGCATTCTCCACCGTGGAGACACTGTATGGAAAACTACGTGATTCAGTAACAGTAAAATGCAAGAAAAAGTAGGTTACAAAAACACTGCTCTCTGACTTTCAGAACATGCTTTAACTACATACTGAATAACCAGTCAGCAACCAATTTAGCTCTCACACTTAGTGCTCCTAACATAGTGACAGTTCTCTCCTTGGTTCATTTAAAGTTGAACCTGACTAAATTAATGTTTTGTAATCACACTTACACTACCGTTCAAAATATGTGACCCTGGACCACAAAACCAGTCATAAGTCGCACGGGTATACAGTATTTGTGGCAATAGCCAATAATACATTGTATGGGTCGAAATTATCATTAGGATATTAAGTAAAGATCATGTTCCATGGAGATATTTTGTAAATTTCCTGCCATAAATATATCATAAATGTATTATTAGTAGTAATATGCATTGCTAAGGACTTCATTTGGACAACTTTAAAGGCGATTGATTTTCTCAATATTTCGATTTTTTTGCACCCTCAGATTCCAGATTTTCAAATAGTTGTATCTCGACCAAATATTGTCCTATCCTAACAAACCATACATCAATGGAAAGCTTATTTATTTGTTTAAATGTTTTTATTTTATTAATTTGACCCTTAAGACTGGTTTTGTGGTCCAGGGTCACTTAATGCATTACACTGCATTACTGACAATATTTATATTCATTAAAGAATCCTGAAGTAAATGTATTACAAAAATGTTAAGCAGCACAACTGTTTTTAACATTGATAATAATATGAAATGCTTCTTGAGCAGCAAATCAGCATATTAGGATCACGTGACACTAAAGATTGGAGTAATAATGCTGAAAATTCATGAATAAATTGCATTTAAAAATAAATAAAAATATTTTAAAATAGAATAATTATTTTTAATACTTCACAATATAGCTGTTTTGGTAACACTTTAGTATAGGGAACACTATTAACAACAACTTTTGCCTCAATAAACTCCTAATTTACTGCTTATTAATAGTCAGTAAGGTAGTTTTTGTAGCGTTTCAGTTTAGGTGTTGGGTAGGATTAAGGGATGTAGAATATGGTCATGCAGAATAAGGCATTAATATGTGTTTTATAATAAACAGACAATATCCTAGTAATATGCATGATAATGAGCATCTAGTTAATGGCAAGAATTGAACCCTTAAATAAAGTGTTATCACTGTTTTTACTGAATTTTGATCATATTTAGCTGAGCATTAGTCATCTTTCAAACACACCGCAAACTTTTGAACAGTAGTGTACATCTAAAGGCATAGAAATAACTCTTCATTTCACCTTTAGAAATGACCAACTGTTAACAAAACCAACTGTTTTCCCCTACAATAAACTGCACCTCCAGTATGAGATATGGTTGACTCTATCGAACAGAGCATAATGTTAAAACAATTTAAACCACTAACTCATGACACTGATTTGTGAGTCGTTCATTCATGAATCAGACTACACTATACACTACACGTACATTATGTACAATCAGCAAGGGCAAAGAAAGATGTGTTGCCCAGATACTTTGTGTTATTTCACATGTCTTCTGTAAAAGCATAGAATCAGTATTCAGTCAAATATAGCACACTATTTGGTGTTCAGTCCACATCGGCAGAAAAATGCAGATGTTCCAAAACCGTATATATGCAACTAAATTTGTTTAAATCACTAATTTCCAGTATTTAAATAACATTTCTCGATTTTCAACCAAACTCATATGAAACAGTGATTTTGTTTACCAGTTAAATCAGCTTTATCCAGTGGAAGAGTTAATCCACTTTATTTGATTTAGCTCACACAGCTTTCGGACTGAAACAGTGCAGATTTAATCAAATTACCCCTAAAGTAGAGCTGGACCCTCCAGTCACGGACCTGGGCCCTGGAATCCGCTTCTACTATTGTAGTGCAGGAGATTGCAAAGCGCCACAAAGAGAGAAGCTTAGCTTTAATGAGAGACCAACATACCCATAAACTCACTACAATCTGCACATGACCAGCCCAGAGCAGGTTCACAAAGAGCATTTCAGCAAGCCATAAATTTGGGTCAGGGAGTCCCACGTTTAGCCTTGTTAGAATGGCCTAATTGTCATCTTGTAACACTTCTGCCCAGTTAGGAATAGAGTGCACATACTGTAATATAAATGTTGCGAGATCAAGAGTTGAACATTGTACATTGGAATCTCACATAATTAACACTTTACTTAGTCTGCTAATTTGCAATATGGCTATATTTAGACTGCTTATTTTTATAGACACTGTAATAATACTTTTTGAACAGTTTATTCCACAAATTATTTATTCATCTCTTTCAGAAGATGTATAAATCTCAGTTTTTTTAAATGCTCCCTTATGACTGGTTTTGTGGTTCAGGGTCACATATGGTTTCTGTAAAACTTATTTGTAATGAAAAACAGTCTTAACACAATTACAAAAAAAAGAGAAAAATCAAGAAAAAAAATCATTTATATTCCCTTACTCAACAAATATATGTAATAGCCTAAAACAAATTATTAATACATGAGTAGCACAAGAGTAGCCGTGTGATATGGCTGTATATCAGCACACTGTGACTACCTACAGCCGAATCACAGCCGTGCTGATATACAGCCATATCACACGGCTACGAGTTTGATATTGTATTTATACAACCGTTTGACCGCACAAGTGAGTAAATAAGAACCCCCTCTTTAAAACCCCTCTTTTGTGCAGAACCACTACACATCTCAAGTGAGTCACATATTTGAGGTCTAAATAACTACATTCTCACCTAAAAAACTTTAAAAACTACATTCCATGACACAATAACAGTAGTATTTGTAAAATTATTGCGGTTTTCTTGTCCGCCATACTCTCTGTGAGAAATGTTGCAAGCGGAGTGATACAAACTGTGAAATGGTTTGAAAGCTGATAATAGGAGAATATCGCATTATCAGATTCGAGAACCAGAAAGAACTGTTGTATGACATTCAATATAAATCTAATATTGTGTGAATACCACATTTTCTCCCAAAATATCCTGATTAATACAGTTAGTGTTATAGTACATCCATAGTAAATATCAGGATCAAACCATAATCATAATCCGTTTTCATGATTATGATTGCATCATTTAGTAAAAAATCCTTAACCTCAGTAAATCAAAGAAGAATTTCATGTTGAATGTCATAGCAATTTTTACACCCTACTGAATGGAATATTGGCTATGGTTTGGTAAGATATCTCTATTTATGTAGCTCAATGAAGGGGTTTAAAACAGCCTGCAAATGACGGTATGGCAGGCAGGAAACATATGCATTGAAGGTACTGGACCCTAGTATCCGCTCAACTCATGTGACCACTCACTCCTTAATCCACTTGAGTCTGCTTTCACTCCCAAAGGCACAACAAAGACACATGACCCTTTCAGCGCATATAAACACACCCATCACTCACACCACACATTTACACTGCATTATATGGGTCCTTGGTGATCAGAATAGAGCGGATATTTGTGTTATAAATCAGTGGTTGCAACCGTTAATGCAACTGTTATGTTTCAGAGAACCTTTAAAGAAGAAAATGAAATCAATTATATTATATATTATATTACAACTGGAACTTACATGTTTACTTCAATGAGACCTGCACTGCTCTGGTGAAGATATTTATCAAGGTTAGCATGCCACCCAATTCGATACTCCCTTTTTGAGGGCAGCATGACCTGGTCAGTTTATCACAGGAAGGGGGAGCTTCCTCTATTAAAGGGGTCATGAAATGAGAAATAAAATTTTCCTTGAGCTTTTGAAATATAAGAGGTCATCATACTAAAAGAAAATCCTGTAAGTTTCAGAACTCAAAACTTCCTTGTTAGTCCAAAAACAGCTTTTAATGTAACCAAGCTCAGAGAACGACTCATTGTGGAATGTGCCTATCTATGAGGTAAAAGACCGCCTCTGTGGATGAAAACCAACGCGTACTCCACCATTGCAATTTTAGCCCCGCCCACTGGCGTGTTAGTGAGATGATGAGGACAGAAGAGCAATACAGGATGGACTAAAAATAACAATACCTTCCAAAGGATCCTAATGCTAGGAATGTGGTTATTTATTTTCAACAATATGAATGTCTCAGTTGAGCATTATCTATTAGTATTCAGTACATTTTACTGTGGATCCTTTGGTAAATCAGTCGTAATTTCGGCACAGGCTTTGCAAACAGACTTTTACCATATGGACTCGACAGTAACACGACAACATGAAAGTAATCGTGTTAATTCTAATGCTTAATCTGTGATCAGTGATTTCTGATATGTAATGTTTCATGTACAGTCAGAGGCTCTTTGTTTATGTGTCAGTAAATCAAACTAGTGACTAAACAGTCAAATTCCCATTGTGTCTCTTAGTAGGATGAAAAAATCGATTTAAACTTTGATTAAATTATAAGCGATGAAAGAACGCTCCTTTTAGATGGCTGCAGCTGTCAATCAAAGAGCGTGAGTTTATCAGTGACTGAGTACTTGACTCTCGCCAAAACTCATTACAATGATGTGATCGTTGCATTCATGCACTCAACATGTCTGTGATTGGCTACAATGCTCATCACTGATGCCACGATCTAAATATCATGCCATAGATCTAACTAAAAATGCTATAAACAACACTTTCCACAATTCCTTGAGAGCTGTAAAAACGTCATCAGCCAATCACAGCAGGGCGTTTACACTGAAGTCTCACAGCAGACACGCCCCTTTAAACAGAGCGTTCAGATCAGAGGCTAAAATCAGGGTAGCAAAAAAGGCCTTTTTTCTACATTGTAATGTAATGTAATGTAATGTAATGTAAAACCATACTTACATTATAAGTGCACCACAGGAAACATTATTCAAGAATAAAACAATGCAATTCATGACTCCTTTAAAACAGTAGATTAGTATTGTCAGTGCGTGTCATATGCATATGCTGAGGTGTTCAAACCAAACATCCTTATACTTCAAGCTTTCATTCTCGATTTTTTTGCTGAGTGCAGACCTTTTATTTAAAAAATAATAATAATAATAATAAAAAGTATCAAACTAAACAAAAAGATTTCCCAGTTTACAGTATATGCTTATAATAGTCTTACCAGGAAATTGAGGATGGAACTCCAGCAGCATCCCTCTAAGGATTCCTATTCAAATGAGGGAATTACTAGTCCCTGGTAAATTATTTATTGTTGGAAAATGCAACATTTGTACAGAAGACAGTCTAATTACATCAAATATTTACAAGGAACAATTATGTTGTTTTCAAAGATTTAAAATTAGAAATGTATGGCATTTAGTCTGGCATGTCTGTGTTGTTTGAGGCCATTTTGTTTGAGTTCTTTCTCTCTAGAGGATGTGTGGTGCAAGTGGTGTTGTTGTCCCACTAATTGCATCATCAGGTTCGGTGCTCCTATTGGTTTTTAATTTGATGATTGTCATAGGAGAAGTAAAAAAATTAAACGCAATGGTCATTAATCGGCTATCTGTGAACATGTCAAGCTAACAAAGACTTTGGATCCAGGATCAAAAATATCCAAAAATCTCAAAAGTTAAAGGAAATCCCGCACACTATCGATACTTGATCGTTATTAATGACAGGATTTTCATTTTTGGGTGAACTATCCTTTTAAGAAATGCCTTTTAAGCATCTGATCTTATTCACTCAATGCTGGTTCCACATAAAGCATTGATATCAAACATTGTAGAATCAGACTATAAACCTCTAAAATCCATGAATGACTCAAAGGGGAGCTCTCAGCAGTGTGACTCCCTCCCTTTCGGGAGACACAAACAGCAAACTGAATGGTAACTAAAGCTCAGACAATACCGAACTTAAAAACCCTTTCCACCAGCAGATGGAATTATCCATTATCCGGATGAATAAACGAATGCCAAAATGCTGGAAGCAGATGAGTACATTTGTTTATATTCATCATAATTAGATGCAGTTATACAGATTACACTAATGGCATAAACTAATACTATATGATAGCAATTACTCGGCACATCAGCAGCAAAAACGTCCATCCCTGGGATCAAGTGTAATCTGTGCGCCAAGAGGCAACGTTAGTCTCCCTGCCAACAGGGACGCTGGGACACATCATGAATAGGCAATCAAATGGAGAACAGAGCAGAGGTGGGTTCTCAAGGACACTAACCCACTCGGCTGCACAGGCCACTGACAAATCTGTAATTGAATGCCAGCCTGTACATGATGAAGGTCACTTCTCAGAGAGCAATGTGTCAAAGCTGGCCAAAGAAAGCAACACATGGCGGGAGGATGAGTGACCTGGGTAAAAACGTCAGTGCAAGTGAGGATAGCTATACAGTAGAAATACTTCATTCCAGTGTGGTTTGAAGGTTTGAAAAAAAGAGCAAATTCTTGAATCCACGCATCTACTGGAAAGCCTTTTCCGATGTGTAGAGGCTGTTATAGCAGCAAAATGAGGACTATTTGTGAATCAGTTGAACTCTAACCATTAAAGGGTTACAGTGAACAGTGTCGGCCAATAGTGAGCCGCCGTTCTGATGTAGAACCCGGAAGCTCTGCACTGTGTTTACTACATGAACAGCGTTGGACACTGACATGGAAGAGAAGAAATTGTTGAATAAAGTCGTTCTTTTTGTTTTGTTTTTGCGCACAAAAAGTATTCTCATCGCTTAATAACATTAAGGTTGAACCACTGGAGTCATGTGGACTATTTTAACAATGTCTTTACTGCCTTTCTGGGCCTTTACAGTCTATTGACGTTACAGTCTATTGAGAGTCCGAAAGCTCTCGGATTTCATCTAAAATATCTTAATTTGTGTTCTAAAGATGAACAAAGGTCTTACGGGTTTGGAACGATATGAGGGTGAGTAATTAATAACAGAAATTTCATTTTAGGGTGAACTATTTGTATTTGTATTTTTATTTTTAAAAGGGACAATGCACATTAATTAACATGAGTATTCAAATCCATAATTGTAAATGTGCCAGAAATTTAATTTTTAGGTGAACTAAGGGAATATTTAATAGTCAAGAGAATTTTGAGGTAACGTAGTGGTTAAGCAAATACACTCAGTATTGCATGATAAAAGTAATAGTGCCCTCTTTATGACTCTAGCACAAAGGAAAAAGTTAGCAGATGAAATATAAGAGACCTTTGGGACACCAGATGGCTGCTTTGCTCAATGGAAACACAAGCCGCCATCACTGTAACAGGGTCGAAGGTGTCTATCTGACGGAGCACAGCGCAAACTTATCGCCGTGGCCCATCTGGATGATGGTCTCTCTGAATTTACCAATCTGTTCCTAGCCTGAACATGAATTTGATGGCACCGTATTCTAAAGATCTCTAACTAGCCACTGGTTTAGATATACTTTGATCATGAATAATAACACTGAAGTAGGCAAAATTTAATAAAGGAATTCGCTCAATAGTATGATTTTTTCCCACTGGTCCACTCACTTGTCCTGACAATTTTTTTTAATTAATATACATTAGTGTTGTCAAAATTATTTAACACAATTAACACAGCATCTGTTTTTTCTGTCATCCTTTTAGCCAAAGGATGACAGAAAAAACAGATGCTGCATGACATTATATGATCACACTCTAATTCATGCAAATGCTTTTAAACCATTCAAGAACGAGCTGTCTGTGAATGTCCTGTCTATGTGACACACACATAACACACAGAAAGATGGGCACCTGTATCGTGCGCACAGACAGCGCGGCAGAATCGAGTTCCCTTTTACGCTTGAACGAACAATGACACACATAAGTATGCCAAAATGCCAGGTTTGTTGAGTATTCTCATAAGAGCAGTCTTAAATAACATCTTAAATGAACTTAAAGAGTTGTGAGAAAATGAGATGCGCGTGACATGCCATGTTCAGCAGTGGCAGATCTTAAAGTGACAGCAGCCTAATAAACCAGTTTATGTGATGTCTGTCATTGAAGTTAATCAAAGGTAACAGAGAAAATTGTAGCTTTAAGGATTAATCTATGTTTAATTTATCATTTATAATATGCAGTAAAGACTGTAAAGTGTCAATTTCTGTATAATTTGATTATACATAAAGGGCACAGGTAAATATGAAATTTATTATAATGGGTTTATATGAAGATTGGGTCCCACTTTATATTAGTTGGCCTTAACTACTGTGTACTTACATCAAAAATATAAGTACAATGTACTTATTGTGTTCATATTGTATTGTAAGACACTTTTGCTGATATTGAGGTGGGATACGGGTAGAGTTAGGCATAGGTGTGGTGGTATGGGTAAGTTTAAGGGTAGGGTTAGGTGTAAGGGAAGGGTCAACAGTCTAATTGTAAATCTAACTATGTTAATTACATAAATAATTACATGCAGGTAATTTTTAAAATGTATGTACAATGTAAAAACATGTATGTACATAATAAGTGCATTGTATCAAATGAGTAATTAAAATGTTAGTACATAGTAGTTAAGGCCACCTAATATAAAGTGGGTCCGAAGATTGTTTTAAATTCACTTAAATTAAAAGTTGATACATTTTTAAGCCTAATAAATGTTGAATTTTACTCTTATTATGCAATTATACTGTAATATCATTCATGTTAAAAAAATTTCAATCTCAGTTTCATAAAGACATCACTATCAGTGATTCTGGCCTTCATTCATAAAAAATTGCAACATTACAACAAATATTAAAAAAATAACTTGTCTTTAAGTTGTTTCTACATTAATTTGGGGAGTAACTGTGTAATTATTACAATATAAAAATGTTTTTAATCATGATTAATTACAGAAAAAGTATGATTAATTAATTAATCATTGTGATTAAATAATTAATATATTTTATTTACTAAATGAAATTATTAAATAGCATGCGCAAGATGTGTAAAGCAATAATTGCTGCAGTAACAGTTCTTTAACTGGACCTAAACTCCCTCAAACTGTCTGTGAAGTGACATGGCCATCTTTATTTAGACATACAGTAATCAATAAAGCTAATAAAGAGCTAAAATGCAGGAGGAACGCAAACAGAAGCAGGTACACAGAGTCTGAGGACGTACAGTTTACCGCACCAGACGTGAAGATGCCTGGAATGTTGAAATGGCATTTGATTACAGTTACGCTTAAAACTGATGACAGCAGAGGAAGAAATGCACCTTCTCAGCAGGAAATCCCATCTTGAGGAAAACAAAAGCAAAGCATCAGCATCTTTTTCCACATTACACTGAGGTACGATAAGATCAGAAAGCATGACGACACACCCACCACGCAGAACAATGCAAGATATCTTCTTAATAAGACGTCATCTATAATATGATGAATAATGAAGTACAATACAGCACCTCCACTGTGGAGTTCTCCGCTATAAAGTAGCTACGCCTGAGGGATAGGGATAGCAAAGATAGTAAAGTGTCCCTGAGGGAGGAGCGAAGATTCTTGTGCTTGCTATCTCCTAAACACAAAGCCATCAGTGTAATATTTCACAGGAACAATTCGAAGAGATATGTGGTGGAAAATTAGCCCAGTGCATATCGCTACAGATTGCAACAAATAGCTAGCTAATGCATCAGTGTATAAGAGCTCATTTTAATGAGGAGAGTCTCCGTAGCAGTGCGCAGTCGAGTGCAAAGGGCTCTTAATGTAGTGCATTGTGAAGTCCAGTATGTCTGGGCGGACTGTTGAATATTTCATGGCGGTGAGGGAAACAGCACGAGCCGTACCGACGAAGCCCCAGCTGATGGAGGACTGGAAGGAGACAGACTGTAAGGTGAGACTGGGAGAGGATGTAGGCAGTGCCGTGGCAGCGTGCCCAACTTTAGCAGGAGCTACTGTCTCAGCTCGGCCTAAGACACCACTACATCTCACAAGGGCTGACAGCAGCACTGTGCCTTTACTGATTGACCCGTACAGGCTGACAGTGGACACCTATAGATATCTCACAGCTTTTTCGAAAGTTTAGTCATTGGTAGCATTTGAAATGATTGGCTGGCCTAATACAAAAAAATAATGTGGTGTCAATGCCTTTGACAGCTAAAAAAAAGAGTACATTTTAGCATCAGAAAGAGGGTCAGGCAAGGATCCCATTTTGTCATAGTGATTAATTTATTAAATGAACATAAGTGATCTTAGTGACCTTCTTTAGTGACCCGGGTCATCATTCACTACCCTCCTCCTCATTCATTTTTAAAAAGTTAGACATCAACCTTCTTAGTACTCCTAAATCAATTAGCATCAGTAAGAGGGTCAGTCTAAGATCCCATTTTGTCATAGCGATTAATTTATTAAATTAACATTAGTGACCTTAGTGACCTTCTTTAGTGACCCGGGTCATCATTCACTACCCTCCTCCTCATTCATTTTCTTAAAAAGTTAGACGTCATTAGTACTCCTAAATCAATTCATTATAATCAATAACAAGAAAAGAATAATACAATTATAAAAGAATGCCGGTTTTCCCATTCATTTTTTGTAAAAATTGTATAGGGTCGCTAACGACACAAGGTATGTTACAATGCAAGTATATTTTCATCTTTAATGACTTAACAAGTGCAATTCACCTTTATTCCACAAGGTGTAATGTCTGATGTCACAATGATGAAGTGACGCTACACTCATAGTTACAGCAGGCGGAAAACAAAATAATAGGAAGTATCATCAGCAAAGCTTGAAATGGCTCCGTGATTTACTGCAGAGCAAGTGCTGAACACAGTCAGATATTAGTGTCACTGTCACTTGATGGTGGATCTGGTGAAGAATCCGTCAGTGATCAAAACATAGATTTTTAAGATGTTGAAAATTATAGTTTTGAGAATATGTTTGAGATGGTGAATATGAGCCAGATGCTGAATGTACTGGAAAATGAGCTCTGACGAGGACAGTGATGATGGTATATAAAACATCTGCTCAAACTGAACCTTCAAAGCTCCAATAGGTCACAACATATGCTTTATTTTATTCTTCTGTAATTCTCTAATAGCAGGATTGTTTTATATTATCACGACAGGTAGAGATCCATCTGTGTTAGATATAGATCTAGGTCGCTAAAAACCTGAATATGTAATAATGATCGGCAAAACATTCATGCATTTAAAAGGGTTCAAATATATTTCAAATACAATCCATGACCATAATGAACATACTGTATGGACGGCCTAAAAAGAGGAAATTATGTCATAGAGGACCCCTGCAGAGCCTCATGACTGTCAAGGTCAATAAGTATCTTAAAGGAACACTCCACCGTTTTTAGAAATAGGGCTTATTCAACTTCTTTCCTACATTTAGATATGTGGACAAATCATTTTTGTCTCAGTGCATGCATTGTTTTAGTTTGGCAGGGTCGCCGCTAGTTTAGCTTAGCATAATGATTGGAATCCTATGTTGCCAGCTAGCATGTCCCGAGTAAAAGTGATCCAAAAAACTCAACTAATTACTTCTTGTGGTCTGCGTATTCACAACGAATACAAATAATGATACAGATATTGACTAGGCGATTTCCTAGGCAGATATTGACATGGGACTATATTATGGGGAAGCACAGGCGAAGCACTGCTACTTGGGCGCAGAGATATCACGCAACACATGCACAACATACGCTGGTATGTTGACGGAAGTTTGGGGATTTCATGTGTTGTGTGATATCTCTACGGCCATTAATCCGCCTAGTCTTAATCTGCATCGCTATTTTAATTAGTTGTGAATACACAGGCCACAAGAAGTAATTAGGTGTTTTAAAAAAAAAAAATTATCACTTTTACTCAGGACATGCTAGCTGGCAACATAGGATTCCATTCATTATGCTAAGCTAATGCAAAAATGCATTTGCCCACATATCTAAATGAAGGAAAGATGTTAAATAAGCCCTATTTCTAAAAACGGTGGAGTGTTCCTTTAAAGTATAAGAAAATGTAATGAGACAGCAAGGTTAGTTCAGGTTGTAAAATTTTATGACTCCATAAAAACGTAATGATATTTATGAATTAGTAAAAAAAATATGTATATTATATATATTATAGGCTACTGAAAAAAATAAAGCTATCCATCCTCTTGAGTCCTTCCAGGCCATATTATCCTCCCTAGAATCACTATAACACAGTAGGCGTATGAAGACGCAACCGAGGATCTCAGTAAGCTGTCAGTTTTTACTCTCCCTGAACCGGGACAAGTGGTTGCACCCAATGGTCAGAAGGCTGCAGGTCAGACAAATACTGCTTGGCAAGGTAAGGGGGAAGGGAGCTTTGCCAGAGGTGTCCATTACCGACAATCTGCAAACGGTGCCAAGAGCTGCTCTTCACAGCTTTATGAAGACGGAGACTGTCGTTGGCTCTGCTTATTGTAATTCTCGGTGGCTTCAATGCAGAGGATGATGCTTGGTGGGGAAAGCATACACTATGCTCACCACTTCTCTTATAAACTCTGTTCAAACTGAGGTGACAATCCAGCTGAATGGTGCAGTATGAGTTGTCTTTTTTCCCCAACCATTATATGACTCTAAATGGACTCTTATCTGATAGTATATCTGATATTTATAGTTTAAAGTGCCCCTATTATGCTTTTTCAACAGGGTTCCTACACAATTTTAATTTCAAAATTCCATACTTTTCCATACTCAAATTTCCAGACTTCCCTACAGATTTTTCCGGCCATATTTAACTTGTTCTGATAAATTGTTTCACAATTCAACTGCTAAATGTTACATTCTAAAGATTTAGTATTGGCGTTTTTGCCTTTTATTAGGATAGGAAAGTAGCTTGACAGGAAGTAAGGTGGGAGAGAGAGGGGGGCAGGATTGGGAAAAGTCCATGAGGCAGGACTCGAACTGGGGTCTCCCGAAGCACAACAGCACTTCATGGCGACGCACTTACCCACAATGCTATCGGCACCGTCAAGTATGTTACACTCTGAGTCAAAACCTCTATGTAGGCTATCATTTTAAATTTGTACATTTGAAAATTGTAGCTACTGTTGCTTGTACAAGTCAATTTAATACCAAACCCAGTCCAGTTCAAAGCACAGCATTTTATTAAAACTGAAATGCTAAATCAGTGCAATGTTATTCATATTTGTAATTTTGTACATTTAACTAACTGTAAACCCCTACAGAAACAGAAGGGACGTTCATGTACAATTAACCAGAAAATTAGAAAATAGAGCTAAAGTCAGTTGACAATGCTTAGGTACAGCATTAAATTAATCTTGGAAATCTTGGACACATGGAGATATTTAAAGGATTAGTTCACGGCATTGGGGTGAGTAAATGATTAGGACATTTTCATTTTGGGGTATATTTAGAAAACAAAATAGGGACAATAGTCTGGAAACATAAATATTTTTCCATACTCTGATTTATTTTTTCCATACTTTTCCAGACCTGGAAATTACTCAAATCAAATTCCATACTTTTCCATACTTTTCCAAACCCCGTAGGAACCCTGTTTCAAATATCACCTTACATGCAATAGTTTGTGAATGAAAAAGCTCTAGATCAAAGTGCACAACAAATAAAGTTATTGTCTCCTAGAAGAATGAAATCGATTATGAACTGCTGAAATGAGTCGTCAGCAATTCCAGTCTCACTTCCTGTTACATACCTACATAACAATGTAACAAATTTGCATAATGCCAGCCTATGCTCTTCATTGGCTGCCCGCAAACAATGAATGTGTTTACACACACCCCCATAATGCAATTAAAATGGGATTTTGGCGATTAAACCTTAACATAGTCAATGTCTACTTTGACCCTTGCTCAAACACTTAGTTGTAGCTGAGGCCTGGAAGAGTTTGGTTTGTGTTGTCGACATGTCAGGAAGATGCAGTTTTTTAGAGTTGTGAATCCACTTTGCATACACTTTAAAAGGATGAAGCGCACTGGAATTGATACGGATATGCCATTGTTGGTATCACTGACTACGTTTACATGTGCACCAATAATGAGATTATTTCTAATAATCAGAGTAAGGTCTTAATCACAGTAAGATTACATGACACGAGCCGAACTCCTCACTCCAGTATACATGCAATTATCATTATGCTGATTATTCGCTAATAACCATGGTTATACCATACTCAGACAGGCATACAGTAAGCATGTTACCGGCCACTGTTTAAATCAACTCGCATCAAATTCAAAATACATTTTTATGGACGAACCGGTTATTATTCGGCGCCGTGATAAACATCGCAATTCGGGGTTTGCCTACACTGCCGTCACGTTCGTTGTGCCGTCTAGATGAAGATACAGAGCAGAGACTGCGCAGCGAGTTTACAGTTTAGAAAACTTCAGAAAAATGTCACGGAGTTCATTCATGAAGTCGTGTGAACAACACACGGTATCCGTGTACTACCGCGCATATGCTTACATTGGACAAAGCGGTAATAATGCCATTAAGGTGTTTATATGCATGTTTATTGCGATCAAAATCACCATACACCACATAGTTTAATGCGAATATGGTACCAACGATTATGAGCTTAATCTCATTAGTTTGAGTATTGTTACATGAAGTCAACTTTAATCGCAATATTGCCAAAATCCCATTATAATCGTATTATGAGGGTGCATGTAAATGCACTGACTGTGTATTAAATTCTGAGGAAGCTTCCGGAGCTGAAATTCAGATTTGGTAATAGGAGTTTCGTTTCTGACATGCACTGTGAGTGGTGGACCAATCACAATAGACTGGACCATCTGAACAATCAGAGCAGAGCAGGCTCACAGGAATGAGGGGTTCAGTTTACAGACTCTTTGTGAAATTAGGTGATATGCGATGTATATTATGTATAAATGTTTTGTTTTTACCTTGGATGCGTGTAAACCTATTGTAGGAGACCTCCAAAAAACTAAATTAGGAACCTTTAAAATAGCATAATAATTTAAATGTATAATTCCCTTTTTTATGGTTTAACACTCTTCCAAATGTCCTAAAGATGTTTAAATCTACTCACAGTGGTCTTTTAGGATCACTATGGGCAATAAAATGTAGCGCCTAAATTGTAAATTCAGATACTTTTTGACATAGTTTCTAGTTTAGTACACTAGTTTAGTACTGTACATTATTTAATTTTTCAGATAGTACTTAAATAACGCTTGCCATTATATTTCCTCACAGGAACCTCAAGAACTGCATTGGTCTGATTAGATCATTTCTTCCTTGACTGCCTAAGCTTTCATTGCAGCACACAATCTCTTTCTACATCTCAAGTCTCAAATGCATTTCTCGCTCTCTCAAATAAACCATTGTCTTTGACTTTTTGTCTTGAAGCTAACAAAGCCATTCGACAGACTCAGGAAACTCAGGCGCATGTTTGGGCGGCATTATAATTTTGTCAATCAGAGAAACTCAAAGCAATGAGTTGTGATCTTCTCAAGCCCTAATTTATGCCACTTGTAAGCTAACATTGTCTCATTACAGTGTGATTGACGCTCCCTAAAAGACAGCTTCAAAATGGCTGATATTGGATTTGGGAGACAGGAAAACCGTCTGTGACTATTATTTCATAGAGTCCATAAAATTGCAGACAGAAAGCTCTCAAACATCCATCTAGGCCTGGAGGTTTTCCCAGTTACTTTTCGTGTTGCAACCCACAACAACTATTGATTTTATTCACTGCACTTTCCAAGGGGTGGCACTGGAGTGTATAAATATTTTCCCAAAATGAAACTCTATTTAATACTTTATTATAATAATGCATTATATACTTTATATGTTTGACTCTAAGACAAAGTTAAGAATTATATTTGAGATGTTTTTTAAATGTTTTTTTTTGTGATAGGCCAAAGAAATACATGCCTATATGTTTTAATTCTGCTTTTGCAAATGTCTTCAAAATTTAAATTACTGTATGTTTAATTAGTCAATCACTGTAGCTCACAACTTCAATTAAAGGAGGAAATAGCCCCTCCCATTGGCCAAAGGTGGAAATGCAAGGTTAAGTCAGTCCATTCGTCAACAAATAAAGGCTCCAAATATAAGAAATATATACGAGAATGATATAATATCAGTGAAAGAGGCGGAACAAGCAAACGAAAAGATCATTCCAAAGTTTCCTCCAAAATATGCACGCCATGTGTGTTTTGAATCTCTGCGATTGAGCGTTTATTATCATAAGACACAAAACTGAGCATATATATGGCTATATCCCTGTGTAAACAGGCACGACAGACTGTAGTAGCCCAGACAATCGCAGCATGTCTCCATTCAGTGCCGCACGCCCCTTTTCAACACTAACTGCAATTCTGGACCGTCTTTCATCTGTGATATTCTATATTAACGTCTCGAATATCACAATAAATCATGGATGATCAGTGCACGAACGCTGTTTATGGCACACACACAAAAAAGCAAAAAAAGCATTTGTAATCAAAGGAGCATCATCAATCGATTGTAACAGCGACCATACACGCCTTCAATTGTCTCGCTCATGCCCTAATATGAGATGATGCAAATGCTATCAGAAATGATGAGCGTTGTTAAGTTTTATCCCAAATGAATGGATATATTTGATGATAAATTCAAAATTGCATTCATTGTCATACATGCACCTCATGGCACTAGTAACGCTAAAGTCACGGGTTCGATCCCAGAAAACGCACATATTCCGATCAAATATATAGCTTGATATATAAAAGCATAAATAAAGGTGCCATTTAACGTATCTGTCAAAACGCACGAATGAAACGCCTTTCCTTGAATGATGCAGAATAGAAATACTGCACTTCAACTCACCTTGAGCTGCCGTTCCTCGGGTGCTGAAAACACTTGCTATCAAAGTGGCCACATACCAAATCATAGTACTATTGCCGACCAGGAATAATAGCTCAAAGTGCCCCTTTCAATAAATCTTTCATATTCAATTTCCTCCGTTTCCAGTCTGAGACCCTGCTTATCATATCCTGTTCTCTCCTCTCTCAGCTTTTTCCTTCATTTTTTCCCCAGCCCGTCCTTCCTATGGCATCCTCCCCCGAAGAGACAGAGCACCTGCACCAGCGCCTTTATGGAAGACGGAGATGTTCCGAAGTGCAAAGTGAAACCAAGTGTGGGAATGTAGCCATTGGGTCCGCCCCCGCTGCACTCTGATTGGCCAGTGCCAGGCGCTCTGGGGCGTGTATTGGTTAATCATCCGCCCCCTGGTAGTAAAATGGCATGGCAGATGCTCTTATTCAAGGTGAGTTGGAGTGTGCTGGTGTAGTACAACTGCTGCAGTATCATGCGCATTAACAGAAACCAAAGTCCGCACCTCTTTGGATCTTCTCTATTGTGTCTCTTTTTGAATGGCACATACAGTATGTTGTTCTGGGTCTATGCAGATATGGACGAGAATGTAGTGCGTGTGGCTTTTATTGAGCTTTGGCCCGTGTAGTTTTAAATTCAGCCTGTAATGCGCCTGCAAACTTCACTTGTGTATGCACATTTCCTCTCAGGCGTGACATTTTGATTCTGATGGAAAGGGTGCATCAACATTACACACACTAAAGAAAAGGGTGTGGCAACCAGTATCATCAGCCTTAAGATGTGGTACAATAACCATAATTTTGGATTTTTACATCATTAACTTGTCTGTTCACAGATTCGCTCTATACTTGCACGAATAGGGTACTAAAAGTGCCAAAAACTCTCTTAAAAAATATATTTATATTTAATATAGGCCTATACACCGACCAGGCATAACATTATGACCACTGACAGGTGACGTGTATAACACTGATTATCTCTTTATCACGGCACCTGTTAGTGGGTGGGATATATTAGGCAGCAAGTGAACATTTTGTCCTCAAAGTTGATGCGTTAGAAGCAGGAAAAATGGGCATCTATCATCTATCAAAAGTGCTCCAAGGAAGGAACAGTGGTGAACCGGCGACAGGGTCATGGGCGGCCAAGGCCTTATTTATTTTTTAATTATGCACTTAATTTCATTGTGATTAAGGTGGACGTAAATGTCCGTAAAATTACAGGGTAATATGTCTGTTATTTTACAGTTTTTTTTTACAGAGTATGAATTTCTGTTAACATTTTGTTTAGGGTCCAGCTCTCACTGTAACGAGTTGCATATTAGCATGCATATTACTAGGATATTAGTCACATATTAATGATATTAACTTATTCTGCATGACCATATTCTACATCCCTTAATCCTACCCAATACCTAAACTTAAAAACTACCATACTAACTATTATTTTTTTAGGCAAAATTCGTAATTAATAGTTAGTTAATAGTGAGAATTAGACCCTAAACAAAAGTGTGACCAAATTTCTTTCTTTCTTTCATTGTATTGTTTTCCCTACTATGGAAGTCAATGGGGTCCATCAACTTGAGCATGAGTAAATTATGACAGAATTTTAATTTTTGGGTGAAATATCTCTGTTCATATGTCAGGCTAGGACAATATATGATTATGATTATATAATATATATATATATATATGATTTTATGATTATATACCATTATCAAAACAATTCTAGAATTCTAATTCATGCCAGTCATTAAATCATAACCTCGCTAATCATCAGGATCCAGATTTTAGTTTTGATCTCAGTCTTATCCTTGCCAATGTCAAGTTTACTATTGTCAGGGGACACTGACTGCAGGCAGAGAGTTAACAACACACTTTTCATTTTTAAGCTGAACTAAAACTTTATTTACAGACAGAATGTAAACTTTTATTTTCTGAGACAGTTGTCCTTTGTGGTCTGCTCAGCCCACAAGGAAACAAAATTGTCCCATGAGAAAGCAATTATCTAGGATAATGAATGCTTTGAACCAGAAAATACAGACTATAAACTGCCCTCTCTGCGCTTGTGTTTGACAATCATTCTGCTTGGAGGCACCACTCATATCTACATGTGAGCCTTAACTACACATCAGATTAATCACTCCTAATTGGTTAGGTTTATTCCACAATGAAGATTATATATTTGCCACTAACAAGTAGCAATTTTTAGAAAAATCTCCTTCATTACATATACAACTGTATATAGATTGAAAATGTGATTGCTTATGTCTCTATTTTTGTAAGCCAATTATCCCAAGTCCTAAAATTCTCTATTTTCAAAGTTCGTTGCCTTTTAGAGACTGTTGTAGGTTTATATTCCAAACAAGCCTACAAAAGTATCTGAAAATATTGGTATTCAATAGAATGTAATAATAGTTATGAATAGTACTGATGAGAACTGTATAATTTGAACCAAGATGAAACTCTAGATGGCACTGGCTGATAGGTCCTTAACTCAATCTGCTTGCAATCACATCATTCTCTATTGGGCACTGCTGATTGGTTCCTGCTGTATCAGTAGCCAATGAGCTAGCTCAACCTTAAACTTGGTCAACATTTACTGTTAGCAGTTGCAGCCGCTTTCAGAAACCCTCCCCCTTCCCTAGCTTCGCCTGTATAGATCTGCTACGGGTAATTCATGTACGAAAAACGCAGAAAATCGAACAAATATTTTGAAGGATGAAAGTTTCTGATTTTTTAATGCACAAATATCGGGTCTGATTTTCTATGTTTTTCACATCCGTAGCAAGCATTTTGAGAGGGGTTTTGACAATTCAGAGCCACCGGATGACAAATATGGAAAAACGCATACAAAAATTTCAGACTCAGTGTGCAAAGACCATCACTCATAAAGTCCTTGCCACCATCTTATGCCGTAATAATTTAACTTCTGTTGGAAGTAAGGCGTTTAGTGATTTTACTTCATGAAAGTTGCATTGATACATATTTTGTGGCTTTAATATTTATATTGTGTGGCAACCGTTTTATAAAAGCAATAAGGTACTCGAGGCTAGAGCTGTATCGTGAATAAATCATAGCTGAAGGCGTTTCAGGCCAATTATATTTTTATAAATATCTTAAGCTTGTTCAGAGAGTTTCACATTTCTGAAATAAGCAAGATTTTGTTGTTGAAGCTAATAAACTCATCGTTGTGGTTACAGAGTAAAATTATCCAAGCTTTGATGGATTCCATTCAATCATTTTGCACCGAACGACAAAGTGTCACTTCTCACCTAATAGCCTATTCCTTTACAATCGCTTTTTGACTTTCTAAGTGCTGACACATCACCATCTAATCATTACATTTTCACTGAGAGAAAACAAATTATTGATAGTCACATGCCTTATTTTTACTGTGACCTATCCAAATTCATTCGATCAACTCTTTGGGACAGGAAATAATGCACAGTTCTTCAAATTAGGTTAAAAAAAGTGACAGACATCTTTAAACATGTTTGAATGTCTGTCCAGTGGCAGTGCTGTCCTAGTCCAACTATCTGCTTTTGTGCTTCATCTGCCATGGATGAATTGCCAAAATGCAGTGGCTCTAATGTGTGTAATCCTTCCCTCACGTGATTCCTGCAAGGGCAGCTTAAATTAGGAATTAAACAGCCTTTCCCGAATGCTTTCCCAACAGATGCTTTTCCTATGCAAAGACATGCATGATAAAATTCACCGTGCTGCAATGAAGTTGATCAGTTATCTATTGTTTAAAAGTGGAGGGCTCAGTGACTTAATCATATTAAAGATACACACACTAATTAGTGTGAGCCCTAATTTGGATGCCTGATATTTTTAATATCATCATCTTATAAATAAAAACAACTTTATTGGAATTGATTGTTATAACAACCTTAAACATCCATGGACCTTTCCATTGCACAAAAGGTTCTTTATAGTGGAAAAAGGTTCTTAAAATGTTATTCACGCTCAAAAAATTAAAATAATAATAATTTATTTTATTTTAATTTTAAAGAGATAGTTTCCCCCAAAAAGAAAATTCTGTCATTATTTACTCACCCTTAAATTGATATCTTCAAAATATCTTCTTTCATGTTCAGCAGAAGAAAGAAACTCATTTGGAACAACTAGAGAGTGAGTAAATGATGTATTTTTTGGGGTGAACTATCCCTTTAAGAACTGTTTACTGTAGTTTCTTTGGGGAACCAAAAATGTTTTTTTATGAGTGTATCAGAATATTTTAAGGTCAAACTGTTAGGAATATTTCTCCCTAAAACAATCCAATTAAATTAAATTCAGCCAATAAACAGATTTAATGAATTACAATAAATAAAACCATAAAAAGATAGTATTAATATTTATTTTACATATATATTTATAGAGTGTTCTGAATTAATGTGAAAAAATATATAAATATATTAAGAAATATATATTTATTACTTATTGTTATGTTTTCATTTGACATGGTTTCACGTAAATCTGTTAAGTTCCATAAACATCATTTTTGGTAAAGACATAATGGGAATGTCATTTTGTCCTTAATGTCAGCAAAAATGGTTTAGTATTTTTACCCTAGTGTATTTATTGTTGAAGCTGGAGCCCTTGACATGTTCTGTTTCTATAGGGATGTGAGGTTGCCAAGTAATATATACCAAGAAAAGTCGAACTCTTGGCAACTGCAGTGTGTCACGGCCCCTGCTACTGATTCTGAGCAGAACAGACATTTTTTCTTCAACTTCATTTGTCCATTTAAGAGAGTGGGAGTAAGTATGTAAGCGTGAACTGTGCATGGTGTACTTCCACTAATGTGGCAAGAGAGCATGTTTTCATGCTCCCAGTTCAGGCATGAAATTGCAATGATACGGCTGTTTTGTCAGACAAATATGCATGATTTCAGACATGTAGCTGTTAAAAGGTTTTACATTAACTTCGCTGTGAATTTTTAAGCTGCTGAAAGTGCACTGGTATGCTGCACTTACTTGATTTATTCTACATGCTGTGCTGGAAATCACTGAAGCTATCAACAGTGTATTTTTGGATTGTTTCTGATATCATGGTGGAACAGAAAACAGTGTTTTGGTGATACCTTATAAGGATATATGTTTCATCTTTACTTTTTTTATCTTCTCATCAGCAAGAATACAGCCTTGTGCAATGGGTTTGCTCAGAAATAATTGTTTACCATGTGTCATTTAAATATGTTGAACAAATATTGTACATGTGCATCTTTAACATATAATATATTGATATTATTATTTTATAATTGATTTATATGCATATTTATACCATTATTACAACTTTTTTAAATATATTTATACAGTTATGCTTATATGTATATAATTTATTCATAACCATAATTGTGTCCTTTGTTGAAACTCTTTTTGAGGATATGAAGGATACAATTATGGTTATGAATAAATTATATAAATATATTATCTATTATACACTCACCTAAAGGATTATTAGGAACACCATACTAATACTGTGTTTGACCCCTTTCGCCTTCAGAACTGCCTTAATTCTACGTGGCATTGATTCAACAAGGTGCTGAAAGCATTCTTTAGAAATGTTGGCCCATATTGATAGGATAGCATCTTGCAGTTGATGGAGATTTGTGGGATGCACATCCAGGGTACGAAGCTCTGCTTCCACCACATCCCAAAGATGCTCTATTGGGTTGAGATCTGGTGACTGTGGGGGCCATTTTAGTACAGTAAACTCATTGTCATGTTCAAGAAACCAATTTGAAATTATTCGAGCTTTGTGACATGGTGCATTATCCTGCTGGAAGTAGCCATCAGAGGATGGGTACATGGTGGTCATAAAGGGATGGACATGGTCAGAAACAATGCTCAGGTAGGCCGTAGCATTTAAACGATGCCCAATTGGCACTAAGGGGTCTAAAGTGTGTCAAGAAAACATCCCCCACACCATTACACCACCATCAGCAGCCTGCACAGTGGTAACAAGGCATGATGGATCCATGTTCTCATTCTGTTTACGCCAAATTCTGACTCCACCATCTGAATGTCTCAACAGAAATCGAGACTCATCAGACCAGGCAACATTTTTCCAGTCTTCAACTGTCCAATTTTGGTGAGCTTGTGCAAATTGTAGCCTCTTTTTCCTATTTGTAGTGGAGATGAGTGGTATCCGGTGGGGTCTTCTGCTGTTGTAGCCCATCCGCCTCAAGGTTGTGTGTGTTGTGGCTTCACAAATGCTTTGCTGCATACCTCGGTTGTAACAAGTGGTTATTTCAGTCAAAGTTGCTCTTCTATCAGCTTGAATCAGGCGGTCCATTCTCCTCTGACCTCTAGCATCAACAAGGCATTTTCGCCCACAGGACTGCTGCATACTGGATGTTTTTCACTTTTCACACCATTCTTTGTAAACCCTAGAAATGGTTGTGCGTGAAAATCCCAGTAACTGAGCAGATTGTGAAATACTCAGACCGGCCCGTCCGGCACCAACAACCATGCCACGTTCAAAATTGCTTAAATCACCTTTCTTTCCCATTCTGACACTCAGTTTGGAGTTCAGGAGATTGTCTTGACCAGGACCACACCCCTAAATGCATTGAAGCAACTGCCATGTGATTGGTTGATTAGATTATTGCATTAATGAGAAATTGAACAGGTGTTCCTAATAATCCTTTAGGTGGGTGTATATAATCTATTACTTCTATTAATCAAAATTGATGGTTATATATACAGCATTCTGACCACCTTCCTAATATTGTGTTGGTCCCCATTTTGCTGCCCAAACAGCCCTGACCCGTCGAAGCATTGACTCCACTAGACCTCTGAAGGTGTGCTGTGGTATATGGCACCAAGATGTTGGCAACAGATCCTTTAAGTCCTGTAAATTGCGAGGTGGGGCCTCCATGGATCGGACTTGTTTGTTCAGCACATCCCACTGATTTGGAGGCCAAGTCAACACCTCAAACTTGTTTTTGTGCTCCTTAAATCATTCCTGAACCATTTTTGCTTTGTGGCAGGGCACATTATCCTGCTGAGAGAGGCCACAGCCACCAGGGAATACCGTTTCCATGAAAGGGTGTACATGGTCTGCAACAATGCTTAGGTAGGTGGTAGGTGTCAAAGTAACATCCACATGGATGTCAGGACCCGAAGTTTCCCAGCAGAACATTGCCCAAAGCATCACACTGCCTCCGCCGGCTTGCCTTCTTCCCATAGTGCATCCCGGTGCCATGTGTTCTCCAGGTAAGCACACGCACACGCACACGCACCCGGCCATCCACGTGATGTAAATAGTGATGTAAGTAATAGATTATACATAATAATAGATAATATATAAGTGAAAGTATACATTTTGATTTGATTAATAGATTATAACAGATTATACTAGTGAATTAATTTAACCCTGTAAAGTTGTGTATATGTGTTTATTAAGTATCATATCTCATATATATATATATATATTACAATGTGTATATATATATATATATATATATATATATATATATATATATATATATATATACTTGTTTGTTACAATATATAATTTACAATTTTCTCAAAAACAGATGGAAATATTCACTCAAATACACTCAGGTGTGTATCCAAATGTTTGTCCAATCAAATGATCTCTATAGAATGGGAATGTCCCTCTTGCTATAATGACACCTTCAACTGACTAGCAATGAGAATATTTCTAACACATCAGAAGTAAAAGTCATTTGATATTTCAGCCATTCAGCGTTTTACAGTCAGGGCAAATCAATCAATCAACCTAGTTCTATGATAAGCTGCTGACCAACCATCTCTTTGGACTCATTGGCAGTTCTCCATTACCGTGCTACTGCCAGACTGATTCTGTTGGTTGGTTTTACCGTATTCCCCAACACTCTGAGCTGCCATCTGTGTACTGAAATCTAGTTAAAAACCATTCAAACCACCAATGTTATGAAAAATGCATATGGAGATAACTGTGCCATAATGCATCACAGTAGCTGCAAACAAAAAAAAAAGATACATGAACTATAATGTTGCAGACTTTATACTTGCTGATTATTACGTAATTATAAGAGTGCATCGTACTAATGATGTCAGCGATTGACCTCAAGTGGGAACTGCTGCGTATCTTCTACAATCAAAGAGAGCGCCATAAGTTGAGCCTTGGCGAAAATCCACTGTTACCAAGCAACCAAACACACTATGAAACATAAGAAATGTGCTGTCAGGAAGGTGTGTGAACTGCCTAATGTAATTGTAGTGTGATGGAGGAGGCCTAATGACATGACATTAGATGAAGACCATGAAAAGCTTATATACATTAGATACAAATGTAAAAGCCAAACAAGCCATTTGTGAGGTATTTATATGTGTAATTCTGTCCACTGTAAAATACTTCCATATAGGGACAGAAAAAAAAATACCCATGACTAAATCTCTAATCCACATTATCCTGTAATGATGTGTCTCATAATAAGCCAGCTATAGTGGTACTGTCCAGACATGCTCAGGAGGTCCATGCTAAAGCATCCGGCAAGTGATTTTGGCAACATAAAATGGAGCTACAGAGTAATGAAGTCTTGCTGTTAATATAGAAGTAACTTAGAGGTCGGCGATATCGATATAACCAAAATCTTTACCACAATATAAATATTTTTCAACCAAAGTCATTTTAAAAGTAAGACACGACATCACTATATAGTAATTCTGTCAGAAATTAGAGACGTTACTAATTGAGAAAGCCAAATTCCTTTGTTTCTCAATAATGTCGCTTAAATGACTGCTATTTACATTTGGAAGATGTTAAACTCATTTTTCAACCGGCTGTTTTTCATTTAAAGTCAACATGAAATCAAATTGACAATACATTTTTTTATCTGTCATATGGTTTATCCATGCATTATTTTGTTTTTTTAATTCAATCCCTTGTGATCAAAATAACTTCCCCTCACACTTGAAGCGACATATCTTATTTCCTCTGATGAAGTGTTTACTGGCGCGAGTGTGGGACAGCCTGTCACTCACATGACATCACAGCAAAAGCAAACCACAACCATCCAGTCAGTAGAGTGGTATGGTATCACTTTGCAGGCCAAAACCCGTAAGCAAGTTTTTAGCACTTAAGTCGATGGGTTTTTTTTAATGGGAATTTGGTTAGATGTCTGAAATAAGGTCTGTGGTCAACACAAGCTCAAGACACTTTCGTGTTTTATTCTACACAAAATACACACCCCACTCATGATATTTTAAAGCTTTTGCATGTCTTGAAAAAGGCGGTTTCTATGGCTAAATTGGACTACAGAGGCTGCCGGGCAGATTAAACGTCATTACGCCGAACAGCTAAACCCAGTCTGCTTTTACAACCTCATTATGCATATAATTGTGCTCTTATAAACTATTCTAACTCAAACCTTCTGGGAATTTTTTTTAGCAAAAAAACTGAAAGAGTTGTTGGAAGCTTAGTGATGGTGACTGTGGTGTAGTTCGTTAATAGCTTACCTTTATTTTTTTACTTCTGGCGACTGCATTGAGGCTTCAGTATTCAAAAGTTGTGTTCATCTGTGAAAATCATCTTGATGGACAAAATGTGTAAGTGTCATAAACGTTTGTTGATCATAGAGCTTGTTTTTTGCATTATCCAAAAGCCTATGGGAAAATCCTATTGGGTTTTTGTCAAGTGAACCAGTGATGCTAACTGCCGATTGGCCTACAAAATCAAACTCCGTCCTGCAGTTTTTCTTGTTCGAGAAGCCGTTTCACTTGGATACGTCTCAATAGGGAAAATACCATGTTCTGACATAAAACTCTAGATGGTGCTGGCTGTTGGGCCTTAAAACGCAACCTGCTGACAATTACATCGTTAACTACAGTTAACTTGTGCTGGAAAACGGTTCATTACTCAAAGCTTTTAACAAACTCAATGCGTATTAGTGACATCTGGTGGTCAAACCAGATATAAAACATGATTAAACACAATAGAGTGACGTGCATTCTGTTTGTGTCTGGTGTTGAGGTTACAGTTGTTGACTCAAAACTAGTCCCTAATAATTGTAACACACACACACACACACATGTTCTGTTTCCCTGTTTTATGGGGACATTCCATAGGCGTAATGCATTTTATACTGTACAAACCGTATTTTCTATCCCCTTACACTGCCCCTGCCCCTAAACCTACCCATCACAGGAGACATGCTGCATTTTTACATCTTCAAAAAACATCACTTAGTGTGATTTATAAGATGTTTTCCTCATGGGGACCAAAAAATGTCCCCACAAGGACAAGGATTTTGGATATTGCCATCTTGGGGACATTTTGTCCCCATAATGTGGGGATTACCAGTCCACACACACACACACACACACACACACAATGTAAAAAAGTCAATGTAAAGTCAGGGTTATGGGATGAACATTTGCTACCGACAGCCCTCAAAGTGATCGGATAATCCTTTCCCTTTTTTATACATCAGGTGGGGTCGTGAAGCACCAATTTTTTCAAACCAGCTGTCCCGACCTTCCAATACTGAATACAACACAAAATTTTCAACTACATATCCAAATAAATTTAATTACTAAACTAAATTAACCATATCAACTAAATCACTGATCTGCCCACATTGTTGCTATATGACAATTAAAATGAGCTAGATAACAACACTTTTTTCTCCAGAGCGGCTGAACAGCCGAATCATAATCTGTTGCATTATTTTCCTGTTTAACACTGTGAAGCTGCTTTGAAACAATCGGCATTGTAAAAAGCGCTGTATAAATAAAGTTGACTTGACTGAATGATGTTCGAAGCTTCAAACGTCATCAATCACGGTATCAACCATCCTATTACTACCTTCATATGTGCATTCAACGTCTTGTTTGGTGTAGTCCTTATAACAGGAACTGGGGGTGGAACAGGATGTACAGGTTGTAATCTCTGGTGACTAACTGTAGACCACACCCACCTGGATGCAGACATTAGGCTTGTTCGACTTCATGCAGCTCTGCACACACCAATTGGTGGCTGACTTGAAGCAGAGCATGCCGATTAGAAATTTTTTCCGACTTGAGACAGCGCCGATGCCACGTCACAGTAATGTATGACATCAAAGAAACATGAGAGCAGCTGCACAAACTCTGATGATGACACATCTGTTCCACGATTGGCCGGATTCACCACATGACAGCGATCACATGTATTTCATGTTTATTCGGACACCTTCAGTTTCCCTAATGCTCACAAATCTGTAAAACAGTAAAAGTTTGTTTCATGTAGTTATATTGCAATGTTATATTGTTTTATGGTTATCAAAATAAAACTGATTAAAAAAAAAAACTTAGACCCCACTGCATTGGTATTTGAATAGTATGGCTTGTTTCTTGTACAAACAGACGTTATATTGAATGAAAATGTCTGTGATTGTGAAACATCTGTGTATTTGACAAATATTACATTTCTTTCACTTCAGCTGTAATTGTATGCAAACACAGAAAGGAGTTTTCAGCTCCCCTCCCGACATGTGGCAACTCTTGCCGATTGGTTACATCCAGCCTGCCCCCAGCCGATGTCGAACACACCTATAGGCTGCATTCGAAATAGCATACATTAGGTGCTTTGTGACCGTTAAAAAAGTACATTCTATATAGTTTGAATCAATGTATGTAGTATGAATATAATCTGGATGTACATTCGCCATGTTGTCATTCGTCAGTTGTGTCGCTTTCACTGCCATTCACAAATCCTCTCTCCCGTGGCCTCATGGGATAGTAAAGTGTCCATCGTATGCTCACTTCAGAATCTCACCAGAAGAAATAGATCATCCGGTTATTTTTTGCCTACTTTTTTATGAGTGCTTTGAATTCGGACATACTTATTTTGTTACTATAGTAGGGAAGTATGCAATTTCGGATGCAGTCCTACACACATACAACACAGAGACATTAACAAACACAACAACACTTCCATAAATACACAAGTCGTAACTAATCTTTTTGAGAATTGTTTACTCTCACTTAGAACGAAAGTGACTATCATCTAAAAAAATGTTGAGCATCAGACATTTCAGAATCTTTAGACTTTTCATCTATGACAACCAATCATAATTTCATTAAACATTTTCGAGAATTTCTTACTCTTAGAGCAAAATTGACCATCATTTAAATCCCTTAGTAGAACAATGCAGACCAAAATATATTTAAATCACTTAAAGGGATCATGAACTGAGAATCACATTTTCCTTGAGCTTTTGACATATAAGAGGTCATCATACTATAAGATATCCTGTAAGTTTCAAAACTGAAAACTTCCTTGTTAGTTCAAAAACAGCTTTTATTGATACCAAGCCCAGAGAACGACTCATTGTGGAATGTGCCTATCTATGAGGTAAAAGACCGCCTCTACAGAAGAAAATCAACGCCTACTTCATCATTACAAATTTGGCCCCGCCCACTGGCATGTTAGTGAGATGATGAGGACAGAAGAGCAATACAGGATGGACTAAAAATAACAATACCTTCCAAAGGATCCCAATGCTAGGAATGTGGTTATTTATTTTCAACAATGTGAATGTCTCAGTTGAGCATTATCTATTCGTATTCGGTACATTTTACTGTGGATTCTTTGGTAAATCAGTCGTAATTTCGTCACAGGCTTTGCAAACAGACTTTTACTATATTGACTAGATCTAAATATAATGCTATAATCAACACTTTTCACGATTAGTTAAAGTTTTCAAGAGAGTTTCACATGTAATACTAGCTATTTCATATGCAAAGACATCAGCCAATCACAGCAGGGCGTTTACACTGAAGTCTCACAGCAGACACGCCCCTTCAAACAGAGCCTCCAAAATAAGAGGCTAAAATCAGGGTAGCAAAAAATGCCTTCTATTTCTAAAATGTAAAAATCATACTAACATTAGAAGTGCACCCCAGGAAACATTATACAACAATGGAGTTCATGACCCCTTTAATTATTTCTAAACGATCAGATGTGTCCCAGTCACTGCGGCATTGATATATGTGCTATAGACAACACTGTAATAGGCCAGACCAGTATAGCTAGATCTAAATCCGGATGATCACGTGTATCAGTTCAAGTAAAGCACCAAGGCATTATAGACATAACTGTAAAGCTGCTTTTAAACTGTGTATTGTGAACTTGACGACCTATTATCTCACTGAAAAAATAGCACATAGCACTTCAACACTTTATCTAAATGACCTTAGTATCTTCTCCACGTGTTTGCCTTTTTTATGCGAGGTGTAACACCATGCATTTAACACTAATGCAGGCTTGTGAAACACATTCCTTTGGCCTTGTTTCCAGCTTGCCAGAGCACCTGAGATGGTTGCCATGGTTTCCTGGTCACATATGTTCTGATGATGCAGATCAAGTAGCTGTTGAAATGATCTTCAGATTCATGAGCACCGTTGGATGATTCCATCCAGGAAGGCATTTCATTGCGCACACAAGCATGCATGTGGATGTGTATTCAAGACATCGTGCATCATGTATAAATAAATATATACTGTACCAGGCCAAGAATGAACGAAGCTCTAAAGGTGCCGTTGTTCTCAAACGCAGCAGGCGCCGATAGAGCTGGACAGTTTGGTTGCAGTGTGTGCAAACACAGTGTAACAGTGGCGAGAGGGGGTGTGATTGCAGGCTGTCTCTTCGGCTGTGCTCCAGTGGCACCAACATGCTGCTAAATGCAAAAGGGTTCATTTAAGAATGAAATCCTTACTGCAGCTGATGAAATAAAGCCTGCAATTAGGCATGAAGGAATAGACATCCTATGTTTTTCTTTAATAAAGACTAATAAGATTCATTGTCCTATTAAAGAGCCATTTAATAATTGATTGTCTTAGTTTGCTTCTACTGTTGCAGTCTCTTGTTGCATACAGTGTGATCCCAGCCTAAAATAAGTGAATAATGCATTCAAATTATAGCATGATGTAAATGTAGGGGGGAAATGATGCAGTGAAATAATACATACCTTCATACAAAATTATAACAATGTTAACATGACGTCTACTGCATTTGAACCCTTCAGGGTATGATGTTAAATCCAAACTAACATGGGTGATGATGACCTTTGACCTGTACTTATAATCTGTCCATGTTAAGTGTGCGTGTGTGCATGTGTGTGTGGCGGCCTGTTGAAATCTACATTATTGGGTCATTTTTGGTCCTCATTAAGAAAACAGCCTATACATCATAGTGATTTTTTTTTGAAAATGTAAAAATGCAGAAAGTTTTGTGTAGGGGTATGTTCAATGTACAGGGATAGAAGAATATACAGTTTGTACAGTATAAAAACCATTATATCTATGGAAAGTCCCCTTAAAACATGAAAACACAATGTGTGTGATTGAGGTATGAAAATATTCCCACAAAGATAGCAATACCAGAAATCTGGGGACATTTTTGTTGGTCCCTATGAGAAAATAAATCCTATTATGCAATATATATGTGTGTGTGTGTGTGTGTGTGTGTGTGTGTGTGTGTGCGTGCACGTGTGCGTGTGCGTGTGCGTGTGTGTGTGTGTGTGTGTGTGTGTGTGTTTAAGATAATATAACACAAATGACAACATAAATTAAAAGAGGCTCATGAAAGTGGTGATATTTTTTTGTAAATTAATATTTTGTAATTAACTTATATCTTCCACAGTAATGTGCATATTATATTTCTTATCGTTTTTTTTCTGTAAACATTATTAGGAAAGGTAATATTATTGATTTGAAGTAAAATAAATAAATAAAATAAACATAAGGTTTCCTTGTGATTAAATATTTCAAAAATAGAAAAAGTCGCAACCCGGTGCGAGGTGTGAAGTTGCTGCTTAAGAAACTGAAGAAACTGCTTAAAATATCACACACTTCTCATACATTCTGTTATGTTATAAATAAATAAATAATTTGAACAAACAATGTTAAGTTGTACTGTCTGTGTGGCATAAAAAAGAATGCTAAATTATAAATGTTATTAGCAATAAATAAATAAAAAATAAATTGAACAAACAATGTATGTCTTTGTTAAATAAATAAATATGTTTATATATATATATAGAGAGAGAGAGAGAGAGAGAGAGAGAGAGAGAGAGAGAGAGAGAGAGAGAGAGAGAGAGAGAGAGAGAGAGAGGCCTATATATTCCTCCTAAGTAGAGATATGAACGTGTGCTACTGGCCCTAATATTATCTTTATCCTTTCTAACACTGCCATCTGGTGTTTAAATGTAAAAAAAAAAAAATTCTAGACTCATTAACTCAGCGAAAACTGGTCATTTTAATCCAAATACATTTATCATGTGTTCACTGGCTACTGAATTCTCATCTAAACTATACAATGTATATAACTATATATATAACTATAAAACAATTTGACATATATTGCTCTTATACGAAAAATGCTCCTAATGCTAATTTAAAAAAATAAAATAAAGCTATTTCTCGATTTTGAACTCAAACACGCTCCAATACAGTCTTTTACACCCTCTCTCAATCAATCCATATGTTTTCATAATTAATGTCCATCATCAACCGGAAGTCCACGAGCGCTGCCTCAGCCCCTCCTCTCTCTTCCGCTCAGATGTCCTTGTAGCTATGGAAACTCATCGGCGGCAGCATCCTCCAGATCGTCCACCCCTTCGAATGGACAGCTAAGCTAGATTTGCACGTAAAATAATCGACTGCAAAAATGGCGATCTGGCGTCAAACGCTTTTCTTGGTGCTGTTCTCCTGGCTGTGTGAGTAATATTTCCTCAATTGCTGTGAGTGAGTGAGTAACGTTAGTTCTTGTTGAATAGGCGGTCGTGAATCCGTGTGATGGCATTCTCTCGCTGACCCTTCTCGCCGCTGCTGCTTTACTACTGTTAGCCATTTAACGCCACGCTTAGTTATAGTGTAAACACAGTTCGCGGCTTCCAGTAAGGGGCTATTTTATTCGCTATGGGAGTAATTGGTTTTCTATCGCCCAGCAGTGGAATACACACAACGGCTGTGTCTCAAAACACAACGAAAGCAGCGTTGTGGGCGCGTACTAATACATGAACATCATGTATGTTCGAGAATGCTGTTTAAGAGGCATTGAACCAGCTTTATTTATAGCCTGATTTAGAGTCGTTTTAATCCTAGTGAAAAGGAAGTACACTTTAGCATACTTTTATAAAGAGTACTTATTATGAAAATGACTTAGTTTAAAAGAATTAAGAGCTATCTGAATGTAACGTTTTCGGTTACACTTTATTTGTTAACACTTTATTTCCCAGTGTTACATGTTACATGTAGGTACTGAATAACTTTAAATTAAGCCTAATTACATGCAACTAAACCTCAACAAACCCTAATCCTAACCCTATAGTAAGTACATGTAGTTACTTAACATTACTCAGTACTTAAATATATAATTACACTGTAACAAAGACACCTTAAAATAAAGTGTAACCCTTTATTTTAAGGTGTCTGTGTTACGGTGTACATTTAAGTACTGAGTAATAATAATTACTATTTGCTTACTATAGGGCTAGGTTAGGATTAGGGGGTTGTGTCGGGTTGGTTTCGTACAATTTAAAGTAATTATTATAGTAACTATACGTGTACACTGTTAAATAAAGTGTTACCGCATGCTTCTGCAATAAAAAGAAAATGTATATAGTTTAAAATGTATATTAAATGCAATTAGTTGAGTTTAAGAGTGCTTTTTTGAAATACTTAAGGAAGATTTTATCTTTAGGCTATATGTAATTTTACTTATTGTCTTTGAAATATGGTTTGTGTACTGCTCAATGACAAGTATTTATGGTAAACTAAAATTACATTTCATTTCTTTTGAAACTTGTAGGCCTACAGTATGTCATGTATTTACATTTATTTGTAATTAATTACCCATTTGTAATTGTGAAGTAGCATTTTAGTACATTTAAAATACATTTACTTTAAATGTAATTATGAATAAACAATATACAAGTACTTTACATGTGCTTTAGTATGTTAGACATAATGTTAGTAATGTTAGTATGTCATTAAAAAAATGTACTTTGTAGAAAAAAAAATTATAATTTTAACATTACAAAGTGTACTTTTTAGTGTACTTAAGTGTGTTAAGAAACAGTCCTCTCCTTAAACAAATGGCCTTTTATTGAATTAATATTCTCTGCAAGTTGTTTTTTTTAAATATATACTTTTGAGATTTAGGTAACATTTTATTTGAAATGTGTCCTTGTGACACGTTACATGCATTTACTATAGTAATACCTATACATTAGCATGCAACCAATCCTAAACCAAACCCTAATCCTATACTAACCCTATAGTAAGTACATGTTAGTTAACCCTGTAGTTGAAAACTTAAATAAATCAATCAAAAACGTACTTAAGATGGTCAGTTGCTTACTTCTAGAGCTGCTGTACAGCCAAAACAATCTTTGTAACTGAGATTTGAAGTACACTGCAAGTGCGCAGTCAGTACAATTAAGCACACTTCTTGTTCACAAGGGTAGCAAATCAACTATTTAAGTTTTGTTGACTTATTTTGCTGTAGTTGGCGTGTTGTTGAGGTATTGCAGGTCACATTTTGGATTGGACTCCAGATCTTTTCATTTTCATCTCAGCACAGTGTGCTTTTGTGTAAGATGTGTGATGTGTGAAGAGGTGTTGCTACATTCATCTGTTCTTTGAATTCTCAAAGCCGCAACTGTTGGCCAAAGTGCCCTGAATACCAAAGTACTTTAAAAAGGGCTCAACTTCAGCCTAATTTCACTTTGTCCAGTGACGGGGTCTTTGTAAATCAGTAAGTGCTGTCAGAACTGTGGACAAGAGTTTTTGTAAACAGTCATGTGATAAAGAATGTCTGAAGTCAAAGATCACACCACCACCCCCTTTTCTCGCACATATTTTCCCATCTCTTTTTAGGCCACTTCTTTGTAAGTTAGTCAGCCTATACAGTATGCCATCTGAAATGCTACAACAATCAGCTATTGTCTTGCTGGAGTAATTAACCACAAAATATGGCATCAAAACAACTGCTATAATTAACACAAATATTAAAAAGGGGGCTTTTGTTATGTTGTTTGTTTACAACGGAAATGCAGAAATGTATTATGATGATTTTGCATAGATTTATATTTTATTAACCCATTATCAACAACACAACATATGCAATTATATTAACTGAAAAACAAACTAAAATGCATATTCAAATGCGTAATTTACCTTTCCAGCATGACATTAGATTTTCCGAGTCTTAAAAGTTGTGGGCTGAAAAAAAAAAAAAAAAAGATTTGCATATTTATGCATAAACATTCTTTTGTTTGTTGTAAATAGGGACCTTGCTAATGTGTCGCTTCCATACAGTGACTGCATGCTTCTCAGTGGTGGATAATGTAGCTTGTCTGATCGGGAAATGTCAACAGCAGATGTAAAAATAGACCATGATGCATGCGATGGGAAAGTCAAGACTTGGAAACGTCATCGGAAACCTTGAAGTCCTCCAGCTGTGGCAATATGACTCTTAGCGTTTGTCTCCCATAAAGTGCATCTTTAAATGCGGCTGAATTCAGAACTGTCCCATGCGTAGCTATTCCTCGAGCTGACAGTCCAGGTGAGGATAAAACGACACAGATGTTTGGCTTTGGTAACTGTCTCATGCTTTGTAGAAGTCCATATGGCAAGATTTTAATCTGATGCTAAAGCCACAGATTATCACATATGGATCACTGTAAATACACTCCGTGGATTTCATGAGATTATGCGAAAGTGGAAAATGCATCTAGAAATAGCAAATGCCCTAAACCCCAAATTGTTTTCTCATGAGTGTAGTCTATCGGGACTGTCAGGCTTTGCCAAATAGTTTGTTTCATATTTCCTTTTCGTTATGTCACATTGTCTGGTTTTTTTTTTTAATTGGTGCAGACAGACTGACACTGAAAAAACACACAGGGCCTACTAAATCTGTCCATGAATCTTTAACAGAAATTTGTTTGGCTCTGGGAAAATTTTTCCCACGATACTTACACAGTTTATTCTTTTTTCATGCTTTCCATTAACATTACAAAAAGTTTAAAAGATGATTCACAGAAAGTAAATCACCCTTTAGGTTTTTCAACTATCTTTGAAATATAAGATTATTATACATTTTTCAAAAAATCATGGAAGTATAAATAAATCTCAGAAAAACAGGTCATTAAAGAATTTAGAATGTCTGGTATTCATTCTCAATAATGATTATGACTATAGTCTCATTACATTAGCACATTTTTTTTACATAAATATTAATATACACTCACCTAAAGGATTATTAAGAACACCTGTTCAATTTCTCATTAATGCAATTATCTAATCAACCAATCACATGGCAGTTGCTTCAAACCATTTAGGGGTGTGGTCCTGGTCAAGACAATCTCCTGAACTCCAAACTGAATGTCAGAATGGGAAAGAAAGGTGATTTAAGCAATTTTGAGCGTGGCATGGTTGTTGGTGCCAGACGGTCCGGCCTGAGTATTTCACAATCTGCTCAGTTACTGGGATTTTCACGCACAACCATTTCTAGGGTTTACAAAGAATGGTGTGAAATGGGAAAAACATCCAGTATGCGGCAGTCCTGTGGGCAAAAATGCCTTGTTGATGCAAGAGGTCAGAGGAGAATGGACAGCCTGATTCAAGCTGATAGAAGAGCAACTTTGACTGAAATAACCACTCGTTACAACCGAGGTATGCAGCAAAGCATTTGTGAAGCCACAACACGCACAACCTTGAGGTGGATGGGCTACAACAGCAGAAGACCCCACCGGGTACCACTCATCTACACTACAAATAGGAAAAAGAGGCTACAATTTGCACAAGCTCATCAAAATTGGACAGTTGAAGACTGGAAAAATGTTCCCTGGTCTGATGAGTCTCGATTTCTGTTGAGACATTCAGATGGTGGAGTCAGAATTTGGCGTAAACAGAATGAGAACATGGATCCATCATGCCTTGTTACCACTGTGCAGGCTGGTGGTGGTGGTGTAATGGTGTGGGGGATGTTTTCTTGGCACATTTTAGACCCCTTAGTGCCAATTGGGCATTGTTTAAATGCCACAGCCTACCTGAGATTTGTTTCTGACCATGTCCATCCCTTTATGACCACCATATACCCATCCTCTGATGGCTACTTCCAGCAGGATAATGCACCATGTCACAAAGCTCGAATCATTTCAAATTGGTTTCTTGAACATGACAATGAGTTGACTGTACTAAAATGGCCCCCACAGTCACCAGATCTCAACCCAATAGAGCATCTTTGGGATGTGGTGGAACGGGAGCTTCGTGCCCTGGATGTGCATCCCACAAATCTCCATCAACTGCAAGATGCTATCCTATCAATATGGGCCAACATTTCTAAAGAATGCTTTCAGCACCTTGTTGACAAAATGCCACGTAGAATTAAGGCAGTTCTGAAGGCGAAAGGGGGTCAAACACAGTATTAGTATGGTGTGTTCCTAATAATCCTTTAAGTGAGTGTATGTTATGTCATTGTGTAACCGTAGGCGGCAGTATTTAAGCGCATGGCAACAAAGAGTAGCAAAATAGACTTTAATAAGATCCTTAATTAATTAAGATCCTTAGAGGCCGTTTACATGACAACATTTTCAACTAAAAGCGTTTTGGCTGTTCATTTACACGACAACAGCATTTTGGGGGCATGAAAATTCAAACCTTTGAAAACGTGATTCAAAGTGCAAGTTTTTGAAAACAACACTTTTATTGTCTCCGTGTAGAATACCAAAAGGTGAATTCGTAAAAACGGTGACGACGTGTATTCCGTGTTCAGTCTAAAGGCGTGTAGTCTTTTCTTTACAAACGAACATCGCCAACTACTGGCCTGGCATGAATAATACAGCGTTTTTAATAGTTTTCACCGAATCATGTGAATGGCGATCTTTTTGACAATGTGTTTGCCTGTACACGAAAAACGTACACAACAATAGGTACGTATGCGAATATAACCAAACGAACTGCGACAATGAACACAGAACAAAGAACTGTGAGGACTGAAGGCTTAAATACACAAGGGAGGCTATTCAACAGAAACTGAAACCTAATCAGAAATAACCGAGGAAACAAACTAGTGGCAGGGAAATGGTAAAAGGTACAGGAACTAGAACTAAACCAAAACAGAACATACACATGGCACAATGCCCACTACTTTGATTAACTCTTTCCCGCCATCGTTTTGGTCATTTTGACAAAAAATTCCCTGAATATTTTGTTGTATGAATATATGAACATGCAACATATCAAACGATAGAACAGACCTTCTGCTTTTAAACAAACAGTTTTTGTGTTTTGATCTGAAGATACTGTACTCGCTCAGGAGATGCGTAATAGGTCCCCCTACTGTATAACAGTGAAACCACAGAAAGCCGTAAAAACTTGTCAAAGGCAGGAAAGAGTTAATCAACATACTTTACAATTAAAATCTAATTTAAAATTTGTGATTGACAGCCATACAATTTAAATAAGATATACTTTTTCCTGCATTGAATTGAAGAAGAATGATCATGATAATTAGCCTGACAAGCCAGACCCACATCAAGATGTTGGGTCTGGGAACTCACCATTGGCAGGGCTCAATCCGAGGGGCGGGATAAACCGTTTTTGATAACATTTTATAACAACTACACGCTATGAAGCATTAGTTAAGCATTAGTAAATAGTCAATTCATCATTTATAAAGCATTAGTAGACATTTGTAAGCGGTTTATAACTACAGTTGTAAATGCTTTGTTCTTGATTCATAAGTTTATCTATAATGCGTTTAATAATTGTATTTTCATACTTTATTAATGATCAATTTATCATTTCTAAATTAAGTATTTGATTATTTACAAACCAGTTATTTAGGAGTTGTCAGCCGTTCCATTTAGAAAGTGTAAGTAAATGATTAATAAACTATCTATAGTACATTTGTCCATCTTATTATTTAGACATATAGCAATAGTTATTATAAGTCTTCAGTTTGAAATGGATTTTGCGACAGAAACAAGAAAGCCTTACCACACCAAAATATTGCTTATTTTTTAGTTTTGCTGCTTAATTTATTTACGTATATTATTTTTGTTGCTTATTTTATTAATTATATTTACTTTATTGCTTATTTTGTTCGTTTTTGTTAATCTTGTTGCTTATTTCCTTGTTATTTTATTTTTGATACTGCAGATGTTTTTTTTTTCATTTTATATCAAGTGTACAGTTGCAGTTTTTTTACCTCCTGAAAGAAATATATCTATGTTCTAACCCTCTGCATTGTTCATTTCCTTTTTCTGTTTAGAAGAGAACCAAGCCTTTAAATCTCCTTTCTAAATGCTTTACAATGCATACATAGTCCTCACTTTAGATGAGCTCACAGAAATAGTTAACTGACAACTACTAAATGTTTTATAACTACCTGAATTAATCATACTACAATAGGAATACATGTTAATAAAGCATTTATTAACACACTGAGTAACTATTACTATATGTCTAAATTATAAGATGTGCAAATGTACATTTAGATAGTTTATTAATAATTTACTTACACTTTCTAAATGATCTTATGAACCCCTGACAACTCCTAAATAACTGGTTTGTAAATAATCAAATACTTAATTTAGAAATGATAAATTGATCATTAATAAAGTATGAAAATACAATTATTAAATGCATTATAGATAAACTTATGAATCAAGAACAAAGCATTTACAACTGTATTTATAAACTGCTTACTAATGCTTTATAAATTATGAATTGATTATTTACTAATGCTACATAGATATGCTTATAAATCAAGAACAAAGCATTTACAACTGTAGTTATAAACCGCTTACTAATGTCTACTAATGCTTTACAAATGATGAATTGACTATTTACTAATGCTTAACTAATGCTTCATAGCGTGCAGTTATTATAAAGTGTTACCCAGTTTTCTTTCAAATTCCCTCTGCACGCACGCAATAGGATACAACCAACCAGAGCAACGAATAAGGTGAAGCGGAGCTAGCTGATAGATTAAACTTTCACCGTATCCGGTCGGCATAACTCAGAACACATCTTCCTTTCTTAAGGGCCGTTCTTTGATCTTATCTCAAAGAAAAGCTTAATTCGAAAGCCGATTCAAAAGACTGCTGTTCGCCAGCTTCTTTGTTTTTTAGTAGCACGCGGAAACTGCGGAAAGTCATTTTGTTAAGCCCGCCCACTGACTCTATACACGATGTGATTGGCCTGATAGGAGTTAGGTTTTTCCAGCTCGCGAGCCAACTGAGAGATGCAAGACGACCCTGGCTGCAAATTAGATTTGCTGCCGCTAGGGTGTGTGTGGATTTCTAGGCTACATGATAATGCCATTGCAAAAAATCTTAAAGGAATAAAAATAGGCTTAATTTATATTGTTGCTAAATATAATTTCTTATTTTTTGACCGTTATTGACAGACTTTTTGTTTTCTGTTGCAGGTTACAGTGCAGCTTTTGCTGTAATACTCCGAACAACTGAAAAATCTGTGTGGGCAAATGAATTTGAGTGTAAGTCTCATATGATGCTGTTTAATTAGATTACATCATTAATGTGTGCATAAATTGATCATCTAAATCTCGTTTCTTTAAAGCAATTGAATTGACCTGCTTGATAGAGTCCATTTCTACAAACAATCCCAGAATTGAATGGAAGAAAATTAAAAACGGTGTACCCAGCTATGTGTATTTCCAAAATAAAATTTCAGGTAACATACTCCTTCTCTCAGAATATAATAACATTTAGTGTATTTATACACATACACGTATTTATACATAACAGTATTTAACCATACGGTGAGCTAAGTTCAACTGAACTAAGCTGCTTTATGTTCTCAGGTGACTTGGAGCACAGGGCTTTGCTGAGAGAGCCTGCAAACCTTCTGATCCTGAACACCAGCAGATCCGATACAGCACATTATCGCTGTGAGGTGGCGGCCATCGACGACCAGAAGCCCTTTGATGAAATACTAATCAGTCTCGCTGTAAGAGGTACTGTTGGTTTAGTGTCTCTCAGGTTTAACATTCTCTGAGTTTTAATCCATGGATATATTCTAAGTGATGTTGCATTGAAGTGCCCCCTGAGAACAATGGTTAGACTGTCCGGACAATGAGGTTTCAATGGACTTGGACAATAGGCTGTCAATGGACAATAGGCCGGTCAATGGACTCCTAATCAAAATGATTCCTCTGGATTCACAAAAGTGTCTCAGATTATAATCACAGTCTTGCTGTTTGGAACATAAATCCGCGAGTGAATTCAGTATCATGCAGCATTAGGGTTCAAAGGCACAATATGTAATTTTTAAAACGGAGTAAAAAGTAAAAAAGGCATAGCTTGATGACGCCCTGATTTCGCGGAATCATGGGAGTTATTGTCTTCACCTCTACAGCTGGTGGAAAAGAATCAATTGGTACTCGGGCAGAAATCGTGTTCATGGATGATGTATTAAAGATTTATTAGCGTTACTGTAGTATGAAGCAGGGTGGGGCTTTTGTTATGCCGCAGATGAGCACTTCTTCTTCTCCCGCTCAAGTGTATGTGGGGTAACGCAGCGCTGTTTTATCATATTACATACATTTGAGTGTGTTGAAGGTTATGTTATAATGCTCCTCTGTGCATTCACTTGGTGGCTACTATGAGACACTTTTCCACACTGCAGTGAGCTAGATCAATATTAGGCATGGTAAAACATGGTACTTGCGGTAAATCAAGAAAACCAGATTTAAACAGTAAAACTAACTGTGTTGAGCTATATAACCAGACATCCCAAGTCTCCCGGAAGTTCCGGAAGTCCCTGCATATTGATAGCGGCTCCCTGATCCCCGCAAATTAGTTAAAATCTCCCAGAATCTACAACGAGCAAGCAAGAGCGTGCATGCGAGACAAGAGACTGTGCTCCAAACCGTGTAGCGTGCGCATGGCAGAGAGTGAGGGGGAGTGTGTGTGTGCCTCATGAAGCGCATGTAAGACAGAGAGCATCCTGATTGGCCTGTTTCGGTAAGTCAACCAATCAATTGTCAGTGTGGGCGGGCTTTTATCTCTTCTCCCAAACTGAATTAATCAGTTCGGTGTATCTAGAAACAGTAGCGCCAGTACCTCCCTAAAATGACTTTTTGCAGGTTGGGATGTCTGTATAACAAGGATTAGTTTTCTGTCAATGAATGTATCCAAACAGTTGTTCCCTCGTCTAATAAAACACCATGGTTTCTACAAAATAAAACTGTAAACTGAGGACAACGCAGGTATGACATCATTGACATGCGACGCAAGGGAACAGTCCATGTCCTGGTTAAAATTGCCTATTTATCTTTAAACATTGTTGGAAACATTTGGGATAATGTAAGTACAACAAAATAATTTAACATTCTTGTGGTTTTTGCATATTTTAATCCAAAAATCTTTACATATTGTACCTTTAACACTTTTCCGACAAGCAGATGCAGTGAGTCTTGTTTTCCTGTTTGTTCATGTGACGTCATGATCTTTAAAATAATCACTTTACTGATGTATTTTATGTCATGGAATAAAATGTGAAAATATCTTAGCTTGTGTTAACCACAGACCTTACTTCAAACCAGTTCAAAAAGCCTATTGACTTTGGGAAGATGGAACTAGTGCCAAAATGCCAACTCGTTTCTGTGTTTTGGCCTACAAAAATTTCATTTCTGCAGCACTCTATACGGAAGAAAACATCTGCTGCTGCCACCATTTCATCAAGACTTTTAGTCTTTGTCTCTTCCCTTTCTTATTTTGAAAAAGGTTTCAGTATTGAAAAATGGAAAAAAGCTTGTGTGTTGTTGTGGATGTGTTGCAGTGAAGCCGGTGATGCCCAGGTGTAGTGTGCCAGAGGCAGTTACAGTGGGTTCAAGCCCTGAACTGCGCTGTATCGAGAACGAAGGCTTTCCGCAGTCACAGTACCAGTGGTTCAAAAACAACGAGGAGCTGCCAGAGGACCCAAAAACCAGCAGCAAGTTCTACAATTCTACATACACCATGAACACTGAGACTGGTTCGCTGGTAAGTGTTTTGTGCTATCATGCCAGCAAATACATCAACATAACAAAAACTTGGATTACGCTCTGTGCCACCAGCGTCAAAAATAATGATTGATTTCACATCGGTTTCTGGAGCTCTTCTCCTTCAAAACAGTTCCCAAACTCATGCTATTGTTTGATATTGTCGCTGTGTTGGGCACTTTGATACCACAGAAAAAATACTAGCCTAATTAATAAAGTCCAAACATTATTAAAGACAAGTGAACAGTCAGTAATAAAATAAGAACAAATACACAAATTACAAGCAGAGATGAATACTATATAACAAAGTTAAAAAGTTTAACTGCAGTATTCAGGTACAGAAATTAATAGTCAGGCCTAAATGTAAAAAACTACTTGTTCACAGTAGAAATTAAATATAGGTTAATCTTTGTTAAAGCTGTATTTTCATTAACATTAATGACACAGACAACAGCAAGAATATTAGGCTGCTGTCACTATAAGAGCAAATGCACAGACCGAATATACTGACGCACATCCTGTTTCTTCTTATGACATAAGTGAGAATACTTGTATGTGTATGTGTCCGTTCAAGCGCAAGTATACGCGAAAGAGATGTTCAGGCGCTGTCTGAAACACGCCTCTCTCGTTCTCTGTGTGCGCCTCTGTGTGTGCGACAGATAACTGTGTGCAAGTCCCGATTCTCTCCTTTTCCGCGTTTAAAATCGCTTGAATGTGTAAATTGGCAAGGTAAAACACGTCCAAATGACAAACTTTCACTCTATGATGGTTAAAGTTAGCAGTTAATCCACAATTCACATGCGTGTCGAACCGCGGGGCCTGGTTTTTGACCGGGAACACCCCAAGTGTGAGTCTGTGCCTAAACGAACATCCTGGTTAAACATTCAAATAGACTAGTGTGATCAACAGTGCAAATTTTTTCATGTTTTATTTAATGTTGCTAAAATTATTCACAAATAATCCTTTTTCACTCAAAAACTGAGGTGCATAAGCTCAGATCAACAAGGCCTACGATTAATCGGTTCGAAAAAGAAAAAGAAAACCAGTCCTAATTGAAAGAAAAGAAGTTGACAAAAAGATTTAATCCAATATTTGGTGATAAGATGACATAGCATAACGAGTGATTTATAAGCTATTTTTTGTAGGCCGTTCATTTTGGAACCGGGAACACCACAAGTGTTATAGGGTTTTCAACACAACACAAGGGTTGAGGAAATCAGTCTGTGAATGACTTAAATTTATTTAAAGTTTATTTAAAGCACCAAACTGCGGTAGGAGAAAGTCATTTAATACTGAAAAAATGGTTAACTTCAGCTTTAAAACAAATAATAAAAATAAAATGCAATGAATATTGAATAAATAAAAATATTTTTAAATGAATACAAGAGGCTTAGATTGTTCTTTTTTTGTGGCCAAATCAGCAGATTTTTAAAATTATTTTAATATATGTTGTATTTTACTAGTTTTTACATTTAACCGTGCTTTTGATAATTATATCACTTTTGATCCACAGAAATTCCGGTCGGTAAAGAAAGAGGATGCGGGTGAATATCATTGCCAGGCCAGAAATGAGGCAGGATGGTCAAAATGCAGTCCACAGCCCATGGAAGTGTGTAAGTGTGGCCCTTTAAATATAATAGCTTTCAATATATACTAGCTTTTAATAGTAACAAAAACTCTTTACTCAGCTTTTCCATACAGTGACAGTTCAAAGTGTTCAAATTATACACACAATTAATGTGGAACTTGGTGAGCTATTCAAGTACATAATCTTTCTTTCTAGATGATCTGGACATTGTGGGAATATTCCTGAAGGTGTTAGGTGGAGTTGTAGCGTTTATTTTTGTCATTTTGGGGATCTGTCAAATTCAGAAAAGTGGCTACTGTTCCTGCAAGGATCACAGGGAAACCAAGTGAGTACCATAACCACATGATGAATGCACCAGCATCACCATAAGTGCACTAGAAAGATCATGCGTCATCTAGCATTTCATACACTTTTGGTAAAATGATAATGCTCTGTTTCATACAGTTACAAAGTACCCCAGCATGACAACAGGGTGGACTACGCCAGTCCAGATGAGGTGAGTCTTTGTGGATTTGTGACATAATAAAGCATCACAGATATCATTTTCATGCATTAGTGCATGTTTCAACTCTGCAGTGTTCTTACAAGGATGGATGGAATATGGAAGATTTGGTTGCGTTTATCTTCTCAGATTACACTGCAGCGTTCCTCTCACTGCAGATATTTTGTTTTTATTAACGCTAGCAAAGCTCAAAGTGGTATTAGTACAATCCTCAAAATAATCTCTATGTGGGAAAAAATATTCGACCGGATTTATGTTTTGCTTCTGCAGTGCCACATTTGAACTACACATCCTTTGTTCGCTCACTGTTTTTCCTATCATTGTTTTTCCTCAGGGACATTTTCGCCACAAGTCCTCTTTTGTCATATAAAATCAAAGATGAGGAGACGAGCGCCTCAGCTGGGAAGGCCTTGTGAGCTGACTTGAACTGTCAAACTGTGCATTTTATGCAGAGGTGCGACTTGAGCTTCATGGCTTGCCAAAGTTATTACAAAAACAAAAACTACTGTGTTAAACAGGGAATTTTCACTCCCGTTCTTTTGATTTAAACAGACTGGAATCAAACACTCCACAGTTTATATACAAACATTACATTTTCAACTGAACCATGCTCAGATTTATAGCTATTACATGCATCTTGTCAAGTAAAAAAATCGTTGTTTCAGTGAATCAAAAAGACTGAACTTTCCAAATACATGGGAATTTCTGAATGTCAGTGACAGACTTCAAATGAGGCTAATGAAGTTTTTTGTTATGGTAGCAAAGCCTAAATTGCATCCAGGTGCTGCTGTATTTTTGCCCCAGAGTAGTCAACACAAAATACCAGTGCAAGAACTTGCGTGTCTTCAAGGTAAATATTATATTTCCCACAGGAAATATAGGGTGTGACTATGTGAAGAACCCTGTCAGTGTAAATGTGTACAATGCCATGCCAAGACTGTTTGACCTGGGTCACTTTTGACAAGAGGATTCTATGTGTTAGTGTTTCAGTAGACTTTATTTAGTTCATGAACTATACATTTGTAGCATTTTAGTTTGAGATTTAATCAAACGTCTCCATAAAGATGATTCATTTACTTAGTTTCGTTTTTGAAATATTCCTCTAGATACAGATTATGCACTTGTGGTTTTTTCAGAGTGCCATTTCTGTGTTTAAGTGACCTTCAATACTTTATAATTGTTTTATACGTTTTGGACATATTGTCCAGGTTTTTTGACTTGAGTGTTATTGTTTTAATCTATTTATAATATCTGCGTATATTGTAGTGCAGAGTCGTAGTTAGATTACTGTGGGCCATGTCACAAGAATAAAAATGGTTATTTGGAAGCAATCAACATTGTCTATCCTTTCATTTTCTTTTTAACCCTTCAATGCATGAATGTTTCGCCAATCATTATTACATATTCAGGTCTTTAGCGACCCGGATCTATATCTAACACGAATAGATCTCTACCTGTCGTGATAATATAAAAAACTTGCCTGATATTAGAGTAACAATTACAGAAGAATAAAAAAATAAAACATATTTTGTTCGCTTTTGGAGCTTGGAAGGTTCAGTTTGAGCAAATGTTTTATACCATCATCACTGTCCTCGTCAGAGCTCATTTTCCAGTACATTCAGCATCTGGCTCATATTCACCATCTCAAACATATTCTCAAAACTATCATTTTCAACATCTTAAAAATCAACGTTTTGATCACTGACGGATTCTTCACCAGATCCACCATCAAGTGACAGTGACACTAATATCTGACTGTGTTCAGCACTTGCTCTGCAGTAAATCACGGAGCCATTTCAAGCTTTGCTGATGATACTTCCTATTCTTTTGTTTTCTGCCTGCGGTAACTGTGAGTGTAACGTCACTTTATCATTGTGTATCAGACATTACACCTTGGAATAAACAGGAATTTCACTTATTCATTCATCAAAGATTAAATTATTGTTGTGCAGAAAAAATATACTTACACTGTTAAACACCTCGGGTTGTTAGCGACCCTATACAATTTCCTACAAAAGATGAATGGGAAAACGGGCAGTTTTTAAATAATTTTATAATTTTTTTCTTGTTATGTGGTTTATAATTAATTGTTTGAGGAATACTAAGAAGGTTGATGTCTAACTTGGGGAAAAAAATATTTTTCAAATATATTTCAAAATAAATCTAACTATTAAACTAAATTAACCATATAGACCAAATTACTTATCTAATTACTGATCTAAAGCCCACATTGTTACTGTACGATAATAAAAATATATTCTGTTGCATTATTTTTCTGTTTAACACTGTAAAGCTGCTTTGAAACAATCTGCATTGTTAAAAGCACTATATAAATAAAGTTGACTTGACTTGACTAACTTAAAAAAATTAATGACTCGAGGTATGCATTTAAGGGTTAAAAATTTATCTATACATACACACACACACACACACACACACACACACACACACACACACACACACACACACATATATAATTGGACCATCAAATTGACTTTGTTTTTAAATACTTGCAGTGGAACTTAGTTATTGGCTTGTTGAAACTTTTCATCTTTCTTCCACTTTTTGTAAGTAATTTGACGCACTATGACAATATATATTAGTCTTCCTCATGGCATGTCCCACTGTCAAATGAAAAAGAGAGTCTGGATTCTATCATTGTACTTTATATGTGATGCAGCTGAACTTCAGTCTAATTTAATGAATAGGCAAATGTAATGGATATGCATATTCAAATTGGTCCTGTCAGGACTGATTGGTGCCAGATACTGTATATTCCAATATGTAAACAAATGTAAAGACAGTATCTCTTATCGGGTGTTTGATGGCAAAACAGTTCAATGTACCTGTTTTTTTTTGTTTTTTAAGCACATTATTGTATAATTCAGTCAAAGGGCAGACAGAGTCAGATTAGGTGTAGTTACGCAGTCAATAATAAACCCAGGTGATGTTCAGCCACAGTGTTTCCAAATAATTCTGTATTTGACAATAAAATTAAATATCTGACATTCCAGCTGGTTAGATGTTGAATGTATATCCTTACTATTTAAAGAGTTACACTGCAAAGAACAAAAAAAAAAAACATAAACATAAAGTATAAGTTTCAGCATAAAATAAGCCAAGAATCATTTGAAAATTGTGTGAGAAAAATAAACAGAATTCAGGAAAACAAGACTTACAGTTTTGCTTGTAAATGTGTCTTTATTTAAGTACATTTAGATTTATTTAATTTTACTGTAAAATTAGCAAAATACTGATTTCAATTGTTTGTTTGTTTTTTGCAGTGTATTCTAAGAAAATTTGTCACATGTTAAACTGTTGTCCGATTATTTTTGTAATGTGTGGTTTGTGTGATGTGAAATGAAAACATTATAAGAGAGGAAATGCCATTTGAATAGCATTACCACTGAGATGTCACTACACTATTGTACTATCAATAATTAATCAATTATATAATGCTTAGATTATAATATTCTCAGGTACAGTTAAAGGAAGTGACCATGTGTGTATACAGGTAATGTGGTCATGTAATCAGTTTGCGTTTATTATTGTTATTTAATAATAAAGAAATTCTTGTATTAATTAATCTCATCATTGTCGTCTCATCATTGTCGTAAGGATTTGAGCGAGTTTTACAAGGGCCAAATTGTGATGGCTAGACGACTGGGTCAGAACATCTCCAAAACTGCAGCTCTTGTGGGGTGTTCCCGGTCTGCAGTGGTCAGTATCTATCAAAAGTGGTGGAACAGTGGTGAACCGGCGACAGGGTCATGGGTGGCCAAGGCTCATTGATGCACGTGTGGAGCGAAGGCTGGCCCGTGTGGTCCGACGAGCTACTGTAGCTCAAGAAGTTAATGCTGGTTCTGATAGAAAGGTGCCAGAATACACCATGTTTGCTGTGTATGGGGCTGCATATTTTATCTGACTTTTATTATGAAATAAACTGAACTTTTATGTTGAAATTACACCTAGAGGAAGATCCAGGAAGTGCGGGAGTTATCTTATGGGCAAATATCCTTCCTGCTGCTGTCCCGCTGTAAATTGAGCTACTACAATTAAATCAGGCAGAAATATGCGTCTGTTTTCGAGCGCGATATATTGATTTTTCGATTTAATCGCGAATATTATCCAATCAAATAGCGTATGCACTTGCTTTCGAAGGCCACTCGGTAAAAGCTATCAGAGCGATAGTGAATCGCACAGCCACCTGTAGCCAGCTGTCAATCAGGTGATCTATGATCGAACAGCAGTGACAGCAAACGCGCCTACCTGACTCACTCACGTGACCCGTCCATCAGACATGAGCTTCTTCGGCTTCGGACAGACCGCTGAGATCGACGTCGTGTTGATTGACGCCGAGACCAGGAAGAAAGTTGAGCACAAGACTGAAGATGGGAAGAAGGACAAATATTTCCTTTTCTATGACGGTGAAACTGTAAGTGGGAAAGTTAATGTGACTCTCAAAATTCCTGGAAAGAGGCTGGAGCACTACGGGATAAAAATCGAGTTCGTCGGGCAGATTGGTGAGTTTGTCTGTGAACGGACGTTCAGAAACAGTCCCGGTGTTATGCATGTCAACATGTCCTGTGTTACCCACAGAGCTGTACTATGACAGAGGGAACCACCATGAGTTTGTGTCATTAGTGAAGGATCTTGCACGACCTGGTGAGCTTTCACAGTCTCAGACCTTTGACTTTGAGTTCACCCATGTGGAAAAGCCCTATGAATCTTACACTGGCCAGAATGTCAAACTAAGGTAAATCTATCTTCTTTACTAAATCTATCAGAAACCCTTTGGTGAAATTGGTGCTGTGACAGTAAACACACAACATTATGGGATGTATTACTTGTATGTATACACAGCAATATTACATACAGTACTACATAGGAAATGTGCTAAATAAATACCTCATTCATTCATTCAACACGTTGAATCATATATGTGCCGTATGTAAAACAGTTTCCTCAGAATATACTTGCATTTCTTGGTTCTGTTTAGATACTTTCTGCGAGCGACAGTCAGCAGAAGACTCAATGATATCAGTAAAGAGATGGATATTGTAGTGCAGACGCTGTGCACATACCCAGAGCTCAACTCCTCCATCAAGATGGAAGTTGGAATTGAAGATTGTCTCCATATTGAGTTTGAATACAACAAATCCAAGTAAGTATCCCATGCTGATTAACATCAATATAAGTTAAAACATTTTGGTGAATCGCAATGTTTCATATAATTAACCCCTAAAATAAAAAAAAATACACATTAATACTATATATCAAAATGATGGAAAATCGACTAATCACATCTAACAAAAGTTTGTTTATATATGTGTGTGTGTGTGTGTTTATATATATATATATATATATATACACATACACACACATATTATATAAACACTAACTTTCGTTATATGCCATTAATCGATTTGACAGCACTAATATAAGTATATTTTGTCAAGTAATTAACCCTCTCTTACAGCTTGTGTTGCGGTCAAAAATGACAACAACAACAACAAAAATCTTTATTTCAGTTGTTATTTATTACATTTATTTAAAGGTACAGTATGTAGGATTTTTGCAGTCAAATATCCCAAAACCACCAGGCCAGTGTTATATGTTTTGTTCTGTTGAGTTATCCCAAATGTTTTCAAGTATTTGTAAATCGTGAGAAAATCGCTATTTTTACCAATGAACCGGGACATGTGAGCATAGCGTGTGAGGGAGTCGTCTGTCGATTGCGTCATATCTGCGTTACCCTCGTTTCCTGTTTTATTTTGCAGAAAAGCTTTACTCTCAGTGGAGTGTGAACAAGTGTCACAGCAGCCGCTGAGCGAACGCACAGAGTAACGTCATAACAATTTTAAACACACTTAAATGTGTCTAATATAATAAACAGAGCTGGGTTACCTCAGACTCATGACCGGAAAAGCGGAGATTGCGCCGGCGACTGTGTCCCGTCATAATGAAAGTCCTGTTGCTCGCGGACGGTGTGTTTTGTGTAACAATCGTTCCGGCAGCCTCGCTCAGCTCCTCAGCACTCGCCCCTGCTCTGCTTCATATACAGTAATGTTAATAATTGCATCCATAAACATGATTTCTGCCCGAGTCCTATCCCGATTCTTTTCCACTGGCTGTGAGGTGAAGACCACATGTCCCAACATTCTGAGCCCAAACTTGACGTCATCAAACTACGCCTTTGGTTTTGAACAGGCGCCCTCTAGCGTACGGAAAAGTTGCATAGTGTACCTTTAACAGGGACCATGCACAAGAGTTAGCTAAATAGCTCATTTGGATCTGTGGTCCAATGAAATAAGTATTCTATATTTTAGTTTAATCATGTTTTCTTTTTTTTTTAATAATTTGTATTTTTATAGGATTTTATGGGACTAAATTATATTTATGGAATAGTTATGATCCATTTATTATCTGTTACTCACTTTTTGAGCACAGAACTGAAACTGTTGTAAATCTTGCTTTGAAGCACAGACTTCAGTTTGGTCTCTTTTTAAAGAAGACACATGGCAGATTATTGCTGAAGTGAGAAGTTAAACTGATAGTGCTGGTGATTGATTAATCACATTAAAAATAAAGGTTTGTGTTTACATAATATATGTGTATGCACTGTGTAATTTATAGTTATGTTATAGAAATGTACGTTTACTATCATGAAAAATCCACATATTTTCCAAAGCATGTTTTACTCTAAAGCGGTGAGAAAATCGTATATATAAAGCTTGTAATATATGCTTAGTTGTCACAATGCTGGGGCTGTTTTTTATTATTCAAAATATAATTTCATCTTTTATTTAATGAACATGTACAAAAATGATTTGCTGTTATTTCTTCACTGTCTATGAAAGAATGTTCCAGTTCCATGATCCAAATCTGTCCTGTTTAGGTACCACCTGAGGGATGTTATCGTAGGGAAGATTTACTTCCTTCTTGTGAGGATAAAGATTAAGCACATGGAAATCGATATAATAAAACGGGAAACAACTGGAACAGGACCCAGTGTGTACCACGAAAATGACACCATTGCCAAATATGAGATCATGGATGGGGCACCGGTGAGAGGTAAAGCTAAAGTTTTGATCTGTATTATATGATGATATAATACTATTCTAACACTTTCATCAAATGTATTATTTTCATACACACTTAACAAGGTTATGTCTTTGATCCCTTATTTATTCCAGGCGAGTCGATCCCCATCCGCTTGTTTCTCGCTGGATATGAGTTGACCCCCACCATGAGGGACATCAACAAGAAGTTCTCTGTGCGTTACTACCTGAACCTAGTCCTTATCGATGAAGAAGAGCGGCGATACTTCAAACAACAGGTTTCCACATAATGGAACTTAATACACATTTCTTCCATCCGTCTTGAAGCATGAGTAAAATATGACCACATCCCTGTTCATTCCCAACAGGAGATCACACTCTGGAGGAAAGGAGATATTGTGAGGAGAAGTATGTCTCAACAGGCCACCATTGCCGCCCAGAGGTTCGAGGGTTCATACTCTGGACCTGCGTCAGCACAAGCCAAAGAGGAGGATAGCTAAACACAAGGCACTGTACCTTCCCTTAACAATTCAAACGAACCTTGTTACGTCAAAATAATGTTTTATAAGTCTTGAAGGGATCAATGTGACAAACATGAGATCAAAATGAGAATCAAGCTTGTAAAAGGCAGACTGCTTAAATGTGTATAGAATACAAAATATTTTTTTATTTCTCTTTCCAATACTGTGTACATTTTCCCTTACACAATAGTGAGTGACTCATTCTATTCTGGTTTGTGAGCCTCGATACATTCCTCTTGATATGCTCAAATTTTGCTCAAGTCTAGTGCACTGAAAAGCCAGAATCTAGCTTCTATACTGTGTTCTGTTTAATGAGCCCAAAATGAGATTTACTGTGATCTTTTGTGTAATATATCTAGCGCTTCATGTACTTTTCATAGAGCTCTGCACAGTATTATTCTGTCATTTAGGGTTTTACAAATGAAGGCCTCCATAGAAGTGTGTAACAAGGGAACGTCTTGTCAACTACTAACTTATGCAAGGCAATGCCTTTTGTCTTTTTCATGAATATTTTTATTGTTGAAATATTTTCTGTCATCTTAACTGTTTATTTCCTATTAAAATGTCCAATCATCATCACAGCTGCACAAGATTCCAGTATTCTCAAGTGCATTTAAATGCTGTAATAGAGAAAATCCTTTTTGTGATTGTTTGCTATGCATTTTTTAAGGTGAATTGCCCATTCTTACATGTATGTCATTTGTATTACTAAATAATTGTTTAATAGCATATTAGATGTCCAGGTGATGAAGTATGACTAACCATAAAAAAAACCTTCTGCAAAAGGCTCATTTAATCAGCCCTATTGTAATAAAATTTACTAACCTCTGCATCCAAGATGATTTCCTTTTTTTCTTCAAAATTAAAATAACCTGTGATTATTGACCTCTCAAGACTGTAGTGAAATCTGTATTAAGTGGTCTGAAGGAGACAAGAAAAAAAAACATTTTAATAACAAAATACTTAGAATGTTTTATTATTTACTCATTTGGTCACATCAAAACAGGTTACATAAAGAAATAACCGACTAGAAAGAAGTAAGAGAGAGAATCATAAGGTGGGATGAAGCACTTTCATGATGATTTTCATATTGGATCTTCATTCTCCAAACTCAGGACAAAGTCAAATTCCTCTGAAAAAGGCAAAATTACAAATTATGAGCTAACAATTATATTAAATTTACTTTCCACAAATCCATATAGCTGAACAGCTGGGAATACATTTTATTTAATTATTTTACATCACATTTTTATCAATACTACACTACATGAAAAAGGAAAATACACCAATGAGCCAAAACAGTATAACCACCTGTATAAATGTTTTTAAAGTTTGAGGAACACGTTCAAATCTATCCAATCATTACGAGAAAGAAGGCATACACTCACCTAAAGGATTATTAGGAACACCATACTAATACTGTGTTTGACCCCCCTTTCGCCTTCAGAACTGCCTTAATTCTACGTGGCATTGATTCAACAAGGTGCTGAAAGCATTCTTTAGAAATGTTGGCCCATATTGATAGCCTTCGTTGCACTAGTGCATCGGTGAGCCTTGGGCACTCAACACCCTGTCGCTGGTCCGTGGTTTGTCCCTCTCGCACTTCTATTGGTAAATTCTCAACACTGCTGACCAGGAGCGACCCACAAGCCTTGCCATTTTAGTGATACTCTGACCCAGTCACCTTGCCATAATTTATAGCTCAGATCTTTATTCATGCTCACTTCTCCTGCATCCAACACACTGATTAATAAACATGTAGGCCAAGTATGGTAACCCATACTCAGAATTTGTCCTCTGCATTTAACCCATCCAAGTTAGTAGCGAGAAGTGAACACAAACCGTGGACACACACACACACGGAGGGATGGGCAGCCATTTTTTAGCTGTGGCACTCAGGGAGTGATTGGGGGGCACCTCTGTCATTTCCTGCCAGTGTCATGACAAATCAGGTCCTCCCTCAAAATTGTGTCTCCCCAAACTGTCAGTTAATAATTATAAGTATATATGTATATTAATTAAAAATGCGCATAGCTAACTATATAATGCATGTGAAAACATGCATAAAACCAATTGAACGTAATTTCTTACACTTGATTACCTGTTAATTAATTAATAATGATAATAATATTAAGTGAATAATTTTACATCATTAATTAGTTATAATTTAAATATTTGGACATTGAACACTTAAACACATTTACATTAAAGATGGCTGAAAATATATGTAGTGCAAATGTGTGTATAAACTAAGCTATCAGGCTAATCGCTTATATGTATGCTATGCTAGTATATATAAGCTAACTAATACAGACATAAATGGTCATTATAACGTCGTTGAAACAGCATTTATCAACAAGCCTACATGACATTGTAGGAATTGTAATCAGGCGCTAAAGAGTGCCTATTAAAAGCAATTTGAACCAATGGGATTGCTTGGGGTCCTAAAGGAGGCCCGATTTCAGGTGGGACCCAATTTGTCACAACACCGGTATTGAGAATCAAACCCACAACCTCCGAGTTACCAGTCTGAATCTCTAACCATTAGTTTGATTGGTTGCTTACCATCTAATCTACCCAGACCTTAATATGTGGCCTTGATAGGAGATGATTAACAATATTCGCTTCACCTGTGACTGGTCATAATGTTTTGGCTCATCAGTATATTTTACTTATGCATAAGAATCAATGAGCTGGTTTGGTGTGTATTAAATAGGAGTAACCTGCAGTGAGGGGCTGAACTGATAGTCTGGCCCTGGTGAAGAGGGCCATATCTTTCAGAGGGCCACCCTTAGCTTTGTGCTGTAAGTGATACTTCTTCAGCTCAGCCAGAGAGATGAAACGCTCGGCCATCCTTTCAAACTGGACATCCACCTATTTAAAGTTAATCTTTGGTCAGTTTGGTGGAATAAATAAAGATATTATGTCTTTCTGTGGTCTGTGTAAAGACACACCATACTCCATTTAGGGTTGTCTGCTTTGCTGGAGGGGTCGTAATGAACATCTTTCTTGTCAAATTGCGTATGGTCCACATAAGCCTCCTTTACGATCTGTAAAATATTATTCATAAATGATTCTCACTTAGTTATTATGTATGTGGTAAAAAATGTAAAGCTTCCATTGGAGTGACTCCTCACCTTCATGAGGCCAGCAATACCTGGCTCTTTGCAGTTACTGTGGTAAAAGAAAGCCCGCTGGCTCACCTTCATGTCTCTCATGAAATTACGTGCCTGAGGTGAAAAGTCTTCAGTATAAGTGATTGTTCTGCATGTGCTTATTGATAAACGTAATATTAATCACAGTCTACCTGATAATTCCTCACTCCATCCCAGCATCCCGTTTGATTGGGAAGGGCTTTTAGGTCCTCAATTCCAAACTGTAGAGGTGACAAGATATTATGTTATGCTGTAGCACCACTTCACATCTGAGTTCATTAGGTTTACCTTCACCTATTAACATTACTTAAAAAGTCTCTTCCAATAAAACAGCTTTTAAAATAGAACATTACTGAACAAAAGCATTTTTCCCCCATTTTCTTTCTATATTCCCACTCCCACCACATAAGAAAAAAAAACATTTTGTAAAAGTCCAAGTCCAAATTATGACAGTTATAGTTATGACAGTCAAAAATATGATCATAATAATTGTTAATAAAAGTGGAAATTATGATAGGCCAAGTCAAAATTATGAGGTAAAAAGTTATAATTGTTGGAAGTTTAACAATATCTTATGTCATAATACATTGCAATATAAAAATGCAACAATGTGTATGGTATTGAATAGAGTACTGTATTGTGAGATTAGTATCATGTATCAAACTGAATCGTTACATGACCGTATAGGTACAAATATGGCATAAAGAGTCGAAATTAGATACTAAACCATGGGCATATTTTTGATAGAAAGTCAAAATTATGAAATTCTATTCTCTTGAGTAGGGTTGCAAAGTTTCCAGAAACTTTACAAAATTTCAAAACATTTCTAGAAATGTTCAGCCCCTTTGCAACCCTTCTTGAGTAGGTACTTATTTTGAATAAGTAATTACTTCACGACTGCTAAAAAAAAAAAGTATTTTCTATGTAGTATGAATGTGCATAGTATGAATGTAATCTGAACGTCCTACATTTGCCATGTTGTCATTATCATGTGACCTACCAGAGTCGGTAATGTCGCTTCACTGCCATTCACAAATCCTCTCCCGTGGCCTCATAGGATAGTAAAGTGTCCATCATATGCACACTTCAGAATCTAGCCATGAAGAATTAGGTCATCCGGGTACTTTTTGCCTACTCTTCTATGCATGCTTTTTATCTCAAGATTGTCTTTCCCCGGCAGTTTTAAAGGCTTGAACCTAGTCCCAGACTAAAATGCTTGTTTGAGCTGCCTTAGCTGAAAGCAACTTGCACTGCACTGAACAATCCCTTTCATTTCTGAATGTTTACCTCAGCTGTTAGACACCAGACTGACTGCAAAGACACCCCATCCCTCAAAATGCACACCAGTAATGTTTTTTTTTTTCTTCTCATTTTCTGGCGTGTTTATAAAAGCTCATTAAACTAAAGCCCAATCCTGGCTTAATCGAAGACATGTCCGTGAATAATTATGATTTAAAATCTCACTTTTTGTAGTTCTCTGTAATGTTGTGTTGTTATTGTTGGAGTTAAACTCTTGCAAACAATAATTTACAACAGCACAACAACAAAAAACTTACCTTCACGTCCACTCCATTTTCAATCCGACTCTCAGGTTCAGACTTCATCAGCCAGTGGCTGTAAGATGCTTTGCATGACTCATCATTTTTACTTTTCTCCACATCATCTTTTACTGCTGCTGGCCTTTTTCTTTTGCCAGTTTTTATTTGTGCAACATCGTCAGACTCCTTATTGTGTTGGGCGTCTGCATCAGCTAAAACAATAAGCAATTAATTTAATTATTTAAAGCGATGACTTATCGCGCATAAAACTATAAAACGATGCTACCCTTGCATTAAGGAGATTACTCACTGTGTTTATTAGATCTGGCGCTGCTTCGTGTTGTTTTCTTGGGTGGCATGTTTCACTGGCAATGCGAGGAAATACAAGCAACTCGTGATAAAACAGCGCCCTGGCAGATCACATGCGGTCTGGAGAATTATAACAAAGTCCCTGGATTTAGTCTGCTTTTATTTAAAACCTAAACACGGGGTGTGGGGTATAAAAAGAGAACATTAATTACTATTAAAACTGCTTATGTGCTATAAAAATGACCCAAAACTGCGTTAATGATTCACGTAAAGATATCTGTTGAAGGTGAACTACAAGTCCAGTCTGTTTAGAACTTCATTACCCATAATCTCCGCGGTGACGGAACGCGTCACTTAACCAACATGGCGGCGGCTAGGGCTCTCGTAAGAGGTGTCCGATTGGGCACATATAGCATCGGTAGAAGTCGCAGTTTAATATTTAACAGTGTACAGAGACGAGGAATATCAGCGTGCATTGATCGTAAGTCAAATTATTCAAAGACCGTGATAATAATAACAATAGTCCTTGAGAGACAACCACACAAGCAGTCAATCATTTAGGACTGCTAGAGTGGATGTGTGTTTCAAATACTTTTTATTGAGCTAGTATATAGATTTAAATACATTTAATCTATTTTTTTTATTATATGTTAAATTTGTGGCAAATGTATTATTATAAACCTCTGTCAATTTGCCTAATTTATGATGAGTCAGTCCCTGTCACAGTTTGAAAAGGGGGGTCTGTTTATGATTTATCTTATAATTTATCTAATTTTATCAAAGTAAAATGCATTAAAATGTAATTTTAACTGACTTTTTTGTTTAGTAAACTCAGTTGTGCAGGCTTGTTGAGTCAATATAATGCTTCATTAAGCGTCAGTGTTGACAGGTTACTGAAATTGTACAGTAATATGTAAAATGTACAAACAAATGTCCTTTAATATATTTAGTTATATTCTACAATTTCAATAGCAGATAGATGCCAATTTTAAAAGAATCGTCCTTCTTAGATCGTCATTGGTTTGCTTTTAATGAGCTCAACCAATCATATTAGGGGGTGTGTATAAAGCGCATTTGATTGGCTCATTTCAGACGCCGTTTCCTTTGATCCGTGTTGGTCATGTGTCTCATTACTACAGATGCTTTTGCTAATACATACATACAGTCCATAAACTACACAATTACCAATTACACACGTATAAGTATACATACTGTCTGCATTATTTCCACCACAGCCTCTATAGGTCTCACAGATGAACAGAAAGAGTTTCAGAAGGTGGCATTTGACTTTGCTGCCAACGAGATGGCACCACATATGGCAGAATGGGACCAAAAGGTAACCTGAACATCTGAAAATAGTGGTTATTGTTTATGTGTCACGCTGAAACCTTCACCAGAGTGGAGTACTGTACATTCAAACTTAATATTTTCACTTAGGAAATGTTCCCTGTGGAGGCCATGAGGAAAGCGGCACAGCTGGGATTTGGTGGGATTTACGTGCACCCTGATGTTGGAGGCTCTGGACTCTCTCGTCTGGACACCTCTATCATATTCGAGGCTTTATCCACAGGCTGTGTGAGCACCACCGCTTATATCAGTATTCACAAGTGAGTCTCCCCTGCCACCCGCTCCTGCTAGCTTACTTATAAAATACTTTAAAGTTGTTGTGCTATGTAATGTAGGACCACATTTAATTTAACATGAAGTGGCACATGAGCTTGCATTTTGTTTTCCTTCTTTGTGGTTTACATAGTGTTTATGGGTTGTGTTTTCACAGCATGTGTGCCTGGATGATAGACACATTTGGAAACAAGGAGCAGAGGGAGAAATACTGTCCTGATCTCTGCTCTATGCAGAAATTCGCCTCATACTGTCTCACAGAACCTGGTAAGATCAAAATCACATCCGTTGTGGGCTTTATCAGTGTTATCCTAAACTAAGACTTAATTCAAGATTATATATATATATATATATATATATATATATATATATATATATATATATATATATATATATATACATACATACATACACACATAGATGTGTGTGTATAGATGTGTATGTATATTATATATATATATATATATATATATATATATATATATATATATATATATATATATATTATATATATATATATATACACACACACACACGTACCATTTATTGAAAAATTGCATTTATTCATATTTTCAGTTAGATTTTTTTTGTTTTCATTTTATTGTTTGTAATTTAGTAATTATGTTATGTGCCGATGTTAATTGTGTTTTGATTAGTTTTTGTGTGTATAGAAATAATAAATAACAATGGAATACTTTCATTATCATATGAGAAACTTAGAAATTGTTGAACTACTAAAATTACTAAAGCTAGATATTTTAAAATGATAAATGATAAAAATGAAAAAAGCACATAAAATTACTAAAATTAAAATGAAAAATCTAAAAATAAAAGCCAATTTAATATAATATTCTATAATTACACACACACACACACACACACATGTATATATATATTAGCATTTAGTAATATTTTCAATTAGATTTTACTTTTATATTTAAGTTATTTATTTTAAGTTTTTATAATTTAGTAATTATCTAATGTGCTTGTTATTGTGTATTGTGTGTGTATAGTTATAATACTAAAATAACACTGTAATTTTTCAGTGCACATATAAATGACTGTTTATGTTGTCAAAGAAACATTTAGAAATTTTACACTTAAAATGTTTTCTTTAATGCCCTAGATATTTTAGACATATTTTAAATAATGTTTTTTTATTATTATTATTATTATTAATATTCCTTAACCCCAGGTAGCGGGAGTGATGCTGCTTCACTTTCAACCAGCGCGAAGCGCCAAGGAGATCATTATATTCTGAATGGCTCCAAGGTACATGGAGAAATGATTGAGACATTGACAAAAAAAATCTCCATGCAGCCTCCCGACAGTTTTCCATGTTTTCCCTCAGGCGTTCATCAGTGGAGGTGGAGACACAGATGTTTATGTGGTCATGTGCAGGACAGGTGGGAAGGGGTCTAAGGGGATCTCCTGCCTGGTGGTTGAAAAAGGAACCCCTGGATTCAGCTTTGGCAAAAAAGAGAAGAAGGTAAGTCCAATCTCAGTCCTGGAGAGGTCATCCTGCAGAGTTTCAGGAGCAATTTTGGAAACCCCTTTTATTTAGAACGAGTGATTTTCAAAAATGTGTTAAGGATTGTCCAGCAGGTGGCAGAATTGAGTTGTTTATTTATAAACCGTGTACTAACATTCTGCAGGTAGGGTGGAACTCGCAGCCAACCCGTGCCGTGATATTTGAGGACTGTGCTGTCCCGGTGGCCAATCGGCTTGGAGCAGAGGGGGAGGGCTTCAGCATTGCCATGAAAGGCCTAAATGGAGGCAGAATTAACATTGGTGATTTGTTTCATAACTTGGATTTGAAACCTTTTTGATTCCCTATTAGTTTTAAGCCTGTTTAATGCAAGCGCTCTTGTACCCACAGCTTCCTGCTCTCTTGGAGCGGCTCATGCATCTGTGCTTCTGGCTCGAGATCACATGTGTGTGCGTAAACAGTTTGGAGAAACACTATCGAACAGCCAGGTACCAGCTGAACTGTCTAGCACCGATCTTTCTAGTAGGTCTCAATCAAACGTCCAGAAATAGGAAGGTGTAACTGTTGTCTGCGTTCAGTTCCTGCAGTTTAAGCTGGCTGAGATGGCCACTAAGCTGGTAGCCTCTCGGCTGCTGGTGCGCCAGGCGGCGTTGGCTCTGCAGGACGGGCGACCGGAAGCCGTCTCGCTCTGCTCAATGGCCAAGCTCTTCGTGACAGATGAATGTTTTTCAGTAAGTGTATATACACATTGCTCCATCAGCTGAGTGACGTTGTAACATAAATACATAAGTCTTTTACGATCATCTCTTTCAGATATGTAACCAGGCTTTACAGATACATGGAGGTTATGGTTACCTAAAGGACTATGCGGTGCAGCAGTACGTCAGAGACATTAGAGTCCATCAGATATTGGAGGGTAATGACTTATTTTAAGGTGTCCTTGTTACAGTGTAATTATACATTAAAGTACTGAGTAATATTAATTGACTACATGTACTTACTATAGGGTTAGAGTTAGGATTATTGTTAATTTAAGGTTAGTTGCATTTAAATTATGCATAACTGATGGTTATTACTATAGTAACTACATGTGTAGTAACTAATTTAGTCGTAGCTGTAATGTTTCCAAAAGTATCTATTATTATTGCATACTAATACTTATAAATAATTTTTTAAAGTTAGAATTATAAATTATTAGTGGTTTATGTGGGGTTGGGTGACATGCAGTATTATTTTCATGATCTTTTTTAATTTAAAATTGTCTTTTCTTCTGTTCAGGTACAAATGAAGTGATGAGGATGATCATTGCGAGAAGTTTGCTCACTGAATCATAATGTTCATAAATGGAATGAATTCACACACACACACACACACACACACACACACATGTGTGTGTATATATATATATATATATATATATATATATATATATATATATATATATATATATATATATATATATATATCCAACATTGTGACTGAGATTACTGATCCTTCACACTCCACCATCTGTTGATTTTGATTATGAGCTGTGGACAGTGTTTTATATGGAATGATCAGAAAGGTTATGCCTTAAACACATGAATTAGTAAATCCAGATTTTACTGTTTATTAGAGAAATTGAGATATTGAGTTTGTTTAGGGTAAAACTTCTGGCAGGTAACAAGATGATATTTGAAGAGAAAACACTGGGTAAATGTCAAAGCATAAGGCATTTAGAAAAGTTACTGAAACACTAGTTTAGTTGAAATCAAATAATTGTCGATTTATGTACAAACGGTTATCAGATTCATTCAATATGACAGCTTTCTTTGTGAGATGATTTTCAAAGCACAGAAGATCAAATCACAATTCAAGTGTGGCTTTATACTGTTTGTCCTCATTACAGAGTATAAATCTGATTCTCTTTTTAATATGACTGTTGTTTCTTCTATTTAACCGCCTTGTGTTCTCTGTGAAATAAAGATTAAAATTGTGTTGATTAAACTTTCCACAAAGGCTGTTTGGGTTTCACTTTGAAAATCTACTTTTTTGTTAACAACACGTGAATGTAAGTGTCATAAATGTTTTAAAAAAAGCAACATTTTGATAAAAAAAAACTGTCAAAGATTTAATTTGGATCATATTCGATAGTTAAAAAAATAGATGGAGTTGGTCAAGGCTATCAACACCTAATGTTTGCATAGTCCTATAGCCAATTCTGAAGCCTAAACGCAGTCACCAGAAGTAGTAAAAAGCTAAAGGCAATCTATAAATGAACTACACCATCACTAAGCTTCCGACAACTCTCAGTCTTTATCTAAAACATTTTACAGAAAGTTTGAGTTAGAATAGTTTTATAAGACCAAATTAATAAGCATTAATACCAAGGCTGTAAAAGCGGACTGAGTTCACCTGTTTGACGTGATGACCTTTAATCTCCCCGAAAGCCTCCATAGCCTTTTTCAAGACACATAACAGCTTAAAAAAATCATGAGTGGGGTAATACTGATGGATTTTCTTTACGCAGTAGAAGAAAACATGAAAGTGTCTTGAGCTCATGCTCACCACAGACCTTATTTCAGCCATTTAAACAAAATCCCATAAAAAAAACATTTGACTGTAGGAAGATGGAACAGGAAGTGCTAAAATGCTAACTCGCTTCCGCATTAGCACAAAGTGGTGTCATTCCTGCACCACTATGGCGGTTAAGCGTTCTCACAAATGACTGTCAATGGCAGGAAAGAGATAAAAAGCTGATTGTATCTATATTTCAAAGGTTATAATATCTTCAACTCATAATAAGAAGTAGAGATGTAGCCTATGCTTAGGTAAAAAAAATATATTTTTTTTTATTGTAGGCTCAAATATTAAGCAGAGAAATGCAAAATAAGTGTCTGAGGAGACTAAACAAGTGGACTAAAGTGAGACACTTTCACGTTTGGTCTTCATTATTCGACTGGAAGTCTGATCCCTCCACTTTGCTGATGAGGTGCTGAATTGTTGTTCACCTGACTTTTGAAGAAAAAACGATGAACGAAAAATCGTGCTTCTAGTTTACAGAGGTTTAAATAGACATCTAAGCTCATTTGCATACGCTTTCTGGATGTGCTTCTTCCTGTTCCAGGTGACATAGGAAACTGTCACACCAATTAGCAGAAGAACAAGGAAGATTCCCATCAACACTCCACCAATTACAGCTGTACTTCTTGTCAAATGATCTCAGTATTCAGTAATTTCAGAATGTGTGTGTGTGTGGTACTCACAGGTCACTCTGAGGGTTATGCTGCACACTGCTTGGCCGAGCTCATTAGATGCTTCACATGTGTAGGTACTAGCAAAGGCATCAGACAGGTTGCACAATATCAGAGAGCCGGTGTGCTGATCAGAAGCACATAAGACATTAGTTTTAGCCATAGACTGTAAAAAATATGGCCGTAGTGTCTGTGACGTCACCCATATGGTTCTGAAGAGCATTTTTGAACTTGAAGCCTCAAAGTCGGCAGTTGCCATTTTGGCAGCGTGTCACCGTGCGTCACTCCTGGATAATAGAAAATGAGCAAAGAGGTGGGGCTGGAGCTGACGTGGTGTGATGACTAACAGACAGCAGACAAACGGTCACTCAAAGTGGCCACACCCTTAATTATGCAGAACTTTAAGGCTTTACATAAATGTAAATGATTGTGTTATAAAAAAAATTCTCTCCTCTCACAGTTGTCATGAAGGGCAAAATTAGCCGTTAAGACCAAAACACAATTTGTACCAGGCTGTAAACATGTTTTTTCCTGCTGTAAAGTTGGGCATTTTAACATGGGGCTCAATGAGATTCTGCTCCCTTCTGGAGCCTGTCCCTAGTGGCCAGTCGATGAACTGCAGTTTAAGTCACTTCCGTATTGGCTTCAAGAGAGACTGGGGGAGGTTGCTGCTTGGTTTTAGCAAAGACTGTATATACAAGAAGGTGCACTCCAATTACTTATGAATAGGAGAAAGTGCAATGCCCAATATGGCGAATAAGCCAAGCCTTCTAAATGAAAGAGCCAATCGTTGATTAGTAAAGACATTGCATCTCTGCAGAACAGGCAGTGTTCTGAGACGCGCACTGAGGACTGCGCTTTGGCTTTGTCCAGGTTGAAAAATTCAGTTTTTGTCAAGATTTGAGTGTTTAGAAACCAAATTCATGAGACAGTTGTTGTCAGATTTCATTGGTGATTACAAATATGAAATTTTATCGTATTTTGGCGAACAGTTTTGGAGAATTGGATGTTTACCCATTTAAAGAGATGAAAGGAGCTACACTTGCATGACGAGAGGCATTACAAAGATGGCTGCCGAGTAAAATTACTTGTCTTAAAGGGACTTGGTAGCAGTTAAAGTTGCACATGCGCAATACAGCGTATGCAGCCTTCAAGCGTGACCTCCGGAGGATGCAGCCTCCATAGGCTGCGGAAAGCCCAGTGTCCTTTAGTTACTGTTGCTAACTCCGTTTGTTTGTCTGAGGTAGCAACAGTAACTAAGGGGCGCTGGGCTTACCATTAGGTCAATTGTGTTTGAACTTCTGTTTTTGTTGTAGCTCTGTATATATCTATGGCATCGCTGTAATTCTGGTGAAGTGAATTTACTTATTGTAGAGTTAACGACAGTTATCATGGGCATTGTGATGTTTTAAACGAATGTCATAAAAAATGTCAGATCTTACATTCATGCTGTGGAAATACAAACCGGAAGAAAGAACACTAAAGAGAGGTGGGGCTACATAAGGTCTATTTGTAATGGTGAGAGTGCTGGCCTGCAGTGTTATTGCAGCGGGTAACTTCAATGAAACTGTCTGGAGGCAGAGCGGCTGCGTTCTGCTCTCTGTGCCAAGAATCAATGGTGTGGGGAGTCCATGAGACGACTCAGAGTGACATCATTTCCCACGTAAGTTCTTCCCTGCAGCCGACATACTGGCAGGGATGGAGGAACTGATGATGGAGAGAACATACAGCACCATCCACGAGTGGATAACCAGTAGTTCAGTCATCAGGCAAAATAATAGGAGGTTCGCAGAAAAGCTTAGAGAATTTGTTTTTTTTAAATGTAGTAAATAAATAAATATTACCAGATTAATACGATATTATTTTATTATTAAAATGTACCAAATGACACATTATTACTGGTTTATTATGAGTTTTAAAGACAAGAAAAGTGATACGAGTATTTAATATTTTAGTTAATTATTAATTATTTAGTATGTTTCTCTCAGTGTTGTTATGTTTAAATAAAACTAAAAATTAAGCTGTTAAAAATGTTTTTGTTTACATTTTAGATGAAAAACAAAAAATGTTGCATTGGAAATTGACTGAAATAAGTTGAAGTACAAAAAATAGAAATAAATATATAAAATGAAAAAAGCACAACAATATTGTTTTATTGTTAATTATATATCTATTATATTATATATTAATTATTATATAGGCCTAAAACTGAAGGCTAATTCAAAATATTAATAAATATAATAGTATCTAACTAATAATAAAATAACACTTGGGCGTCAGATTTTTATATCTAAGTACTCTATAATGACAGAAAAAAATTGAGTTTCAATTGAATAGAAATTAAGTAAATATTTTATAAATATAAATAATAATTAATACTTTTTTAATAATAAACCAGACAATATTTTATACATATTTATACATTTTTATCTTACACATGTGTCTTCATACACGAAAGTACATTTAAAAATGGGGGTCAGTGGCATCAAAAAGTTTGGTTTCACTTTATGTTGATGGTCCCTTTACATTACATTTTACATTTACATTTAGTCATTTAGCAGACGCTTTTATCCAAAGCGACTTACAAATGAGAGTAATAGAAGCAACCAACACTAGTCAAGGGCAACAATATGCAAGCGCTGTAACAAGTCTCACGAAACAAAACACAGGACAGTTTTTTTTTTTTTTTTTTTTTAATTAACAAACAGTAACGAATAGAGTGATAAGTGCTATTCTTTATTGGTCAAGTGCTGCTGGAAAAGAAGTGTCTTGAGATGTTTTTTGAAAATGGCTACAGACTCGGCTGCTCGAACTGAGACAGGCAGGTCATTCCACCAGGTGGGAACGGTCCAGGAAAAGGTCCTAGTGAGGGATTTCATGCCTCTTTGAGATGGCACCACTAGGCGTCGTTCACTTGCAGAACGCAAGCTTCTGGAGGGTGTGTAAGTCTGAGCAAGTGAGTTTAGGTATACTGGTGCAGAGCCTGCGGTTGCTTTGTAGGCGAGCACCAGAGCCTTGAATTTGATTCGCGCAGCTATCGGCAGCCAGTGAAGACTGATGAAGAGAGGTGTGACATGAGCTCTCTTCGGCTCGTTGAAGACCACTCTCGCCGCTGCGTTCTGGATCAGCTGCAAGGGTTTAACAGTGGATGCTGGAAGGCCCGCTAGAAGAGAATTACAGTAGTCCAGTCTGGAGAGTACAAGAGCTTGGACCAGGAGTTGAGTGGCCTGCTCTGATAGGAAGGGTCTAATCTTCCTAATGTTGTATAGCGCAAATCTGCAGGACCGGGTTGTTGCAGTAATGTGGTCAGTGAATTTAAGCTGATCATCAATCACAACTCCAAGGTTCCTGGCAGTCCCGGACGGAGTTATGGTTGATGAACCGAGCTGAATGGAGAGAGTATGTCGAAGTGCTGGGTTGGCTGAGACCACAAGCAGTTCTGTCTTTGCCAGATTGAGTTGAAGGTGTTGTTCCTTCATCCAGGCAGAAATGTCTGTCAGGCAGGTAGCGATCCGAACCCCAACTGTGGGATCATCTGGTTGAAATGAGAAGTAGAGTTGAGTGTCATCAGCATAGCAGTGATAGGAAAAGCCATGTTTCTTGATGACAGATCCTAGAGATGACATGTAGATGGAGAAGAGAAGTGGTCCAAGCACTGAGCCCTGAGGAACTCCAGTAGCAATATGATGTGACTTAGACACTTCACCTCTCCATGACACCCTGAAGGACCTACCTGAGAGGTAAGACTTGAACCACTGGAGAGCAGTTCCTGAGATCCCCATCTTCATGAGTGTTGACAGGAGGATTTGGTGGTTAACTGTGTCAAAAGCAGCAGACAGATCCAGCAGGATAAGTACTGAGGATTTGGAAGCTGCTTTTGCCTGTCTCAGTGCTTCAGTAACCGAGAGCAGGGCAGTCTCAGTTGAGTGGCCGCTTGAATCCAGATTGGTTGTTGTCCAGGAGGTTGTTCTGTGCAAGAAACATAGAGAGTTGGTTGAACACTACTCTCTCAAGTGTCTTAGCAATAAAAGGCAGAAGGGACACCGGTCTGTAGTTTTCTAAAAGTGCTGGGTTCAGAGAGGGTTTCTTAAGCAGTGGGGTTACCGAGCCTGCTTGAATGCTGTGGGGAAAGTCCCGGTGTGAAGAGAGGTGTTGACGATGTGGGTGAGTGCAGGAGTAATTGGAAGTAATGGCCTGAAGCAGGTGAGTGGGGATAGGATCAAGCGGACAAGTAGTGGGGTGTTTGGAAAGGATGAGTTTGGAGACTTCTGTTTCAGAGAGCAGAGAGAAAGAGGGTAGCGTGTGTGTGACAGTTGATGAGATGTGTATGTCAGTTTGTGGTGCGGAGAATTGGCTGCTAATGGAGGAGGTTTTGTTTGTGAAGAACGATGCAAAGTCGTCAGCTGTAAGAGTTGATGACGGAGGGGGGGGAGGAGGGCAAAGAAGAGAGGAGAATGTTCTGAAAAGTGCACGAGAGTCAGAGCAGTTGTTGATTTTGTTGTGATAGTATGTAGTTTTGCAGTGGAGACATGTGCAGAGAAGGAAGCAAGAAGAGACTGATACAAGGTAAGATCAGTAGAGTTCTTAGATTTGCGCCACTTTCTCTCTGCCACCCTGAGGCCAGAGCGATGTTCGCGGAGAACATCAGACAGCCAGGGGCAGAGGGTGTGGTGCGGGCTGGTCTAGATGAAAGGGGCAAAAGCTGTCTAAACAAGATGTTAGAGTGGAGCAAAGAGTGTCAGTAGCACTGTTAGTGTCCAGAGCTGAGAACTGAGCAGGTGGAGGAAGTGAGGATGAAACCATAGTGGATAGGCGAGAGAGAGAGAGAGGCGTAGATTACGCCGAAGGTGATCTGTGGATTAGTATGAGTTGTATCAGGAGTGAGTATGAGGTTAAGAGTGAGGAAGTGGTCTGAGGTGTGCAATGGAGTCACTAAAGTGTTGTTGTCTGTAGAGCAGTAGCGTGTGTAGATAAGGTCCAAATGATTACCTGATTTGTGAGTAGCCGTGGTAGATACTCGCTAAGGTTAAAGGAGGTGAGTAGAGAGGTGAAGTCTGCAGCCTGGGGTTTATCAAGGTGGATGTTGAAGTCACCAAGCAGCACCAGAGGAGTGCCATCTTCAGGAAAGTTGGAGAGTAACATATCCAACTCCTCCAAGAAGTTGCCCAGTTGACCTGGGGCGATAAATAACTACAACATGGATTTTAGCAGGGTGAGTGATAGTGATTGAGTGTGATTCAAATGAGCTGTTGCCAGAGAGAGATGGTATGGGCTCAAATTTCCAATCCTTTGTGATGAGCAAAGTAGTACCTCCACCTCTCCCAATTGGACGAGGTGAGTGCGAAAGGAGAAATTAGTTGAGAGGGCCAGGAGTGGCCGTGTCTTCTGGTTTGATCCAGGTCTCAGTTAGGGCCATGAGACTTAGATTAGAATGAGTGGAGATAGCTGAAATAAAGTCTGCTTTGTTTACAGCCGACTGGCAATTCCAGAGACCAATTGGAATGGACAGTAATGTGGTAGAGGAAATCGGTACCCTAAGCAGATTATTAGGATTACGGCATCGTGAATACGCGAGCGTGGTTTACGGGTGGTAGTGGTAATAGTGGAGATTTGAAAGCACATGGTGAATATGGATTAAAGAATAAACAAACGAAAACAGGCAAAATACCAAAGTAAAAGAAAGCACATTCTGTTGAGTAAGTAACGTTGCATGTCTGCTAACTCTCATTAGAGTGTTAGTAGAGTATAAGTAGACTGTTAGGGTTAAAATAAGTTGACATGTAGTTGTAAAGTTACTTTTGTTAGTAGAATGTCTGTTGGGGGACCAACACAATAAAGGCTTAGCAGATATTAAAGGGGTGATGAATTGAGAAATCAACTTTCCCTTGAGCTTTTGATATATTAAAGGTCATGGTAATATAAGAATATCCTGTAAGTTTCAGAGCTGAAAACTTCATTGTTAGTCAAAGAAAAGCTTTTATAGACACCAGGCCCAGAAAACGATCGTGTTCTTCAAACTGACGTCATCATGTGGCAAAACACCACCTCTACAGAATAATAAGCCCGTCTAATTCAGTAGCCCCGCCCACCGACTCATGGAGCTGTTCGGATCGCTGGCCAGCAGCAATAAACATGCCAGGAAGATAGCAAGATATTGTGCTATTCCTAGTTGTGGAAGAACATAACCTTCCTTCGGATCCTAATATTAGGAATGTGTGGTTGAACTTTATTTTTAATGAAGTTCCAGCTCACGTGGGGAAGACATTATACATGTGTTTGCTTCATTTCACTGCGGAATCTGTGGTAAACAAGTCTCAGGTCGATGCTGGATTTGCAGACACAGTGTTGTGCCTTCTATATTGGATTCGACAGGAATGGTGTTACACACTTATGTGAATAAAACGTCTTTTTGTATATATGTAATAGTATTGCATTGTTATAGATCGTTTTGATTATGTGTACGCAGAACATACCTTTAGCACGCTTTTACAGGCTGGAGAATACCTTATTTGTTGGTTTATTGTGATTCGGGGTCAGACTCGGACATTCATGGACCAAATGTCTTGACTTGACATTTGAAGGACGCAGCGCACGTGTGTGTGTGTGTGTGTGTGTGTGTGTATGTGCTCGATTTGCGCTTATATCCACCGATCGGGAGGGCCAAGTGATACAAAAATATGGGTGGATGAGAGATAAATCATTGTGTTCGTTTGAAAAAGACGTTTACGAGCCCTTTGATCTTGAGAATCATTCCGGTCGCCGCTTTCAAAACAATCCCTCCCTCATGTGAACTGACAGGGGCATAGATATGACAGGGGAGCTGAAGCTCATTAAATATGCAAATATTATCCAATCCCACCCGTGGGTGTTTACTTCCAAGTCTCCAGTGCGGCATGCCCATCAAAACCCAGTGTTCAAGAGAGAGCCTCAAAACCAGTCTAGAAAATAGCCTACTTATTCAGTATGATGTTTTTTTAATGTAAAAACCACACAAACGTCATAAGTTGACCTTAGACAACAGTATAAAAAAATGTAAAAAGCCAGTTCATGACACCTTTAAGTCTGATACTCTATTTAGTGTTAGTTGACACACAGGTGCTATGTTACTTATAGGCAACAGAATGTTCAAAAGGGACCATCAAATTAAAGTGTTACCGAAAGTTTGAAAACCCATGATATTGCTATATGCCATCTTACCTAGCACAGTGAGGTTGATCGGACCTTGTTCGCTGCCGGACCAGTCGTTTGGGTTGGTGACCTCACAGATATAGAGCCCAGCATCAGATGTTTCAGCACTGATAATCCTGATGGAAGCGACACCTGACACGGGAGGGTTCTGCACAAGAGCCATCCTTCCGTCCCAAGAGTTCACCCAGTACACCCTCCCACTGTAGTACAGCAGCTGTGTCAAAAAGTGACACTGAGATCAACAAACTGCAGGTTTATTGTAACCGACTCTGTATATTCCCATTCTCACCCTTTTGGCTTGGAGAGCAGGAGTTCCTGGAGAAGTGAACGCCACTCCAGGGTGAAGCCCTCTGAGACGTGTGTATTATACAGTATTTGCAGGTCAGCTCAGCCGATGAACCCGACCGTACACACACTAAGGGCTTTACCACAACCGCTTGCCCTGACCTCACTACATCTGTACAGGGATAAAGGAAACATCAGGGGTCAGTTGTTCAAAAAAATGTAATCTGGATCAGAATGATCTGGATTTGGAAATCCCATGTTTTGCTATCGAGGATCAGGTAATCCATTTTACTTTTGTGCCGGTTTTTCAAAGCAAAATTGGATTGGATCACCCTGATCCAGATACACACTTTTTCTGGAGTGCTCTACGACTATACTGGGATCAGTTTAATCCGGATTTTTTTCGGATCAAAGGTATCCCAAATTTATTAAATCTTATTAAAAAGTTTTGAACAACACAAACTGATGATTTAATCCAGATACCAAGATTGGATTTTGTTATCTAATCTGATTTCAAAACCGCTTTTTCCATTTTCAAGATTTGATCCGATATTTAAAATCCGATCCGATTACATTTGAACAACTGACCCCTGGAGGTTATGCTGTATATCTTGAGAAACCTTAATACTTCATAATGAAATTAAATATAGTACAACATATGCCACAAGAGTTTGTGTCATTAAACTGATCACAAGTAACAATAAAGACATTTATAATGTTACAAAATATTTATATTTCAAATAAATGTTGTTCTTTTGTCAAAGAATGTAAAGAAATTTATAACAGTATTCACACAAAAAAAAGGCAGCACAACTGTTTTCAACATTGATAATAATACAACCCCAAATCAGAAAAAGTTGGGACAGTATGGAAAACGCTAATAAAAAGAAGAAGAAGTGATTTCTAAATTTACTTTGACTTGTATTTCATTGCAGACAATATGAACAAAAAATATTTCATGTTTTGTCTGGTCAACTTCGTCATTTGTAAATATGCATCCTTTCCTGTCAATTAGACCTGCAACACATTTAAAAAAAAGTTGGGACAGTAAAGCATTTACCTCTTTGTAATGTTGCCATTCCTTTTCACAACACTTAAAAGACGTTTAGGGACTGAAGACACCAAGTGATGAAGTGTTTCAGGTGTAATTTTGTCCCATTCTTCCTGCAAACAAGTCTTAAGGTGGGCAACAGTACGGGGTCTTCGTTGTCGCATTATGCGCTTCAAAATGCGCCACACATTCTCTATTGGAGACAGGTCGGGACTGCAGGCAGGCCAGTCAAGTACCCGTACCCTCTTCCTCCGCAGCCAGGACTTTGTAATGTGTGCAGAATGTGGTTTTGCATTGTCTTGTTGAAATATGCATTGACGTCCCTGGAAAAGATGTCTTCTTGAAGGCAGCATATTATGCTCCAAAATCTCTATGTACATTTCAGCATTAATGGTGCCTTCACAGAAGTGCAAGTTACCTTTGCCAAGGGCACTGACACAACCCAGTACCATGACAGACCCTGGCTTTTGGACTTGTTGCCATTAACAGTCTGGATGATCCTTTTCTTCTTTGGTCCGGAGCACACGGCGTCCATTCCTCCAAAAAAATACCTGAAATACTGATTCATCTGACCACAGTACAAGTTTCCACTGTGTGATGGTCCATCCCAGATGCCTCCGAGCCAAGAGACTTCTGGACACTGTTAACATACGGCTTCCTTTTGGCACAGTACAGTTTTAACTGGCATTTGTGGATGTAACTACATATTGTGGTACTTGACAAAGGTTTGCCAAAGTAGTCCTGAGCCCATGTGGTGATATCGCTTATAGATGAATGACGATTCTTGATGCAGTGCCGCCTGAGGGATCGGAGATCACGGTTGTTCAGCTTAGGCTTGCGCCCTTGCCCTTTATGCACTGAAATTCCTCCAGATTCCTTGAATCGTTTAATTATGTTATGCACTGTTGAATGTGAAATATCCAAATCTCTTCCAATCTTTCTTTGAGGAACATTGTTTTTAAACATTTCAATAATTTTCTCACGTATTTGTTGGCAAACTGGCGATCCCCGGCCCATCTTTGCTACTAAAGGATTAGACCTTTCTTGGATGCTGCTTTTGTACCAAATCATAATTACAATCACCTGTTGACATCACCTGTTTCAAATCACATCATTATTTAACCATTTTATCCATTACTAGCCCTAAATTGCTCCTGTCCCAACTTTGTTTTGAAATGTGTTGCAGGTCTAAATGACAGGAAAGGATGCATATTTACAAATGACATGAAGTTGACCAGACAAAACATGAAATATGTTGTGTTCATATTGTCTGCAATGAAATACAAGTCAAAGTAAATTTAGAAATCACTACTTTCTTTTTTTATTTGCGTTTTGCATACTGTCCCAACTTTTTCTGATTTGGGGTTGTAATAAATGTTTCTTAAGCAGCAAAACAGCATTAGATTACTAGAGTAATGGCTTATGAAAATTCAGCTTTGTAATCACAGCAATAAAAATATATTGAAATGGACATTTTAAATTGTAATATTTCACATAACTTTATTTTTTAACTGTATGTTTGATCAAATAAATGCAGCTTTGAGCATAAGAAAAAAAAAGTATTTAATACTCACCTAAGTACTGGAACAAAATCCAATCCATGTTATGAGGGCAGTGTGAGCAAATGCCATTATGCTTTTAATATTTAGTTGCCCTTGCATTGAGACAGGGAACAGCTCATAACTGTCACATGCCTGTCCTGTCTTGTGTAGCACGTGGTGTTTTGTTATTTTGGGCCATGTGCTCGTGTCATTGTCTGATCCCTCCCCCATGTTATCTGATTAGTCTTTGATCCCACCCACCTGTTCCCCCTTGATTATTTACCCTTCCTAAGCTCCTTGTGTGTGTTAGTCTGTGTCGGATCGTTGTCGTGTCTGTCTCCCGTTTTCTCCTGTGATTTTTCATATTGGTTTGTGTTTCTAGATGTTGTTTTGATTATGTGTTGCCCCATCGTGTGTTTTTGTTTTGTGTTTGTTTCATTTTTGTTAATAAATATTTTTTTCCTCTGCACTTGAGTCCTCACCTCAGTTATCTTCAGTTAAAACGTGACAATAACTGGTTGGCTCTGACTAACATCACAACAATGTTCAGACTGTGCTTGGAGAAACGAGAGGCAGGTCTGGCTATACATTCTTATTGTTCTTCACTAAAGTAATAATAATAATAGTAGCAGTATCAGTAATCTGGTGGATCTAAATTCTAAAAGAATATTAATGCTTTGTTTAATATAATGTATAATAAGACGTTTTTGAGTTTATGTAGTAATTTTCTAATGTAAAAATATGAGCAAGTTTTTAAAACATTTTGAGAAAATGATTACATTATGAACATTACAATAATAATGTAATACTTATTACATTATGTGCAGTTTTTACATTCTACAAATGGTTAGAAACTAGCCTGGATGCCAGCCGAATTTAGCCCCGCCCACAACATTTTTTGCTCGGGCAATTCGGTCTGGTCTTGATCCATAGAGGAGTAATTATGCCTGAACAGAAACTGTGCAGACCAATGAAATTGTCAGGGCGGCTTTAGACGATGATGGACAGATGATCAACAGTAACGTAATCATCCACGTCATCAAAGGCGCTTGGGTTGAATTTGCTCTTATCCTAAACGGAGAACTTGTTCGTATATGCATTCACCTTCACTTTTTCTCTCAGAAACGATGATCGTGTTGGTAAGTACTCTGTGTATCCTTAAATTCTTTTATTACAACACTGGCAAAGATTGTTTACACTCATCTTTTTCTTGTAACGTTACTTAATCCAGCGCGTGCAGACAGGGATGCCACGTTTTTGCAATGTCGCGCACAATTGCCACTCAAAAGTAAAGCCCAAAACAATAACTTTCCGGGGTTCTCCAAAAATGGCGTTTGGTTGGCAAAATATGTTATTTTGGCAAGGTTGCCTGCTAAAATTCGCATTCCTGGGTTTATATAATCACATAATTGAGGTCGCTTCAACCCGCAGACATGGAAAAACACGGACTTGACAACACAGTGCAGTTGAGTTCTGTTGACATTTGACAACTAATGTTACGCGTCGCTCCGTTGCTCTGATTGGTTGTGGGTCTATCCAATTGAGGTCTTTCCTGGCTCGGTTGAAACACGCCCCATAATCAAAGCTCAATGGAGCGGTACCAGACTCATATTCTGACTAGAATTGAGTATGGCCACATCAGGCTAGTTAGGAACAGCACCAATGAAAGTCACCTATTCCTCAGCTAAGACAAAGGGCTTCATTTAATACTTCAAGAAATGTTGGTTTTGATGGTGTTAACAAGAAAAAGAGGGTCATTATAGAAAACGGGGGCTCGTCCGGGATCTCAACCTGAGCTCTCTTGTACACAAAGCCAGAATAGTTTTTGATTCTAATATTTAAGATACTGGTCTGGTAATACAGTTTCACGGGGTCAATCCAATACCATGTTTTTTGGCCCCACTTTATATTAGGTGGCCTTAACTACTATGTACTTAAAAAAAAAAAATTACTGTGTTCATATTGTGTTGCAAAACACCTTTGCTGATATTGAGGTGGGATACGGGTAGAGTTAGGGACAGGTGTGGTGGGATGGGTAAGTTTAAGGGTAGGGTTAGGTGTAAGGAAGTGTCAACTGTGTAATTACAAATGTAACTACAGAAATTAATTATAGATGTAATTACATGCAGGTATTTTTAAAAATGTAAGTACAATGTAAAAACATGTATTTACACAATAAGTGCATTGTATCAAATTATTAATTAAATTGTTAGTACATAGTAGTTAAGGACACCTAATATAAAGTGGGTCCTGTTTTTTTAATCAACTGTAATATAACATTTTTGGGGAAAAAATAAAATGTACAATGAAATTTTGTATTGGTTTAATTAAAACAAAGTGATTCAAACAAAAACACCACTTGAACCCTTGAACCTCACTGAGGCATCTCCCCTCCAAGCCTTTCTCGTGCCTCTCTGCTTCCATCCTGTGGACATTTACAGCATAATGTTTTCAATTCTATAATGCTCATTTCAAAATGAGAAAATTTGTGAAAAAGACCTAATTACAGAGAAGATTATTCACTGCACAGAGAATAACAATCCGCATGAACACAAATATCAAACGATCAAAAATAATAAAACATTGCTTCCAATATTCAAGTCATTAAACCACAAGGCTAGTTTTTCATATATTATCATGTACACATGAATGAAGAAATGTACACTTCCATGTAACTTACATGATCAAATCATTTACAAGCTAAGAGTCTTTTCTGCTCCAGTAAACAAGCACGGCAGTGTCTGGCATGTATTTGTTTTATAATCTAAATCATAAGACGGCCTTTTCATGGGCATTCATTTCATTTTCTTTTTTAAAGTCATCCCTTTTCTCTCTCACTGAAACTATAAATTCCTCTGAGCGGCCAGAAATGTTTAAATGTGAAAATAAAAGCACTGCTCGTCTTTAGAAATCTGTCAACTGCTTGACAGAAAAAGAGAAAACTCCTGAGAGAAACGCAGGCACAAGAGGCACAATAACAGCCGGTGTGAAATATTTGTGAACTATTGAACTAATGCCATGAATTTAAATGAACGACTAAATAACTGGATAAATCTGAATCCAAAAAAACCCACAATTGTTATAAACAATGGGGCATCATCAGTGACATGTGCATCCCTTCATCTGGTATTATAAATGTATAACACTGTAAAGTTGACCAAATAAATGAAAAACACTGTTCTCGGTCAGAGTAACGATTTGAAAAGATGACGAGAACACATCAGAACACAAATTACGCTCAGTAAAAACACAGAATACTGTATAAAACAAACTAAAGGTGTTTTTGACAGATAACTATATTTACTGTACTTTACTCTGTATAAAAACTAAGCCAAATGTTGTTATATTTATAGCCACCATTGTCAAAACTCTCCCTCATACGCTTGGCTACGTTTTGTAAGTCTTTAGCACATTATTCGTTTTTATGTTTGTTACACCAGTGACCCCGCGTGGTTCTGGGTGGGCACCATGACTGGCACCGCCCCCATGCGGGACAGAGTTGCAGTGTTTATAGGCATGTTGAGCGGACACGGGGCCTGCGGCTGCGGCCCCTCAGTCCTGTGTGTGGAGCAGTTGTTGGGGTTGAGGCCTGCGGGACTGTGGTGGCGATGGTGGCGTGTGCTGCTGACGTTGTATCCAGGCAGGCCGTGTAGTGGGTTGGGGTCTCCAGGGCGGAGGCGGTAAGTGGTTGTGCTACCGGAGGTGGTGAGGATGGAGGCAGTGTCTAAGGCACCTGGGGGGAATGGGTAATGGTTGTTTTGGAGTGGATGGTGAGGGTCCTGTGCAGGAGGACTGGTGGCTATGGAGGACAATGTGCCGTTCTTGGATAGGATGTCCGATCCTGTGCCACTTTTAGCCCAGGAGACGCGTTTCGGGGCCTGTGCATCTTCCCTAAAACAATGGAAAGCAGATCCTGTAATACACACATCTAATCTAGCATTATGACAGTGGTGGACGGAGCACAATTGTGTGTGCAATGGATTTTTTTGGTGCCTTCACACCTTGCCATTTCCGTTGTACCTATACTGTCGATAACATTTGCTTTGTGCATCATTGCCATTATACTATGTAAAAAAAAAAATGTATGGATGCGCATGAAGTAATAAAGACTAAATTTGGCTTTTGCTAGGGAAGTATACATCTAATATCACGGCCTTATGTCCACTTTAAAGCATTCTCTGTGACGGCCAAGAAACTGGAAATGGGCTGATGACACTGGAATAGGCCTCATTCACAGCAGCACCATCTTTGATTTTTAATGAGAATGAAAGCGAGGCTGTGAGGGATAGACATACATCTTGTACTGTTTTTTAATGCGTTTTTGGATTGTTCTGCTGATGAAACACTGCAAAAATATCTTTCCAAGAAATTTTAGTAGACAAAAAAACTCCAGATAACATGAGCTGTGGAAAATGATAAGTGATTTAGGAGCTTTATAGAGCTTTTTACAGCGGATGCCATTGAAAACACGGTAAGTCTTACCCTCACAGCCTCGCTTTCATACCTGTCATGGCGCTGCTCTGAATAAGGCCTATAGGGTAGTGTGCATCGTCCTATTTGCCAATGTTTGGCTTTCTTAAGGCCAGTGTGTCATATTACAGGTCCTATGTCCACTTTGATGAATTGAACTCTGTGGCGGCGGAGAAACTCTGCCGTGAAATGGGCTGATGGTGCAATATGACAGTGTGCATCGTCCTATTTGCCAATTTCAAGGGTCAATAAAAAAAGACTGATACAGTAAAAAGTGATCAAAATTTGACTTTGGTAAGGCCAGTTCGTCATATTACAGGCCTTATTTTCACTTTAATGAATTTAACTCTTTGATGGCCAAGAAACCTTTCCATGAAATGGGCTCAGTGTGCAGTGTCATATTCCAAGTTTAATGGTACATAGAAAAACATTGGTACTGTAAAAATGATAAGAATTTGCCCGTAAAATGTACAAAAATGTCATATTTCGGATTTAACGCATCCTCACAGGTTGTGAAGAAATGCTTATTTTCTTAATTTAATTCTATCAGCGCTTATTGCGAGCAGAGACGTAGACTTAAAGGACTTTAGATATAAAGGGGAGTCTCACACTTCAAAAAAATGACAAACGAATAAAGCTGGATTCATCCTCATATTAGACAAACTGTTTCAATGAAATCCAGAATGTGAGCACTTTTTAATCAGCCCAATGCACACAGGCATATTACGCCATCAGCCCATTTCACGGCCGCCACAGGGGATGCCACAAAGCTGACATAAGGCTGTGATATCAGAGATAGCCTGTACTGCCCTAACAATCAAGCCAAATGTTACAAATACATACAAATGTAGCCAAATACAGCTTTATTAATTCATATGCAGGGAGAGTCTAATATATCTAATTAAAAACGACATCTATGCTACATAAATCAGATGTCTCACAGACATAAGATTCTAACCATTAACGTCTTTAATACGTCCAATGGATGTCATTTGAAAGTATGACAAGGACGTCTACGCAACATTTTCCAGATGAGTATGTGCACATCAAACAGACGTCTCTGCGACGTATTTGTGCTATCTAGGTCCATACCCATTAACACGCAAAAAAAATCTAAATTTTATTAAAAAATAACTGACAGTAATGAACTTAAAATATGATATTTATTTACAATAATCAATACTAAAATTGTCATGCCATTGGTCACAAATATGTCTTTATTTCGAAATTATGAGGAACAATATGTTTTTATGAACTGTAGTCAAGTAAAAAAGTTTGATATTATGCTTTGAATGTAGTGAAAATTAAAACAAACATTTACTTATGTACAGTAATGAAGTAAAACGTATTCATATCCAGCTCTGGATTATGATGAAACATAAGACTGGCTCTCACTTAATATCATTGGCGACTTCATCCTCAGTGTCATGATTTCTCCTCAGGATAAAGATCAGGAATAAGACCAGAGCCATCAGACCCACCACAGAGCCCACCGTGGCCCCCGCGACGACCCAGGCATTGTTAGCTGCGGCCACACGAGGAACCATTCAGTTAGTAATATAGTGAGAGTGGAAATCGACAGTATAAAATGTGACTGATACTTACGGGTGGAGACCTCTAGATTGATGTGGCAGCTGTCAGTTCCAGCTGTGTTGCTGGCACGGCAAATATACTTGCCAGACATGCTTTTGGTGAGGTTGCTAAGTCGAAGGGTGCCCTGTCTCTCATCTGAAAACAGAATCCAACATTCATATCACTGAACATCAAATAAGTGTTTAGAGTTCACCACTCCATATCCATCTTTTGGCTGATCTTTATGTGCAAGGTATTGCAGTGCATGACTGCTTATTCTACATCTATGGATGTTTGTTCAACTATTAGCACTTTTGGTCCTGAGGACTTTTAGAAATTAAATTCTACACACTCACTTATTTGTTCACTAACAGTACTGTTAAGAATTTTGGGGTAAGATTTTGTTTCTCTTGAAAGTAAGACTGCATCATTATGACCAAAAATATGGTAAAGCAGTAATATTGAGAAATTTTAGCCCTATAGCCCTATTCGGATGGTCATATTTTCTCATGTGGATGCCTGTAAAGATAATTTACCTCAGTGATAAAACTTTTTGTGATCCTATGGACCCGGGAACAAGTCGCATTTTGAATGCTGTAAATAAAATGTCATAAGCTTGGTATAATAAGAATAAATTCATATTTGATTTAATAATAGGAAAAAAATATCCTATTTATTATTTTCCTATAAAATAGGAAGAGATGGCATTATAGTTAAAATGTTTTTTTGTCTTGTATTTTATCTCAAAATGATGGACGTCATTTTAAAAATGTGGAAATGAGCTGATATAAGTTAATACAGCGTAGGCTCCATGAGGTCAACATAATGCTGCTTGGTTATTTTAACGTATTGCTGCAGTAATAACTGCCCATTTCAAATGTTTACATGCTTTTCTTCTCTTTCCCTTTTGAGTGGTGATGAAATATTGTTCTTGTTAATTCTTTCCAGTATTTCAGTAATTAAAGTGTAGATCTTTAAAATGCGTTCCAATTACCACGAAGCGCAACCGTGTGAAAATAGTGATCTTTTCTTGAAAACTCAGAGATGTGGATTCGGACGCCAATTCAATTACCAAAAAACAGTAGGTAAATCGGGACAGGGATTTTTATGCGGGTGGTGGGAGAAAAACACTGACATTCTGGATTCGTACGGCAATAAAATATCCGACCAGCCCCTGTAAATGATAAAAATACCTTATGACCCCGTGAGAAACAATTACCGTCCGAATAGAACTATATGAATACAACTTACTCCAGTTTTCAGTGTCACATGATCCTTCAGAAATCATTCTAATATGATGATTTGCTGCTCAAGAAACATTTATTATTATCAATGTTGAAAAAAGTTAGCTTGTTGTTGAAAAAAAAACTGATGTTGAAATGTTGAGAAAATTCCAGTGTTAAATGAACTCTCCTCAGAGTTTGACTCACACTCAAGAGTGAACCCTGAAGCAGTGTTAAAGTTAATGAGATAATTAAGTGATTAATTGAGTGACCATTAGTGATGGCGCCTGATGATAATAAGCACCATTATGGTGATTAGTGTTTGCTTTAGATATTACAAATACAACTACTCCTCTTTGACTACAAACACCCCTTTGACAAAGACAAGACATGAGTAGAATCTTTTGAAAATCCCTATTTAAGAAAGCACTTTTTCATGACTCTAAAGGAAGCTGACGGACACAAATATAGGACATATGTGTTAAAGATCTGGCTACAATTATGTTGACAAAATACTATTCCTATTTTCACTGCATGGCAGTGGCAAGAAGGATGGAAAGCTGAAACCATAAACACAGAGAACAAACATCACATTTTGGCCATTATTATAGTGTTGGCAGAGACTGCAGTCGAACCATCTGCTGCTGTAGCTTCTGTCCACACTGATTGGCCTGCAGTGATGAGCAGCCAAACTCAAATTCCTCAGTGGCCCAGGCCAGACGCCCAGGGACCGGAGTCTGGGCTTTACAGATTTTACAGGCACTTTTACACTAATTAAGTGTCACTTAAAATGATTGGCTTCATAAATGTACTCTTCAGTGGTATGTTCATAAAAACCATGCAATGATGGCTGATTCAGGATGTGATGTTTCAACATTGAACAAACAACAAGACACAGGATTTTAGCTCTCTAACAAAATACATAAATACTACAGAACCACACAATTCATAATTTCAAAAATGGGAGGGAACAAAAAAGATGAAAGGAGTAGGATGATGTTGCTTTTAGACTGATATGTTTGGGATATTGAATGACTCTAATCTCACTGACACACATTGATACAAATGGCTGATTGCTAAAAATGCTTAGTTATCAAGCTAAGCTTTTTTTGTTGTACTTTTGCAGTCTTTGCTGTGCAGATGCAGATAAACCTCATTCTGTGAAGTTAGGGGTGCTGCGGGACTCAAAATAGTGTATGAGCGTTTTCACAGAATGATGAGCCGCCACTGTCATGATTGGAAGAGACAGGAAATGAAAAATGAAGAATATGGCAGGCGGGGTCGGGAAATAACCCTAGCCAGCTTCGAACTCTGCCAGGCCACATTTCTATATATTTATATCTGACAATATTTTAACAACGATATAACAAAGATTACATCATATATAATTATAACATTATCTGTAAAGGTGGACTCAGGATTTTGTAGTCCCGGTCATCTTTGACCCGAATCCCGCATATGTGAAATTCGTTTTCAGTTATCAACAGCATTTTGTTCACAGTCAGCCATGATTCATTACAGAATTTTAAACAATCCTCTGATGTACCATCACGTAAAACTTTAAAAAATAAAATGTGTACCTTTAAAAAAAAACACATACACTTCAGTTCAGAAGTTTGGGTTCAGTGATATTTTTCATGTCTCTTCTGCTCACCAAGGCTGCATTTATTTGATCAAAAATACAGTAAAAACAGTAATATTCTGAAATATTATTACACTTTAAAATAACCATTTCCTATTTGAATATATTTTAAATGGTAATTTATTCTTGTAATGGCAAAGCTGAATTTTCAGCATCATTACTCCAGTCTTGAGAGTCACATGATCCTTCAGAAATCATTCTAATATGCTGCTCAAGAAACATTTCTTATTATTTTCAATGTTGAAGTTGAAGTATTTTCACAGTTGTGCTGCTTATTTTTGTGACAACCCTGAAACTTTTTTTGATTAACAGAATTGTTTGTCACAATATAAATGTCTTTACTGTTTTGATCAATTTAATGCATCCTTGCTAAATAAAAGTACAGTATTAATCGAATTAAAAAATTCTGACCCCCAAACATTTTGAATGGTAGTGCAAGTATAATTATTATTATTTATTTTTTTATTCCAGTAAAAAACTGAGCAACACTGCAAGAGTGAACCTTACATTTAATGTGGCTATCTAATAGGAGTGTATCTAAAGGGTCTCTCTATCCTAGGGTCTGTTCCCTTACCCAGGTATCCCAGAACAAGCACAGGCTGGGGACAGGACCTCCACTCTGTAAATGTGCAGATGAGAGTAACAGAGAGATGACGAGAGGAAGACAGATGACCAGGAGAACACAATACGTTTGTCTTTCCTGAGGGGAGAATTACTGAGCACCTCGCCTCCCTCAGGACTCTCATGTCGGGAGGAAAAAAATGGGAGACACACGTGCCTGGGATCAAGGAGGAAATTTGCTGCATGGTTGATAAGTATAAGCCTGCTTTCATGAACAGCTGGCACTGCAGCGTACTTCGACTAAAGATTTGTGCTGATCAGAACTGGCATGTCAACAGAAAACATCATGATATATTTTGGAAAAACACATTGGATACTAAATGCAAAGTTTCTAAACCTGCAACTGCAATATGTCATGCATGCTTTGGACTTGAGAGAATGTGCCAGTTCTGTAGAAATGTTGTAAGACGTTCCTGGCACTCAGTCAAGGTCAAACCTGCCGTGTTCAGAAGCTGATGGGAATGTGTCTCTCTGGCTGATCTGGGGGTAACGGAGTTATTTCCACCTCTCCTCAGGCCAAAGAGAAGGAGACATGCTAAATCCATGATAAATGATGCCTGAGCTCTTCCTCTCTACACAGCCCCTGGCCAGTCTAATCAAGATAATAAACTGAGTACAGAGAAAAAACACCCCTTATACAATAACAAAAATAAAACTACTACTGTGTTCACACATTTGTGGCCAGTACGATTTTAAAAAAGAATCTCGTATGCTCACCAAATATGTGATGTTTTGCATTATGCGTATGCATTTATTTGATCAAAAATACAGTACAATTTTATGTAAAATGTCATTTTTTCTTGTCAAGGCAGGGCTGAATTTTCATTAATCTGTGTCACATGATCCTTCAGAAATCATTCTAATATGCTATGTATAAATATTTGGTACTTAAGTAACATATTATTATTATATTTTTGTGGAAACTGTGATACATCTTTTTGTCAAGATTCTTTGATTGGTAGAAAGCTTTTTAATATTATAAATGTCTTTATTGTAACTTTTGATCAATTGAATGCATCCTAGTATCATACTGACCCCAAAATTTTGGATGGTCATGTATTTCGTCATGCATTTTTGTATTGAATTTGAATTTGTACATTTTGTAAAAATAGCGTTTTTATTTACAGTATGGAGCAAAATAAGCAATGTGGTTAACATCACTTGAAGAGACTTACATTTCTACTAAATGTGTTCTACAAAATACATTACAGTCAAATAACATGAATTTTGAAACTGTTGTTTGACTTGAAATCTCCGCGGTTGAAAACGGCAGCATGTAAAACCAGGAAATTCCTGAGGGAATCCATGGTGAATTAGCCTTCTGGGTTGGTCTACAAACTGATGGCATAAATGCACAGCATATTCTAATTACTTTTAAATCTAGTTAGTTTTGTTCTACATGTGAAAAGCAGTTAAAATGTATTTATTTATTTATTTTTTAAAGAAAGGAAAAAATAAGCACTTGTATGCATGTACATTAAGTAGAACCTGATTATTGATCAATAATTTTAATCCAGCATAGCAATTAATTTGTAGCCCAAATAGGTTTCTATTACAACAACATATAATTGCTTGTTAATTGCTAAATTACATAGTTGTTGATGACAGGATTATCTTCATTTAAATGTTAATTCTTCAATTTAAAAGCCAGTGTTCAATTGAATTTTTGCAACACAATCATGCCATTTGATCACTTAATAGTTGTCTGAATATCCTGAGTTTGCTAAAGTTCAATGACTTTAGTATAGTAAGTGTTAATGCCAGTGTATCTCTTTAACTAAATTAAAATTCAAACAAATAAATTAATACTTTTATTCAGCAAGGACATGTTCAATGTAATATATATATATATATATATATATATATAAATATAAAATTATTATTAAATAAATGCAGTCTTGGTGAGCATAAGAAACTTCTTTCAAAAACATTAAACAATCTTACCAGCCCCAAACCATCTATTCTAAATTAACCACATTTCAACCATTCAAATATATATATATCAATCCATACAGCAAATTTAACACCTTTTAAAGGAATCCACAGAAGCTCCTGAATTTGTTCTCAGATAAAAAAGAGAGAGCGAAGTGAACAATGGCGTTCATACAGTTGCAGGGGACTCACTTTGCATGGGAGAGAAGAAGACCTCAGAGAGCGGAGCTGCTTTGGTCCATTTGTACTGAGGAACAGGTTTGCCATAGCTGGATTTACAGCTCAGTGTTACGTTGCCACTCAGTACAGGATTTCCTGTCATAGAGCATACAGGCGGGGATGGAGGAACTAGAACAAACAGAGAAAGAAATCATGAGATAGACAGATAAAGGTCATAAATATAAGCAGTGCATTTAGTCAATGTACCTTTAACATTGAGGTGTAATTCCCCTAAAAGGCCTATAGCTCCTGGGATGACGACATTGCAGACGTAGCGTCCGGAGTCGGACTCCTGTGTGTTGTTGATGTAGATAGACAGATTGGCAGAGGGCATAGTCATGGCAAAACCCACTCGCTTCCGAAAGTCAGGACTACCCATGCCAATCTGTCCTGTGGAGTAGGAGATGACCTGCAGTGCAAAAGCACAGACACCTTAACATGCAACTAGGCATCTGCAATACTACACGGTTGCATATAGGTTGTCTGAACCAATCAGATATTTCTTAAGGCCAATTCACACTACACAGACAAACATGTTTGTTGGGGTTTGTCTGTGTGGTGTGAATTGGCTTTTAGGATGCATCCATATACAGTAAGGTGAACATAAGACACGAAAAGTTTAATTTTGAAGCAGTCTTCAGTGACACATGATCCTTCAGAAATCAGTCTAATATGGTGATTTGCTGCTCATTTCTTATTATGATCAATGCTGAAAACAGTTGTACTGTTTTTATGTAAACCAACATGTAACACAAGTAGACGAGAGAGACATTCCCGTTTACACCTGATGTTTTAATCCATCTCTTTTGTCCACTTTCAAACACTTGTCCTAATTTCTTTGAGGGGAGGGTCTACGGGCAGCTAAAATATATGGGCTTTTTTAGATCTTTCGATCTAATGGACGAAATAAGCTAATGCAATTTGCATATGAACAGAGTCAATGGAAAAACACAAGGAGAGCAGCAGCTTTGGTAGTATCTTTTTTGTCTTCAAACCAAACTTGGTTCTTCAGCCAACAAATCTTAAATCCCATCTTGCTAGCACACTTCTCTTATTGTTTACGCATTAGGTCAGTAGGCAGAGAGGAGGCAGTCTTTTTTTGGCTGTTCCAACATATTCAACCACATGAGCGTCTATGCTAAAACAATCCGGTTTAATGCGCTTTCGACTACATCTGGAAGTGGTCAAAAATGGACAAGCTCAAAACTTTTTAGACCCTGTTAATACCTGTATTAAACATCGTCCACTTCGATCGACCAAAACGCATCTTAATGCCAGGTGTAAACAGTGCCTTTGATGTATATAAAGTTCAAGAGCACCACATTTATTTGCAAAAAAATGTTTGCAACATTGTGAAAGTCTTTAGTGTCACTTTTGCTGAATGAAAGTAATATCTTGAAGAAAAAAAAAATCTTACTGATCCATAACTTTGAATGGTGTACATAAACATATAAACTATATTGCCAAAAAGTCACAAAGTGGTAGGCAACATAAAATTTGACAGACGAGTGTAGGTTTGGCGGTTGCCAGGAGAACGGTACTTGCCTGACTGCATTGTGCCAAGTGTAAAGTTTGGTGAAGGGGGGATTATGGTGTGGGGTTGTTTTTCAGAGGTTGGTCTTGGCCTCTTAGTTCCAGTGAAAGGAACTCTTAATGCTTCAGTATACCAAGACATTTTGGACAATTTCATGCGCCCAACTTTGTGGGATGGCCTCTTCCTGTTCCAACATGACTCTGCACCAGTGCACAAAGAAAGGTCCACAAAAACATGGAGTTTGGTGTGAAGGAACTTGACTGGCCTGCACAGAGTCCTGACTTAAACTCAATAGAACACCTTTGGGATGAAATAGAGCGGAGACTGCGAGCCAGACCTTCTCGTCCAACATCAGTGCCTGACCTCACAAATGCGCTTCTAGAGGAATAGTAAAAAATTCCCATAAACACACTCCTAAACCTTGTGGAAAGCTTTCCCAGAAGAGTTGAAGCTGTTAAAGCTGCAAAGGGTGGGCCAACTCCATATTAAACCCTACGGATTAAGAGGGGTGTCAATAAAGTTCATGTTCATGTAAAGGAAAGCGTCCCAAAAACGTTTGGCAATATAGTGTGTATATATAGCATATATAGCAAAAAATGGGCAGCCTTTCAACAGATTAAAAAAACAGCACCACTAAGAATATGTAGGCTAGTAGGCTATTGGTCCTCTAAATATCATTGCATATCAGTAGATTCATATGGTCAAGAACATTAAAATGATTGTCTTCTGGGACTGTTAAGCGAGTGGCCGATGATAATGATGGAGGTAAAGATAATCCTCAGATGCAAGTGCAGATGGTCAAGTTCGATTTCCATTTCTTTATGATAAGCTAGCAGGCAATGAAACGAGTGAAACTACAGATTATGATAAGTACCACAAATATCATTTAAACTCATGCAGACATCATGTGACGCTCGCATGTACAGTATAACCTTACTCATTATCACCCCTTGTGGGTATATTAGCTGACATTTACATCGCAATCTAAAACCTTCAGCGAAAACAGCTCGAGTTAATCCACTTCTTGCCCATCCATCAAATTCATCATGTGTATTGTCATAAGCAGGCTTTGACCTTTCAAGTGTTCCATAGTCTTCCTGTGACATTAAAATGAAACCCATTTGTTGAGTGAGCCTGTGATAGAGGATGCAGATGCGAGGTGGGTCTGACATGTCAGGTCCATGTAATTTATTAGTCTGCTAATGGAGGACAACAGATTGTTCTCACATGTAATCCGCCCATCTTTTTTTCACAATGACAGCAAAAAGAGGACAGGAAATGGTTAGCTAACAAATAAAATCTACTTATTTTAAATTCAACATTAAGATATTGGGTTTATACACTGAACAAAGTAATAAAAGCAACACTTTTGTTTTTTGCCCCCATTTTTCATGAGCTGAACTCAAAGATCTGACTTTTTCTATGTACACAAAAGGCCTATTTCTCTTAAATATTCTTCACAAATCTGTCTAAATCAGTTAAGGGTCCTGCACACTGTGCGATTTTTCAAAATCCTTTGTGAATGTTGCTTGCCAGACTGTACGAACATGATCCCCGATGTAAGCCATGTCACACTGTAAGATCTAAATGTCAGACTGTACAATAATTGAGGCCCGTTAAAACGGACGCACGCAAGAAAATCGTCCAGAGTTTTATATCATCAATGAATGCTGCGTTCGGTGACAGTGAGCTGCATTACATGTAGGATTTAAATGGTGGCTACAAAGAAATCTCTAGCGCTCATTTTGGTCATGGTTTGTCTTGAAAAATAAAGATAATTTGACGGTCGTCCTAGGAGAAGTCACACTGCAGGATTGTGCGCCAAATCTTCACTGCCAGAATTTCGTCTGCGGTAAAATTTGATCACAGCGGTCATTAATCGGCTGCCGGTGTACATGTCAAACTAACAATCAAAGACTTCAGATTTTAGCCTAGGATCAGAGGAATCTTTTAGGATTTGCAAAATTTGTCTCAGACAAATCGTGGCCAAAATCGCACAGTGTGTACCCGGCTTTAGTGAGCACTTTTCTTTGCTGAGATAATCCATCCACCTCACAGGTGTGGCATATCAAGATGCTATTGAGACAGCATGATTCACTAGTTCACACTTACATATAATTTATAGAGTAAATTTAATTGCGTATGTGGCGTGCTGTCCGGGGGGAGGGCTTCGAGCTCGGACTTTGGCCCGAACCCAGAGTACCCCCCGTATGTAAGTGGTTTAGAACATTAGGAAAAAAAGACCAAAATGTGAAGAAGGGGTGGTGGAGGGATGCTGGAAAAACTGTCAACAAAATGGAGGTAAGACGGCTTCGTATTTATACCTCTTTTGTTGATTGGCTGAGTACTCTCCACCTGTGTCAATTATCTGACATGTTCCTCCTGAACCTCGTTTAGTAAAACAGCATTTATTGCACAGGTGTGCCTTAGGCTGGCCAAAATAAAAGGCCACTCTAAAATGTGCAGTTTTATCACACAGCACAATGCCACAGATGTTGCAATTTTTGAGGGAGCATGCAATTGGCGTGCTGACTGCAGGAATGTCCACCAGTGATGTTGCCCATGAATTGAATGTTAATTTCTCTACCATAAGCCGTCTCTAAAGGGATTTCAGAGAATTTGGCAGTACATCCAACCAGCCTCACAACCGCAGACCACGTGTAACCACACCAGCCCAGGACCTCCACATCCAGCATCTTCACCCGGACAGCTGCTGCAAATATCGGTTTGAATAACCAAAGAATTTCTGCACAAACTGTCAGAAACCGTCTCAGGGAAGCTCATCTGCATTCTCGTCGTCTGCATCGGGGTCTCGACCTGACTGCAGTTAATCGTCGCAACCGATTTGAGTCTTCACGGATGAATCCTGGATTTCACTGAACAGGACAGATGACAGACAGCATATATGGAGTCGTTTGGGTGAGCGGTGTGCTGATGTTAACGTTGTTGATCGAGTGACCCAAGGTATGGGCAGATGTATGTTATGGACAACCAACACAGGTGCATTTTATTGATGGCATTTTGAATGTTCACAATTCCTGGAAGCTGAAAACATCCCAGTTCTTGCATGCCCAGCATACTCACCGGACAATATCGCCCATTGAACATGTTTGGGATGCTCTGGATGCTAGGCAGGATCTGGATCCTGCCAAAATCCAGCAACTTTGCATAGCCATTGAAGAGAAGTGAACCAACATTCCACAGGCCACAATCAACAACCTGATCAACTCTGTGCAAAGGAGATGTGTTGCACTGCGTGAGGCAAATGGTGGTCACACCAGATACTGACTGGTTTTTGGACCCCCAATACAGTAAAAGTGCAAATTTTAGAGTGGCCTTTTATTGTGGCCAGCCTGAGTGTATATATATATATATACACACACTGAACAAAATTATAAACACAACACAACATTTGATCATTAGATTTACAGAAATCATTTCACTCTTAACAAGTGTTGTCTTGACATTGCATATCTAATCAGCTCCTGACGAACACATTAATTATTATTATATTAACTATTATCATTAGTCATTTAACCATGTGTTACTGTCTTTGGAAGGCTTTTGTCTTTCAAACATAATACAATGTACAAATTCAAGTAATTTCATAAGCAATGCTGGGATTCCCCAACTATTTTTTTTTTTAGCTGAACCTCTTTGACCTCTTTGAGTAAATATATTTACTTGATGTACACGCTGAGATTTTAAGTTAAGTCAATATGACACATGACATGCAGGTAAACATACATCTTTTTAGTTAGTGTTTTATTTTGATTGTTTTTATTTTCAAATTATATATTTTTATTGTACATTTTTATGATTTAATTACTTAATAGCTTTTTATTAAACTCACAAACCCCAGTCTGGGAAACCCTAACGTAATGCAATATTTAATGCATTTCATGTTGTTGATAAAGAATGGAATACATTTTCTTTCTCTTTGTATTTTTATATGAATATGGTACAAGATCATCCTATTGAAATCAATGCAATAAAAGAGTAATCTAAAAGTAATCTGATTATATTACCTTAAATGTGTAATGTAGAGGAATAATGTGCGTGTTTGTGTGTGTGTGTGTGTGTGTGTGTGTGTGTGTGTGTGTGTGTGTGTGTGTGTGTGTGTGTGTGTGTGTGTGTGTGTGTGTGTGTGTGTGTGTGTGTGTGTGTAACATGGACTTTTTCAAGATTCAATTCAACATCAAGCTTTAGTGCTAAATAAATGTATACTTATATATTATTCATAAATTAAATATATATAACATACTTATTAAAAAATTCACCATCAATAATTTTGGTTAAATTTCTATAAATGTAGTAAGTCCAAGCTATCTATCTATCTATCTATCTATCTATCTATCTATCTATCTATCTATCTATCTATCTATCTATCTATCTATCTATCTATCTATCTATCTATCTATATATATATATATATATATATATATATATATATATATATATATATATATATCTATATAATGTTATTTCAAACATACTCACTTGTTTGGAGTCATTGGCCCAGAAGGTCCAGATGACTGTGTTCTTCTCGATAGAGGTGGTGGGGGTGTACCAGGCCTCCAGAACTGCCATTTGTCCCATGATTACCTCCATGTCTTTCCGGGGCACCTCGACCTGCTGAGAATCACCTGTGACAGCAGTGAAACACCCATTGATGGGACTTATCCTGGATATCAGAGGGCAGGTTCGGCAACAGTGCTTGACATCATTAAATTGTACATTTAAAAAAATCATAATCCTTCACAGGCAAAATTCCTAATCCATCCAAAAACACATACAAATGGAACCTTTACAGCCCTCAGGGTCCCAAAAATCATGTACTGAAAAAATGAATAAGGTGATATAAGGCAACTCTTTCAGCTAATACTGTAGAGAGAAAAAAGCATATTGGTACAGAGGCAAAACGTTTAAATGCATCCAAATTCTCAGAGCAATTTTGATTCATTTAGCAGAGCAATTCTCAAATAACTCTTTGAGGTAATTTAAGTATTTGATGTGCTCTCGTTAATCAAAAAGAGGCCACAATGAATTGGCAAGCTAGTTTGAGCAAAAAACAAGCACACATGAAAGATGAAACAAAAAAAATGAACTGGTTAAAAAGAAAAGACTGCAATCTCTTTGAATAAGAACATCTGTTGCCCATTCATGCAATGGTTCCACTGAAGGAAACATGCTAAATGATACCCTGAGGTGACTAATTTAAGCAGGGATCACTCACAGGGCAAGAAGTCTCCTGAGCTGCTCAGCTGGAGGTGGATCAACTGATCCCAGCATTCCCAACTGTCCCGGTCAGCCAGTTTGGCGGTGGATCCCACACTTACAGATAAACGTGGTGGTGGAGCTCTGCTGAGCTGCGCTGCGCTGCACTGCTGCTATATTCCCTTTACTTTCAGCTTTAAACTGAATCAGTCTGTGACGTAAAGACGTCGGGTTCTTGCTTTAGGCTGAACGCTGCCCTCAAGCTGTTTTGTTATTGCTCATGAGACTGCGGCTCCATTTTTTAATTTCTGTTGTGGATCTGGACTAGTAATCCTCCAACAATCCGCGGCTCAATCTAGCAACGCTTTCTCCTGGCTCACGTGAAACAAGTCAAACTCAGCTGGACTTAAGGATGATGTAACCGACGGCTCCTTTGACAACTGCTTTCACCGCTGGACTGTCTTCATTCATATTCTGACAGAAAGATAAACCTCGCAGATTAAAGGATCTGATGGGAAACTGATCTAAAACACAGCCACATTCCTTAACATTTATCCTCATTTTACCTCACAGGGGGAGCTACACTCAAAAAATATAAAAAAATAGGGCACAATGTACTGTAATAATTTAACAGAGTTTTCATATTCATTTTTTTACAGCTGTTTTACCTGTATTTTTTTATTTTGCACTTCACTGCATTGTGTTTTAGGGTTAACGGAAATGTCCATAAAATTACTGGATAATGTCCGGGTAATGCAGTGATTCCCAAATTTTTTTTTAGCTGAACCTCTTTGACCTAATATATTTACTTGCTGAGATTTTAAGGTAATAAGTTAGGTCAATAATAAAATTAAATCAATAGTAATATTAATAAATAAATAAATAAATGATGTTCACGGGTTCTCTGATGTCAGTTAATGGTCACATGACTTGCAGGTAAACAAATTAAATATGTTTTTAGTAGTAATAGCTTTTCATTAAACCCCAGTCTGGGAAACCCTTATGTAATGTGATATATTTAATGCATTTCATGTTGTTGTAAAGAATTTTCTTTCTCTTTTTATTTTTATGTGAATATGGTACAAGATTATTATCAAAGTTTTTTCTACACCACTGATCCCAGGTGTTTAAAAACAGGCAAGCAGCTTTTATCAAATCAATGCAATAAAAGAGTAATCTAAAAGTAATCCGATCAAATTACCTTAAATGTTTAATGTAATGGATTACAGTGTGTGTGTGTGTGTGTGTGTGTGTGTGTACATAACATGGATATAACATGGACTTTTTTTCAAGATTCAATTCAATATCAAGATTTTGAGTTAAATATAGATTTATAGGTTCATTAGTAAACATTAGTTAACTACATTAGTTAACATGAACTAATAATGAACCGCACTTATAAAGCATTTATTAATGTTTGTTGATGTTAATTTCAACATTTACTAATACATTAGTAAAATCTTGTCAACATTAGTTAGTGCACCGTGAACTAACATGAACAAACCATGACAAGCTGGATTTTTATTAACTAACGTTAACAAAGATGAACAAATACAGTAACAAATGAACTGCTCATGTTCATGCAAGTTAATACATTAACTAAAGTTAACTAATGAAACCTTATTGTAAAGTGTTACCAATAGTATTAATAAACTAATTATATATAACGTGGACTTATTTTATAAATTCACTGCTGATCTCATCATCCAACAAATACTATTATTATAATCAATAATAAAAAGAAATGTTTCTTGATCAGCAAATTAGCATATTATAATGATTTCTGAAGGATCATGTGACACTGAAGACCAGGCTGTTATTGTAAATTAAGATTATTATTATTTATTTTACAATATAACTGTTTTACTCTATTTTTTATCAAATAAAATGCAGCCTTGGTGGTCTTTGAAGTCCTTGACTTCTTTTAAAAAGAATATTAAAAACCTTACCGACCCCAGCATTTTCACAGTATATTAAACATACATATCTAACTAAATACGAGCATTAAAGTGTATTTAAAGATTTCCCTTGATATTAAGAGCAGCAAATTGTACTTTGGACTGTCTGATTCAATCATAATATTACCCAAAACAGTATTGTACTTGTTTCAGTCTGCCAGATTTGTTTTGCACTTTGTCAACCCTTAATCTTTTTAGTGGTAAAATCTCAATCTTCCCCTTCGTCCCACCCTGGGACTTTGGGAGTGTAAGTAGGACATGCGTCGCCTGGGCTCATGAAAGCGCCGCGCCGATGTGTGGCGGCTCTCTGATGTGCCTCTGTGTGCCCAGGTTTATCCCTTACATTTCTGAGCCATAGTTGTTTATTAAATCAAGGCAAATCTTCCCTAATCCCGTCACTGGCTCCATCTGTGCCAATCTAGACAGACACACACAGCACCAAGGTGGGGAGCCTGACATGGACACCTTGATTCGAGGATTACCACGTGGACACATTATACACACAAAAAAGACCTGGTGAACAAGTTATGCAACAAGCTCATTTTTGAACCGCTTAAACCAGCTGTTGCTGTTGATTGGCAACTACATTGACATTGATCTCAGGTTTTGATATTCACACCAGTCTAACAAAGTTCACAGTAGTATTTTATGCATTCAGAAGGTGAAGACAGGAGAAAAGCAATGGGTGAGAGAGATCTTTTGGAAATGTGTGGAAAATATCAACCCCTGCCATTAAAACAAAAATCTAACTAATGGATGGAAAAAGAGATCATATAAGCTACTATTGTACAGACTATTGCAGTTACAGAAGGCCACCTAGTGAGGGCAGCACAATACTGCAGGACGCAACAAAGTAAAGATGATAGATGAGTTTAGATAAACAGATTTAACAGGGTATATATCAAAGCCGGAGTCTCCTGTGCAATCAAAGGAATCAGGCAATAATCAATAAAGTACAAATTTTTAAATGTAGTGTACCTAGAATTTGTCTCAAAGGAAAAAAACAACACAATTCTTAATATATATCAAATTAATTATATATGCTCAAAAAGAATGTATAATGTACATTATAATATACAGTGCTGCTTGAAAGTTTGTGAACCCCTTGCAGAATCTGTGAAAATGTGAATAATTTTAACAAAATAAGAGGGATTATACAAAATGCAAAATACTGTCCTGAATAAGATATTTTACATAAAAGATGTTTATGTGTTTTGGTTTTATTTGAAAAAGGTTAAAACATTCGCTGATGCATTTAGAGCTGTGGGTGAAAACTTTATTGAATTTGAAGATCAAGGTAAATTGTACTTAATTTGTCTTCCGGAAATTTTAAAATTGATAATTAAACAAAATAAGAAAATGTCAATAATAAACTACTGCATGCAAACGCAAATGATCTTGGCACAGTGGCCCAAAATGTACAAACACAAAACAACTCACTAATTTTCGTTGCATTCTACGGGTCTTTCTTTTCCCAAATTCATCCACCACGTCTTTGGTGGTTAATTCACGGCTACATTCACGGTTCTAATTATTTTTTTATTAGCTTCGGTTTTGAAGATGAGCTTCCCTGAAGCAACAGTAACAGGGATGGTAAGAAAGAGAACTAAAACTGTGCATGTCAAGATGTCATCTATATTGTTGTTCTCATCCAAAGACGTTCAACTGCTAATATTACTCTCTCCTTCCTCTTAAAGGCCCCACTTTTATGTTTGTATTTGTCCAGCCTTTAATGTTCGACTAGCTAGCCACTAACCTCTCTCACACACTGTTTTCTTTTTTCATTTGGCACGTATTGCACGTATTGCAGCGCAATAAAAAAAAACTACGGCATAGTACTACGGTCGCGGAGTGCAAAAATTATCAAATACACACAGGAAATTACGGAAAAACAAGAAATCACTGCAAATGACATGCATGCATACCAAAATATATTTATTGTGGCCACGAATTTAAAATGAATTACCACATTTTAATTAAAAGGTTCTCCTGGGCGGGCCCCAATCAGTCCAGGCCCATTTGCATGTGCATACCAAGCATGCCCTGATACTACACCACTGATCCCAGGTGCTCAAAAACAGACAAGCAGCTTTTATCAAATGTCCTTCCTGGAAAGGAAAAAAACCCTGAGCCGGGTGTTGATAGGAGCCTACTCCCGTTAAACAGAGACCCATTGTCTTCTAATATAATCTCCTCTTTTGCTTGTCTCAGGCTCACAGTTGTCTGATAAAGCTTTAGCATGAGCGATCTTAGCCAGCCTTAAAATACCTGCTAATCTTGGGCAGCTGCACATTAGAAAGCACTTTACTGAGGTATGAGCGATGCGGCTCAGGTTTGATGAGAACGACTAACCCTTCCCATTTGATTTTAAAATCCATTGTTAAGGGAACGCTGGGTTTAATTATCAGAGAGTTTACCTTGAGTGCTGAGAGCGAATGAGAGCGACGTCTGCGGTATATGGTGACACTGAGTGAAGTCTGCAAGGGCTCATACAGTATGTGCAAATATAAATGCTCTCTTCTAAAGGAGTTTGTGGGTTTTCTGGCAGATGGCAATTGAATAATAAACATTTGTTGAAGGTCCCTTTAAATAGGATTACATCAGTTTAATCTTTAGTGCTTTTTTAAACAATTTTCCGTGTGTTGTCACATCAAAGGGACTTGAAATTCTTTTAAGTTTAGATCGATTCTTCATGCATACATGGACACAAACAGGATATCGTCAGGGGAGGACAATCAGGAACATTGTCCTGGGCCTACCAAGGTCTTTCAGGTTGTATCCTACTCATCCAGGCCCTGTGAATTTTATAGTAGCACATAGTAGCTACTACCTAGGCTGCACTTAAACCACAATGGAACCTTTTAGTGACTTATTTGGAACACTTTACATAGGCAGCATGCCACTAAAATAATGCTTCACATGCAAAGGGTATGCCCATGTTGCTAGACTAACAATGTGATATACTAATAAGAATAAAAAATACATGCTCTTTAGAATTGACGCTTTGTTCAAAACTTCTCTTACGACACCAAGGCTGAATTTATTTGATAAAAAAATACAGTAAAAACTGTAATACTGTGAAATATTACAACTTTTTCTATTTTAATATATTTTAAAATGTAATTTATTTTTGTAATGGCAAAGCTGAATTTTCAGCATTATTACTCCAGTCCCTTCAAATATGCTGATTTGATGCTCAAAACATTTAGTTTTGTATTATTATTATTATTATCAATGTTGAAAACAGTTACTGTTTAATATTTTTTTCAGGATTCTTTGATGAATAGAAACTGATATAGAAATCTTTTGTAACATTATTAATGTCTTTACTGTAATTTATGATGATCAAAGCCGTTCGTTGTAGTTCTCCCTTTGGAGTGGACTTTGTAACCTTGCGGATCTTTTTTATGCTCGAACAGCAACATCAGACACTAAAGTTGAAAAAGTGGAAAAGCATAATAGGACCCCTTTAATTTCTTAAAATAAAATAAAATAAACTTTCCGACATATACGTATATTTATAACATCTCTCAACTGTCATCTTACATTTTTCTTTTAGTCGGTCACAATGAATGCGGATTGCCTTGTCCATGAATGATGAATGTCACACTGCCGAACATGACCAAAATGAGGGATATTAAGAAGCTTCCATATCTTTTGGAACCGCCTTCAGGTCAGCAGTGTGCCTATGATGATTTAAAATCCTGTCTAGGTAGTCAGCTCACCATTTTTGACCTCTTCTCCTCTCAGCAATTCACTCTTCCTCTTTCTTTTTGCACACATACGCCACTATAATAGCTAATATTAATCTTTAAAAAGAATAAATTGTACAATGGAGGCCATATATTGTGACATGACATTATGGGAGACGCTAAAATATAATGACTGTCTGCAGGGCTTGAGAAAAACTTATCGGCCATAAACATGGTCTTAAATCAATGTGACTCTTTTTTGCTCTCAGTCATCATGGCCCAAGCTTGTCAGCTGGCCTTTCAGAGAAACTGAAACGACAAAAATAATACCTCAATATATCGAGAGTTAATAGACTCTACAAGTTCAGTCAATAACTGATCATAAAAAACACGAGTAGACACTGTGGTGCAGACAGATATATGGATTTTCAATAAACACCTTTAGGGGACATTACAACTACTTTTGAATAATCACAACCAAGATCATTATATTTGTTTACATGTCTGACTGCTCTTGAACTGGCGCGCATGCTTTGTTTTGATTGCTCTGTCCTGGAAGAGCGCTATAAATCTAAAGAGTGCTGCCTAGAGTGTGGAGAGCATCAATCAGCCTGAATGTGATGGGCCTGAAGAGCTCTCCATCTCTGCCACTCAGGTCCAAGGGAAGAAAATTATGCCGTTCCACAAAGCTACTCTCCGTAGCCTCCGGCATATGGACACAATCTCCTCCTACAAATCTGTGCAGAAAATATTAATCCATGCAACAGGCAGATGGATCGGGCTTGAATTATGTATAGAGCGCAAGCACGAGCATAAGAATTACTCCAGCAGTCTAGCGGCACATCTGAAGTACAGCATCAAAATCATGCTCATCAGGTTCTCGTGAAGGAAAGTCAGGAGAGAAGATCATTACGGACTCTGTGGATGGGGTGTGATTGACAGAGATATGATTAGGGCTGGAGTTGGAGGAAATTTAATGGCCATAAAAGGCTATCAGGAGAGATGATGCCACATGTTGCCTCGGGTCCTGAAGATAAATATGGATGGAAAGCAGTTCACTCGTTCCTTCTGTAAAAGATTTTTCAAAGTGTGCTCACAGTAAAGTGTTGTACTTACAGATTCTGGGTTTGTTTGCTTCACATTTGCCTTTTTGTTTAAATAAGCTTAAAAGCTTTGAATCATGGGAATTCAGTTAGGCTGTAGGTTCAGACACAGATCAAAGAACCACAACTGACATCCCTTCAGGGAAAAACGTAAAATACGGATATTCTTATCAGCAAATACTAGTGAGATGATATACTGGGATCAGAAATGTAATGAAATTGGCTTTATTAGACACCCTCCATCTACACACACTTATCAGGTGTCCATCATCTAATCATACGCAGGTGAAGCTCGGCTTCAGGGTGGGCTGTCTGGATTATAACAAGAACAAAAATGAAATCCAAACTAAATCACTGAGACCTTAAATCCGACTCTCCAGCCATGGGCTGTGGGATAAATATTTAGATGTCAGCGAGGGGAAACTAGGATGCACTGTCTTTTCATCTCTTGGATGTTTCATTTCCAGGGAGATCAGACAGCTGCTATGGCAACCTCAGAGCTGACATCATCTTTGAAAGTTTTATTGGGAGGTTAATTAGGATGTTGTTCGATCCAAAATATGTACAAAAATATATACAGTACACTGGTAGGATTTTTTTATGTTTTAGAAAGAAGTCTCTTAAGGTCGCCACGCTTGCTTTATTTTACCAAAACTATAATAAAAACAGAAATATTGTGAACTATTACAATTAAAAAGATCACTTTTCTATTTGAATATAATTTTACAATTTAATTCCTGTGATGGCAAAGCTGAATTTTCTTCAGCGCCATCATTCTAATATGCTGATTTGCTGCTCAAGAAACGTTTATTATTATTATCAATGCTAAAAACATTTCAGTAAAATGTCTTTACTGTCATTTTGATCAGTTTAATGTGTCCTTGCTGAATAAAAATGCAAAAAATCTTACCGACTCCAAACTTTTAAACAGTAGTGTAAGGGCCGTGACACATCAAGACAACCCAGCAAGCAATTTTGTGTTTAAAAGACGTCTAATAGCTGTCCAAACACAGCCCTGACGTCTAGGCTAAAACAAATTGGGCTGTCAGTGAAAATATAATAGAAGTCTAACCATAGCCCAAGAATAGACTATAGTCATCTAGAACATGAACATGTCAAAGAAATAAAACCAAACACCTTGTAATCATTGTTGACTTTGCTTACATGATGGAATATCAGACGTCTCGAAAGTTATTTTGGCAAAAACGACATGTAACCAAATTCAAGGTCATTTTGGCTAGAAGTGGGTTACTCATAGCCGGACTAAAGCGGATCTATAGTTAACCGAGACGGTGAAATGACGGCTATTGCTTGCTTGGAATGGTTGGCGAGCATCTGATTGGCTTTTTGCAGTGTATTCCACATGTCGGCTCTAGTCGGGGGCAGTTCGCCTGATTCAGCATGTTGAATCGGCGTCAGGGCCCTCGGAGAGAGTGATCGCTCTGTTTGGCAGAATAAAAGCGAAAGTGATGAAAGCGAGCTCAAGAGAGCACAGACAGAAGGCTGTTCTAATTTTACATCATCTAACCTGAGCATTCAATACACAAATATTTTCATAAGAGCCGCCTGGAATTAAGAACATCATCAACATGACTGATTTTCAAAATGGTAAGCAAGCGTTGCTTTGTTTATGGTTTGTATGCAGTAGTTTCGGTTTCTCTTTTTTGAATGAAGAATATAAACTATGGTGCAGGTAGTACATCACTTTGTAGGCCAAAACGTTTTAGCATTTTAGCACTTCAAGTTCCCTCGTCCTGAAGTCAATGGGTTTTTTGAATGGGATTTCGGTTAAATGGTTGAAATAAGGTCTGTGGTGAACACAAGCTCAAGACACTTCGTGACATCAGTATTACCCCACTGGCTATAACCAGTGGCTATATAGTGGACTATATAGGATGTCAGGGAGATTAAATGTCATCACGCTGAACGAGTAAACTCAGTCTGATTTTACAGCCTCATTATGCTTATTAATGTGCTCTTATAAATTAGTCTAATCTCAAACCTTCTGGGAAAATGTTTTTAGATAAAAACTGAAAGAGTTGTCGGAAGCTTAGTGATGGTGATGTTGGTGTAGTTCATTTATAGCTTACCTTTAGCTTTTTACGACTGCGTTTAGGCTTCAAATTCATAAAAGTTGTGTTCATTTATGATAATTATCTTGATGCACAAAACGGGTTATTATAATAAACTTTTGTTGATCACAGTATCCTTGGCGTCCTATACCCTTAAATAGGGCACTATTTGAAGGGACAGCAATTTTCAAACCATGGTGGACATTATTGAGTGCATAATGCACCATAATGCACCACAATAACGAGTGTACAACTTATGTACACTTAACGGCTAGAGAATACCCATAATGCACTGTGAGGGTCGTGCCAAACGAATTCCAGCATTTCACCAGAAGATGAAAGCACCTGCAACTGAATCATCCATCCATTTTCCAAACCGCTGGTCCAATGTGGGTGTAGCATACAGTTATAAAATAACATGAAAGTTATACATGATAGTTTCCATGACATGGAACTGACAGTTTGCTAAGCACTAAGTGTCCGAATTCACTCACTCATTTGTCGCTTCCATTCACTCCTTCAAGTGCACTATAGTGGACTAATGTAGGGAATAGTGAATGAAAGTGTAGGGGGCGATTTCAAACACAGCTCATGTTATAAGTTACATAAGAAACATACATCATTGGTTTAGTTTTTATACAAGTGCATGTCTGAGATAAGGCTCAAAAATAAAAATAAAACGCTTGATCTGACCTAGACAAATAAGAGGGCCATTGGGAGCTGGGATGAATGCGAGAGGTCTGTGCCGAAATCCCACAGGGCTGCCCCGTACAGCTGTGGGACAGAGTGGACCCCGTGCTGAGGCTCAGGTGTTTCATACAGTTGCCAAGCAAGAGCAAAGGAGCTCAAAGCTAGCAAACAGAAACATGGAGTTTTTCATCATGCGCTCCAGTGGAGAGCTGGGAAACCTTCAAAATATGGTCACGTCCAAATCTGAAAGCTCTCTCGCCACAGCAGACCATCGGGCCTTCATTTACTTACTAGATACCCCCTTTGGATGGGAATTTAGATAACACAACAGTCCATATAAAATAAGAATTAAACAACTTTTTATGCAAAATATAGTGCCTCAAGCTAACAAGTTTGCAAGTTTAAACTACCATTCAAAAGAGATTTCAACAACGGCTGCATGTATTTGATCAGAAATACAGTAAAACAGTAATATTTAAATATTATTCCAATTTAAAATAACAGTTTTCTATTTTAATATATTTTAATATGTAATTTAGCATCATCACTCCAGTCTTCAGTGTCACATGATCCTTCAGAAACCATTTTAATATGCTAATTTACTGCTTTTGTGTATTTGTGGAAACCATGCTACATTTTTTTTCAGGATTCTTTGATTAATAGAAAGAACAATATATATTTGAAATAGAAATTTCCTAAAAAACTGTTTGTATTAATAGTAGTAGTAGAAGTATATAAGTATATATTTTATAAGTATTATTTTATTTACTAATACTGTTCAGCTATCTGGTTGGTATGGATCTTCATCTGTTCTGATGTATAACATAAGGACGCCTCACTTGGCTGGAGAACTGGGATGGTTGACTCATAATAGATGATGAGTCACTGTGAATCCATATCATCATATGCGTCATTGACCGAAACCATTAGACTGACCTGATCATGTGGATTGCTTTAAGACTGTATTAAGACTCCTAAAGTTTAAAGTGACTCGTATGTGGTTTAAATGGCCATTAGCTCAGTATAGAAATACAACTGGTGAAGTCTGAGAAGAAATCTTCAATTGCTTAGGGACATGCTCTTCTAAATGCACACAAAGAATAGCTTTTTTTCCACATCAAGATGTCTCTTTACACATTGCCATTTCATGACTTGTGTCAGTGCTGCAATGCATTCTCAACATACACCATAAAATTTGTCTAGACGGCAATTATTTGAAAGGTTAGCGGCAAGCAGGGTCAAAGTTGACTGCACTGGGGAAAACAGACACAAATCAGGTGAAGGGTTTTGAGAAACACATTAATGCAAGGATCCTAAATCTTTTGTTTTGCTTCCTGAGACACATGCTGCCTGTTGATGATAAACCATAGCTTGGAAGATGAATGAATCTTATTAAATTCTTGACATGTTTATGACTCTGCTGAAAGGACAGGTTAGGACACCCAGAGGGAGGGCTAGTATTGTCACAGTGCTTTGCAGTTATACAAACAAAACAAAGCATAAAACTAACAGACCATTTTTACACACCCAATATACTAGACAATACAATAAAAAATAAATACAACTGTTATCATGATGGGTTGTTTGAAGAAATGAATGTATTTGTGTGGTTGTGAGAGGGTGGTTCCAAATGTCACTTAAGGCTCTCATGTGAATTGGTTTATCTTTTTTTATATCATAAATACAATACTGTTTAAATGCTCCATCCCAGTTCAGCAAGCACTTGCTAAATTGATCAAAAGTGACAGTAAAGGCATTTATAATGTTACATAAAAATCTTATTTCAAATGCTGTTCAAGTGCTGTTTCAAAAAATTTTCTATTCAAAGAATCCTGAAAAAAATTATCGTTTCCACAAAAATATGAAGCAGCACAACTGTTTTCAACATTGATAATTAGAGGAAATGTTTCTTAAGAAAGTAAATCAGCATATTATAATGATTTCTGAAGGATCATGTGACACTGAAGACTGAAAAATCAGCTTTGCTGTCATAAAAATAAATTACATTTTAAAATATTAAAACATTATTTTTAATTGTAATTTTTTTGTGTGGAATATAACTGTTTTAGTACTATAGTTCATTCTACTTGATCATATGAGAATTCTTTCAAAAACATTAAAAAATCTTACCGAACTCTAACCTTTCCATTTTTTACTATTTCCTGCAATCCTGGAGACTACAGCTTCAGGACCACAATTTTAGGGCCCTAGTTTTTTGTGACAAAACACCTGGCCAATGCTACTCCAACAGAAAAGACCTGAATTAAACCTAAGACAAACAGATGCAAAGACTGGACCCATGGACATTATTGGAATTAATCATCTTTTCATGTAAGAGCAGGTGTGGCCATTTTAAATTGTAATGTTTAAGGCTTTCTGTGTTAGGCATCTCCAGTTATTTTAACTGTGCAAAAACAGTTAATTATAGTGATTGATGTTTTAAACTGGTATTTGTTTTCATATTTCAATTTTTTAACATACTAATAAGCACACTTTACTGCTCTTTGTCAAGTCTGTCACACAGCAGACAAGAAGCGTCATGCTGAGCTACTGAAAAGAAAGTATTGTACATGCACAGAAAATATCCCGATTCTGTGTTTTTAAAAAAAGGTCTTTCTTTCCAAAACTTTTCAAATATTTGCATGACATATTCGTCAGTAATTCCAGTCTTAACAATGTAACACATTTGCATAATGTCAGCCAATGGTCTTCATTTTGTTTCTGACATGCACTGTAAGCGGTAAACCAATCACAACAGACTGGGCTGTCCAATCAATCAGAGCAGAGCAGGCTCTCAAAAAAGAAGGGGATCAGAGAGACTGAATCTTCGGACAAACCGCTTTCAAACCGACTCTGAGAAATGAGGTGATGTGCAATGTAAAATTAAGTATTTTTTTACCTTTGATGCATGTAAAACTATTGTAGGAGACATCCAAAACTAAATTAGGAAACTTTTAAATCGCATAATAGGGGCACTTTCATTTAAAATTATAACATACGGCCTCATACTGTAAGCTGGTGATGTGTTTCTTATTAAGATGCTATCCGTGTAAAATCAAGTCATTATATGTCACAGATTTCTGCATGCTGTCACATTATCCATAATACATTACTGCAAGATATTCACACAACATATTTAAACAAAACAGCCTTCACTCTTCACACTGAAGGAGCCGCACAACTGTCACACACTGAGCTGTGTTTTAATCTGTCAGCACATACCAGCACTAGCAAAGACTGAATCAGGACAGAACGGCACAGGAAACGTCTCCTTCCTCTAAACGACACACACTATTTAGTTAGTTAGTTACTAGACATTCAGCAACACACAGCACAACAAAAGTCTCCCTGAAGCAAACCTGAGGTTAAATGCTTTGCTCAAGGGCACAACAGTAATAGGTTTCCTCTCAAGTACACATGTCGCCTGGACCGACAACCCAAACCTGGGACCAAAGAATACAGGAAATGATCTGGATATTGGCCAGTTTATTATGAGCTTTTTCAAACTTACAAATGGCTGTAAATAAAATACTGTTTAAATGCTTACCTTACACTATTAAAAATGATTGTAATTGTAACAGTAAAAGACTGCTACGATAAAAAAGTACTGTTAAATTTACAGTTGTTGGAAGTGAAAAAAAACGTCATCTTATACAGTACAAAAACGTAAACTGACATTCTCAAAAAATGACCCTTCAAATTTGATGTTTTTTCATTTAAATAATTGTTTCTTAGTTCTATGTTATTTATACCTACATTAGAGTCTCATGTTACATATGATGTTGTTAAATGAATGTTTATTGCATTATTTTAGTGTAATCTACTGTATGTTACCATGATAGTGTTTTGAATTTGTGAGCAAGACACTTTCTAAGTATTTACCTCAGTTTGTGGAAAATCTCTCTCTCTCTCTGTGTGTGTATATATATATAGTATAAGTACAATGTAAAAACATGTATGTACACAATAAGTGCATTGTATCAAATTATTAATTAAAATGTTAGTACATAGTAGTTAAGGCCACCTAATATAAAGTGGGTCTGAGTTAACTTCAGTAGAGTTGTATTAACATATATATTTAAATGAAATATACTGTTTTTACTGTAAATTTAAGTTCAATCCATAAAACCTAAAATATTGCTACTTAAATATTTCCCTTAAAGGCACAGTATGTCAAATGTGCCACTAGAGGTCATTGTAAATGAGTGTGGGATCATGGTTGTTGTAAGTTCACCTCCACAGCTGATGGAAAGGAATCGGTCGGACTCGGGCAGAAATCATGTTCATGAATGAGTAAAAACATTACTTGCGGTGAATCAAGGAAACAAGCAATTCAAACAATAAGACTAACCCTGTTGAGCTATATAACAATGATTAGTTTTGTATATCCAAACAGTTGCTCGCCTGTCTAATAAATACATACTATATTAAAGCGTCTATATTATATGGTGTTTTCATGGTTTCTATGGAAATTAAGGGTCCATAACACTTTAAAATAGCTGATTTCTCTGGATTTAAACATTATAGGATACGATTGGGATAATTGTTATAGTGGATTTTGGATATTTTAATCTAAGAATCGTACATCGTGTGCCTTTAACAGTAAAATTAATTTACCGTAAAAAAATTAACCTATTTTTTTTGTGTATAGAAATATGAACTATTGGCCTAAATTATGCTCACACACAACACAAGACTATTCTTTGTATGCAACACTGTCTCAAAGCGGAGGAATCTGGTGAAATCTGCAGGTGTTTCACTGACGCAGTCGGACATCAAGGACGTTAGACAGAGCTCATTTTAGTTCTGAGTCAAAGCTATGAATGTACAATAGGTTTATATGTTCTGCAATAGAGCTTGGTCAGAGGAAACACACTATTTAATATGATGGAAACAAAGCTGGCGGTACTGAAGTGCAGTTTGACATACTGATCAAGGTCAACCCATGCCATGCAAAGTGTTTTGTTTACCGACAATGATAATTTTCAATCCTGTCTGCGAGCCTTGTTTTGGCTCATGTCAAATTAAGTATGGCATCTACCCCTAACTAAAATCTATAACAGACATAACAAGAGGCTATTTTTGATGCACATGAAAATGCTGCCTGAACAGTAACTGAGGAGGATAAATATGGAGGCAAATTTATAATGATGTCGCTTCACCACAGCATCATGGATTTAAAAACCATAAATACTAAAACAGAAGCAAATACCCTGACTCATTCACCTTGTCTCATTAGACATGCTCAGTCCACTTTGAGCTTTTGTGTTGTGTTCTAAATCAGAGAAAAATATTAAAAAATACTATAATACACTCTAAAAAAAATCTTGGGCTGTTAATTCTGGGTTGAGTCTGAAGGGTATTTGAAGGGGGGTCAGACGTATCAACCCAATGTTTGGGTAGTTTTTGTGTTACCCAGATCCTGGATCAGATGTTATTTGAGTTATGAGTCACCTAAACGAGTGTCGTGTCTGTCTTTTCGCGTAATGGAAACACCTGATGACTTGCCCTTGCATAAAATTTTATGATTTTATTTAAAAAGATACAGTTTATGGTCAAGGTTATGGAGTTGCTGAAATGCACGGCAGGTTAGAAGTTAGAAGTTCCCCCGCTGAACATGATACAATCAGTGAAAACGGGACAACAGAGACTGGCCGATATCACTTGAATTACTTCTAAATTTTTAATTTTTACTAGCAATATTTGTTTAAACGTTTTAATGTAGCCAATATGAATTAAAAACAATATAACATATGCTATACTGTAAAATATGATTGAAAATATCATGCAAGTCAGTGGTTGTGTGGAGTATTTTGAAAAAAATAATTTAAATTAATCTGTAAACATTAATTCTTGTATGAAGTTAAAAAAAAAGCTTATAGTAAAAACTAATCAACCCACTATACTGGGTAAAATTAACCCAAGATGTGTTCTGTCCTATATTTACCCAAACCAGTGATTTTTAGAGTGTAGTATAATAATACTAAAATAACACTGATTAGTTGTTAAAAAGCAATTTTCAATTCTCTCTGCAAACAGCAACTGTTAATCTGTTATCTAATATAAATGATTTAATACATAAAGAAGGCTGGTCAAGTCAGTTCATAAAGCCGTCAAGTGTCAACTCTGCGAGTATTATTTCAGGGAGCTGTTGTTGTTCTGCGTGTGAAAGACAATTAGCATCCAGTACGATTACAGTAAATGGGTTATATTATGAGAGTGTGTGTGAGCAGGAGTGATGACCGTTCCCCTGTCTACTTTTTCCAGGGGCATTTTGTGGATCCTTAGGGGATTGGACGATGTTCCTTAGGCCATGTAGCTAAGCTGCCTCTTCACACTATAATCCCATTACCAGCCCAAGCTGTCTTTACGGGGAAGAAGACAGGCCGATTCTGGCCTTAACGAACAACATTTCTTAATCTGTGACTTTTCAATTCCCAGTACAATTGCATTAGGCATTGCTATCAATTCACAGAGTGGGTGGAAACCCCTTTTCACATACTCTATGGAGGATTTCAGCAGATCTACTCCTGGTTATCTAGGTTACCAGCCAAATAAGACATAATATCTGGAACTATTACAATAGAAACGCAATATTTAAATGGCTCATGAAGAGGAAAACCCCTAAGATGTTAAGCTAAACAAGTCTGATGAAAGCTGCCAATAGAAGTAACTTGTCATCTGTACTGAAATTAATGGAAATTTGACACACCAGCTATGATGGATAGATGTCCTTTTTTGCCAGAAGGAAATCATGTAAAAGGGCTGTGCATCCTTTGCTCTATTTTTTGGACAGAAAACCTATTTTTATAAAACCTGATGGTCATTTTTTATTTTAATTGGAAAAAAAATAACACACTTCCCCTCCAACAACTAAATTCCTCACAGGCCTATGGAGGTCTGATGAGGCAACATGTTCCCTTAAATAAATGATCACACCATCAGTTCGCTTTGACTTCTACAAGCATGAGAGATGTACTATCTTAAGCTAGTTATTCGCATTAGACACATTCAACTAAACAATGACACATTGGGCTACTGTCAATAAAATAAAGGAAAAGTGGGGTCTTGCTATAATTGAATGCCCTAGTGAGCATTTACTGTAGTCATACATTTCCCCAAACATATTCCTAACGGTCCTTTCGATCGCATTTCTCTGCTTGACAGTAACAGCCTGCTGCTCAGAAATAATAGATGCTCACCCAAACATTACTTCATTTGCCACAAAGATAGTCTATGTTCAGTCTACGAGGGAAGCCTGAGGAGAAATGCATTTTCATCTTAAAATGACACTCACTTAGGGATGAAAATCACAAAGAATTTAGCAATTCCTGAAACATTCTTTTTAGAGTTCTCCCAGCCTTGCTAACTTTTCTCCCAAACGTGGAGGGGAACTTTTCCTTAATTCAGTAAACACGTAGCCTAGTAAAAGAAACAGTCGGATACCACTAAATCAAACGTTAGTGCATAACTCCACATTGTTCAGTTACGTATAGATACAGTTTACGTAACACGTAAAGCTCACTTTTCAGTTCATTCACCGTCCACGAATCCCTCGAATTCTTCTTCTTCAGTGTCCGAATTGAACATTTGGGCGACTACGGCATCCAACCTGCCCGGCTCCCTCTCGTCATTATCCGAAAGCACAGTACCGGTGTTTACTGACTATGGTAGCCATAATGCTTTAAGCGGCGGCTTTGTAGTTTACCAGTCATACTGAAACATTTTATTATTATTAAATAGTTTTTATTGGTTTTTCATGCAGAAATATTTTGACAGAGCGCCTTGATCCATATATAAGGCGCTCCGGATTATAAGGCATACTGTCGTTTTTTGAAAAAATGAAAGGCTTTTAAGTGCGCCTTATAGTGCGGAAAATACGGTAAGTGCAATGCAAAGCATGGGATGCAGTCGTGAAAAGTACGCCGCCACTAGACTCTAGAGCAGTGGAGACGTGTTCTCTGGAGCTTTTCTGTCTGGCAATCTGAATGACGAGTCTGGGTTTGGCAGTTGTCAGGAGAATGGTACTTGTCTGACTGCATTGTGCAAACTGTAAAGTTTGATGGAGTGGGGTTGTTTTTCAGAGGGTTGGGCTTGGTCCCTTAGTTCCATTGAAAGGAACTCTTAATGCTTCAGCATACCAAGACATTTAAGTCAATTTCATGCTCCCAACTTTGTGGGAACAGTTTGGGGATGGCCCCTTCTTGTTCCAACATGAAGTACACAAAGCAATGTCCATAAAGACATGGATGAGTGAGTTTGGTGCGGAGGAACTTGATTGGCCTGCACAGAGTCCTGACCTCAACCCGATAGAACTTCTTTGGGATGAATTAGAGCGGAGACTGCGAGCCAGACCTTCTCGTCCTACATCAGTGCCTGACCTCACAAATGTGCTTCTAGAAGAATGGTCAAAAATTCCCATAAACACCCTCATAAACCTTGCGGAAAGCCTTCCCAGAAGGGTTGAATCTATTATAGCTGCAAAGGTTGGGCCAACTCCATATCAAACCCTACGGATTAAGAATGGGATGTCATTAAAGTTCATGTGCATGTAAAGGCAGGAAACCCTAAAACTTTTGGCAATATATAACGTAGGTAGGAAAACTTCAACACCCACAATGCACTGGGCATGTTACCATATGGATACGCTTAGCAGAGTAAAATACCGCCTTGCTTTAGTAGGTAAATCCTTCGTATAACGCTCAAAAGCAAAGTATAGTATGGGCTTCTGATATGCACCTAAACGGTCAAATAGCCTACACACAAATATGTCGAAATGTCGTTTTGGTAAGTCACAGTTACCCTTAAACACAGTCAGTTATGTCTTAAGTGAATGTAAACACTGAGAAAGAGTGCGTGTGTGACAGTATATTGTTAAACAAACAACAAAAGACAAAGATTAAATCACTCACTGCTCTTGAATGAATACACAGTAGTTTTAATACCGATTAGTCTATATTTAATGTATATAGCAGTGTTATTTTACATTTGATTACTTAATTCAATTTACTTATCTGAACACCACTGTTAGTAAATCTTCCTGAAAAACCTAAAGCACTATTTATTTAATTTGTATTTTTGTCTTTATGTCATCTTTGTTTGTAATTTAGTTTATTTGCTCTTATTGTATTGCAGACTGTTTTCCTGTCTTCTGTAACTATTTTGAGGAATTTGCCTTACATTGATTGTTTTTTGCTGAAGTATTGATAATTGTGAAATTTCACGGACATTTAAAATTACTTTGATCATATTAAACGTGTTAAATAATCGTGATTTCAATATTGATTATTATTTTTTATCATAATTGAGCAGCCATAGTCAACATTTCAAACTGGATGACTATGAACACAGTGTTTTATGTCAAACACTGAAACTGCCGTTCTGTCAGTTCCGCCCAACCCACTAAGCAAAACGTGTACGGGTAAGAAAGCTGTTGCCATAGAGTTCCATTTTTACCACAATGCAATTAAAAAAATACAAAGTATGATACAATTTTCAGTGATAAACCTATCCTTTCAATAACTGTTCTGTTAATAACCATCTGCCGATCCGACTGTCTGTGAGTGGGGATACAGAAATACGGAAGTATAACCTTTTTTCACTAAACCACTGGAGCTGTTTCACGTCATCGGCAGAATTTCTCGTTCCAGGTAACACAGAGAATGAGTAAACTTTTTCCATTTAAATACACTACAGACATTGATTGTAATGATACAAAGTGGGTTGAATATAGAAGAGGAAAAGATCCAGGGTACCTCATGTTTATGTGAAAGCTGTTAATATAGGCGAGATAAATTAAATGCACTCTCTAGAAAGAAAGAAAATCACTACCCAAGTAGCCTGCTTCTCAAGTGTAAAGCACAATAGAAAGCCGCTCTTTACCATAACAGAAGCTCTTATCTGCTCAAAACTGCTCTGCTTATGGAACATATTGTAACTATGGAAACTGATGGCTGCTTTTACTGCTCTTTATCAGGTTTTATGTAACAAACTTTGACAATCAAACTATTAAGGGCAAATGGTTAATAAACAGCACTGAGCCCAATGTACACAGCACAATTTCCACAGCAGAATGTAGAGCACTCCAAACCTCCACAGACTAGGATGCCGGGCTTATCAGGTCCAAGCAGGTTTCACAGATGCTGCTCTGTGCGTGGAACTGGGACTACATCAATTTAGCAACCAAGCTGGGGAAAATCGAGGCCTGACATAGAAATGAGAAGGTAACACAACTTTGAAGATGACAACAAATTTCCAGCTGGAGGCATTTGCTATGGAGCCCAAGTTAATTTTTTCCAGACTGAAGTACTTTTGAGTAGTTTATAACTTTAAAAATGTGATCCATGTATGACAAAATATGAATAAACATACACACATACATACACACAAATACAGATACACAAATGTATTTGTTTGGGATCAGTAAGAATGTTTTTTGAAAGAAGTCTCTTATGGTCATTAAGAATGCATTTATGTGATTCAAAATACAGCCATGTCGTAACCTTAATTACAAAATGGCAACCCGTGACGTCCTCAGACTTGTCAACACTATCAACGCAGAAATTAATCTGCAGCAGCCAGGTGGTACAACTATAGCTCTGCAAGTTGTTTACGTTTATTAGATATGAGGTATTTTAACGCAGTTGATCGTCTCGCGGCGCTTTGCAGAATCTGATGTGCACGTCAATGTATTTTGAAGGAGGTGTGGCTTTGGAGACACTCTGAAGGGAGGGAGGGATGAGAGAGACCTGCTCGAAACACCGGACTCTGAGCTTTTATTATGATTATGCTGCAGCCGCTGCTTCCGCTCTTTTCGTTGCGTATGTGGGGTAAAACAATCATGCTAAATACATTTGAGTGTGTTGAAAGTCATGTTATATTGTTACTCTGTGCGTTCGCTCGGTGGCTGGTATAAAACACTTGTTGCATTTTGCAGTAATCTAGACCGATATTAGAATATCGTACTAAAAAAACAGAATGACTAAATGGCTGTTGCTAAATTACATGCAATTAATTTTAGAATATATTGTATGATGGAGAAAGCTCTACCTGATTGTGTTAGCCACTTGACAAAATAGTGTTGTCTCTGAGGCATAATAAAAACATTACTCGCAGTGAATCAAGAAAACAAGCGATTCAAATAATAAGACTAACCCTGTTGAGCTGTATAACAAGGATCAGTTTTTTGTCGATGAACTTATCCAAACAGTTGCTCACCTCTCTTAAAATACATACAATATTAAAGTGTCTTTGATGTTTTCATGGTTATGGTAGCACGGACATGACATAATTGACAGGTGATGCAAGGACACGGTCTATAACACTGGTTAAAATAGCTGAATTCTCTGGTTTATATTGTTGGAAACGTTTGGGATAATGAAAGTAAACAGGTCAAAACTTAAACATTGTTGTAGTGGTTTTTGGATATTTTAAATCTAAAAATCTTATTGTGCCTTTAAAAAAAAGATGATTAGGCCTAATTTATCAACAAACAAAACAAAAAAAAACATACCAATCACACTTTTGAACTGTACTCTCTCTCTCTCTCTCTCTCTCTCTCTCTCTCTCTCTCTCTCTCTCTCTCTCTCTCTCGACAGCTTAATTTCAGATATAATAATTACTGTCTTTGGACCTTTAACTGCTACTTTGGGGATCCAAATTTAAGTTATTGCTGTGATTCATGCTGCAGGTGCTGACTGCTGCCCCACACAGATGACTGTGAGCTCAGCCCCATCATGGCTGATTATTCTCTCTAATTACATTTGGCAGGTGATGAGTGCACAGCATGGCCAACCTCTTCCACCTCAGATATTATCTAATATGGCTATTCCTCATCCTCGGGCACACCAGAGTAATTGCTACTACTACTAGAGGGACACCATAATAAAAAGCCCTCATAGATAAGAGCTAAACACATGCAGCCCCCCCACAAGATGTTGGTCACGTAGAGCCACTGCGATGAAGGACGGATGGATGGATGCAGATCAGCTGCACAGATGTAGCGGTAGGGCAGGGGGAGGTTTAATAAGAGCTCAGGAGAGATGGGGGAGAGATGTTATGCTCCACCACGATAAGAAAGAAGAGAACAGACGTCTCCGTGGCAGTCAGTGGCAGATCATGGAGAGTGAGAGCGGGGTGGGGCAGATGAAAGCTTAAAACAATCACCAGTGTTAATCTGCAAGGTGTAACAGCTGCTCCTGGTGTATTCTGAGGTGGCTGGCCCGGATCGGATCCTTTAGGCCCTTATTAGCCTCGCTCGACCAGGTCTAGCATGCCTAAATCCAGGTCACACCTCCTTAAAAACAAGATTCCTGTCATTCCCCTCTGACTATCCAGGGTAACAAGGATTGCGTGCCTCTAGGACAAATCTAGCCTCAAATCATGTACAGTAATAAATAGCATTGACTAAAATCAATATATTTCACTACATTGGATTGTTTACTTAAAATTTATGATGACCAGGTACTATTGTGGAGGTACTATCTGCAATGGAAAACGGAGTGAAAAGCGAGCCGAGTCGAGTTGAGCTGGTACTGGTAATGGAAAAGCGCCATTAGGTACTACTATACTTTTAAGGGATGTCTTTTTAAGGGTAAGCCCCAGTGACAAGCTGTTGTAACCCCTAAAGGTAAAACATTTCCAAATGTAATATCATGTAGTGCTTATATAAAGAGACACTTTTCACTTATCCAGGGGTTCTTCATTGTTGGGTAAACTTCTGTAGTGGTCAATGGAAACTACAACAAATTTATTTTTTACGTTTCAATCTGCCCCAATAGCAAAAGTAAGAAATCCATAGCATTTCTATGAGTTTGCAAAAAAATCAAGATATTGATTATGTTGGTAAGAAGAGAGAAAGATGTCAAATTTGCTGTCAACTCCCTCAGTTGTTGTATTAGAAAGACTCATGCAGAAACATTCATTTTCTGTCATTAAAAGGGATAGTTTATGACAAGGTGTTTATGACTATCTTCGTTTAGACAAACACAATCAGAGTTATATTAAAAAATATCATTGCGCTTAGTGAATGGTGGTCCGGATTTTGAAGTCCAAAAAAGTGCATCCATCCATCATAAAAGTAATCCATGTAGTTATTTTAGTTTAGTTTTAGTTAATTTTTTTCTTACACAAACCCATCACTTTGCTTCAAAAGGCCTTTATTAATTGTATCGATTACTTTTATGATGGATGAATGCACTTTTTTGGACTTCAAAAATGTTTAATATACTGTAACTCCGATTGTACGTCTGAAAGAAGAAATTCATATACACCTAGGATGGCTTGAGGGTGAGTAAATCATGGACTAATTTTCATTTTTGGGTAAACTATTCCTTTAATGCCAACGTAATATAATGGAGTTTAATGTTAAATAATAAAAAAAGAAAATATAACAAAAAACATTGCTAGATTTATGATGTTAATAACTGTGGAAACGCATCATTCCAGTCTGTGAAAAGGGTCCATATAGCACATGACAGCTGATCTAACTGCCAGGGATCCGTCCATCCTAATGAAAGGATAAGATTATCTGTGTCTTATCCCACTGAAATAGCTATTTCTCCTCAATAATCCCCATAAAACATGCTATGAGCATTCAATGATGCTATAGAAGTGCCTATGGCATATATTGTAAAGCGCTGGAGTGTATGGTCAGCTAGTTTGCAGTTTCCCAGGTGTATCTGAAGCCCACACAGGCGCACAGCAGTCTGCCCAGAGGAGCCATGGCCTCATTTAGATGGCTGAGAGATCCTCATTACTGTATCCACTCTCCCAACTTACACCTGCTGTAAAACAGCGTCGCCCTCGCCTACGCTTCGGAAAGCGGCACAACGGCACCTTTGAACACACAGTGGGCTCTCAAGGGAACTGCTACTATGATGCCATGTTGGCCCGCTGTTGAAATTGTATGCAAGTTTATAAACAGATTGCGATTATAATTATTTAAAAAAATCATGTTGATAAAACTGTATGGCAGGGGCGTCAGTCCTTTCGCTGCACTACTTCCCGCAGGTGGCAGAGAGACGGGGAGGGCAACAGGGCTGCAGGTGTGATATGGCAGCACGTATATGAGATGCTGTGTCTCTTCTAAAGCATTAATGAGAGCTGAATCTGTCTCTTGTCTCAGATCTGTCTGGATATTTCTTGACAGATGAATGTGAGCATAATGGTTGTCAGCTGTATCATTTCCTGGTCAATTCTGGAGTTAACAAGGACTGCACATATAGAGTAAAAGACACTGTAGGGTATGTAACATTTGACGCAAAAACAGCAGGCCATATAGCAAATTCAAAATAAACGGAAATAGGATTGGGTGGTATAACAGCAGAAACATGCCATCCAATCGAGATTGATATTTATATATATATATATATATATATATATATTTGCACAGCTAGTGGGAAGGACCTTATTACATGTTAAAGCAATGGAAAAACAGGGAGAAATGCATAAATATGCATTTTGGGATGTTTCACAAATGTCAACATGAAATGTTATTATGCTCCACGCAGTGCAGAGCAATAGCGCAGCATACAGAATTTAAATCCTGTGACTCATCCAGTCAGAATTTAGAGTCAGAATTATTTTACCATTAGCTTCAACACAAAAAATCCCTTAATCTTTTGACATGCAAGAGGTCACTATAAAAACATCCTGTAAGTTTCAGAACTAAAAACTTCCTTGTTAATCCAAAAAACAGCTTTTATAGAAACCAAGCTCTGAAAATGACTCTGAAAATGAGATTTTGGATTTTGTCACATTATGACGTAATATTGTGAATAAACTCTGCAGAATCAGATCAATGCCTACTTCAACATCATCGGATCTTTTGCCCCACCCACTGGCGCGTTAGTGAGATGAGGAGAGATCCCTTCCAAAGGGACACCCCTCCCTTTATAATCTCCTCTCAGATTTAATCAAAAATATCTTGCTTTGTGTTTTCCGAAGACTAACGAAGGTCTTAGGTGTTTGGAACAAACATGAGTGTGAGCAATTAATGGCAGATTTTTTCATTTTTGGGTGAACTAATACTTTAATTCACCAGATCATCCAAAAATAGACATTCCCACAAGGTTACTTAAAGGAGTCATGAACTGCGTTGTTTTATTGTTTTATGATGTTTCCTGGGGTGGACTTATAATGTTACAATGCTTTTTACATAAAAAATTGTCATCATTTATAAATAAAAGCCATTTTTCCTGACCTGATTTTAGCCTCTGCTCTGTTTTAAGGGGCGTGTCTGCTGTGAGACTTCAGTGTAAACGTCCACTGCTGTGATTGGCTAACTGTGTTCTTTGCATTTTAAATAGTATTACTCTCTCTTTTAGCGAGTTTTTACTATTATAGCTCTCAGGTTTTAACTAATCGTGAAAAGTGTTGCTTTACATTTAGATAGACGGCATTATATTCAGATCGTGGCATGAAAGGTTGCAGTGATGAGCATTGTCACCGATCACAGATATGTTGAGCGCATGAATGCAGAGATCTCGTCATTGCAACTCAGTTTCTGTACACTAACGAATGCTTTCATCTTGTGTGCTTTCAAATGTGATATAGTTAAGAGATTCATTGAGATAAACTCTCGCTGTTTGATTGACAGCTGCAGCGATTGCAAAGGGAGCTTTCTTTGACCTCTTTATATAATTTAATCACAGTTTAAATAAAAGATTATTTTCATCCTACTAAGAGAAACAATGCAAGTTGACGTTTAGTCACAGTATGATTTACGGACACACAGACAAAGAACATCTGACTGTACATGAATCATTACAAATCAAAAATCAGTGATCACGGATCAGGCATTAGAATGAACACGGTTACTTAAATTTTGCATTACTGTCGAGCCCAGGCACTGCACAATATTTTGTAATCCTCAACGGCACGTTTATTGCTTGGTAGCTCGATCTGGTTTAACACCACGTAGGCCTGCGTGAATCGGTGGGCGGAGCTAAACAGGAAATTATGAAGTAGGCATTGATATTCTTCGGCAGAGGCGGTGCTTCCCTCCTATTGACGTCATAGATTCCCACTGTAGTTTGCTGGACCTGGTGTCAATAAACGCTTTTATTGGACTAACAATGAAGTTTTCAGTTCTGAAACTTACAGGATATTCTTATGGTATGATGACCTCTTATATGTCAAAAGCTCAAAGAAAATTTGATTTCTCAGATCCCCCCCTACAACCCAAAAAAATTCATACTGTGATATTAAAATGTTACCGTCATACTCATACTATCATGTAAATTTACATCCAAGTGCCGAACTCTATCTTATAATGATCTGTATCAGTGCAAATCAAAAGATTGATTCCAACAATAGACTGGCGGCAGGGTCAATTAATTGAAACATGGATTTTTTTTGCCATTATTGAATTTTCTTTGCTGTGCAGGGGGCAAACATAATTGCCTCTGGTAGGTGAGCATTGCTGTTTCAAATGATCTCTGTTGTGAAGGCCCAGTGATCCGAGCTCAATTACAGCCATTGATTATCCACCTCCGGCTTTTCAGAGGATGAAACAGTTTGTTTAAACATCCTGCAATCTGCTACAGGTGCTTAGAGAAACCAAATATTTTTTAACACATTTTTTGATTGCTAAGGATAACATAAGAATGGAGAGTATTAAATATTTCAAACTATCTTCTCTGAAAATACAATCACAATTGACCTTGTGCATTTTAGGAAAGGATTTAAGATATTTGCACAAAGGTTGTACGATCACAAGTAACTGTAGCCCAGGGACTAGAGAGCCACACTGACCACAACTGAATACTTGATCAAGGGACTTAAGCCATCTCCTGTGGGGCTTTTCCTTTAAATCGGTGTGGAGTGTATTTAAGCTGGTATGGATTAAAAAAGCTGGATAAATGGCATATAAATTCTGGGCATTTTCATTTTCAGAAAATATTAAGATGACAGCAGGCACTAATAAGCCAAACTGAAGTTTAATTGTTATCAATAAATAAGGGGTTGTGCCTAAATGTGCAGTCTACATATAAAATGCAACCTTCAGACCACCTTCAAACCTTCTGTCATCATACAAAGTCATTAATTAATCATGTGTAATATTCTACGGGCTACCACTAAAAAAGTGAATGTGCAGTCTGCAGTGTAGTAATTTTGCAAGGCAGCATATATAATGGTAGCCTGATGTGGTCATACTCAATTCTAGTCAGAATATGAGTCTGGTACCGCTCCACTGGGCTTTGATTATGGGGTGTGTTTCAACCGAGCCAGGAAAGACCTTAATTGGATAGACACACGACCAATCAGAGCAACGGAGCGACGCGTAACATTAGTTGTCAAATGTCAACAGAACTCAACTGCACTGTGTTGTCAAGTCCATGTTTTTCTCCATGTCTGCGGGTTGAAGCGACCCCAATTATGTGATTATATAAACCCAGGAATGCAAATTTTAGCAGGCAACTTGCCAAAATAATGAGCCCGATCTCACGAAAATGCGTATCAATAGTACGCGTGTGCAATCTCGTAGAATGTATACGCCAAAACTCATTTTGGCGTGCATATGGTACGCCGTTTTTGGCGTGCATATGATACGCACTTTATGGCGTATTATATGTACGAACCCCCCACACCCCCACCCTCACCCTACCCAAAAGCGTGTCATATACACGCCATAAAGTCCGTATCATATGCACGCCAAAAACGGCGTACCATATGCACGGCAAAACTCATTTTGGCGTATATATTCTACGAGATTGCACACTCGTACTATTTATACGCATTGTCATGAGATCGTGTTGAAATAACAATATTTTTCCAACCAAACGCCATTTTTTTTCTGGAGAACCCCCCCAGAAAGTTATTGTTTTGGGCTATAGTTTTGAGTAGCAATTGTGCGCGACATTGCAAAAAAACGTGGCATCCCTGTCTGCACACGCGCTGGATTAAGTAACGTTACAAGAAAAAGATGAGTGTAAACGATCTTTGCCAGTGTTGTAATAAAATAATTTAAGGATACACAGAGTACTTACCAACACAATCATCGTTTCTGAGAGAAATAGTGACGGTGAATGCATATATGAACAAGTTCTCCGTTTAGGATAAGAGCAAATTCAACCCAAAGCGCTTTTGATGACGTGGATGATTTTGTTACTTTTTGTCATCTGTCCATCGCCTAAAGCCCGCCCTGACAATTTCATTGGTCCGAACAGTTTCTGTTTGGGCATAATAACTCCTCTATGGATCGAGTCCAGAACGAATTGCCCGAGCAAAAAATTTTGTGGGCAGGGCTAAATTCGGCTGGCATCCAGGCTAATATAATGGTAAATGGCAATATTATTTTCGGGGTCATAAGGACAGGTCACACACAACTTAAGATTTGCAGGCTGCAGCAATGTCATCTGGCAGTTTCCCCATTATATGGCACATTCTCCATAAAATGTGATAATGGTGCCTCCCTGGAGGTACAGAAAACACCACCACATCAGCAACTTGGAAACACAGTCCAAAACCCTGACAAAGCAACCAATGCCCATTTAATAAGGCCCACTGCATTTCAAAACATCCAAAAGGTTATGAGGGGCATGTGAAGGCAATTCCTTGTCAAGGAAATTAGAATTGTGAGTTTTGGAGCTCTAAAGGAAAAACTGCAGCACAATGACACAGTTTAATCTCGTCACCCAGCACTGAATGAATTCGTACCTTGTTCTTGTGTGTAAAAATTGAACGGATTACAAGCTCCTCTGACTTGAGGCTTGCTAGAGATTAGTCAGGACAATGGTCATATCACAGTGGCAGAAATCACTCCCACTACTTTCAGGTGTTGGCTATATAGCGTGTCAACAATCTTCATTCATCACCTTATTTAAGTACTGTACAAGGGATTTAAGTCATTAAGGCTTAATGTGATGACTACCCATTAGCAATGAATAGCATGGCTATGTTGGTAAGTAGTAAATACCAGTTTAAAACTACTCAAATAATATTTCATAACTAGAAAAATATTATGAGGACGTCTACAGGTGTAACTTATTTGAAATTTTGCTTGAATTTAACACATCATTAAATACTAGAATACTAAACATATCTTATTATATAGTAAAAATGTAATCACGTGAGATAAGCAAAACCTGGTTTGAGAGTTCACTAATGATACAGTCCCTTTTAACTTTCTCATAGTTAGCCCAACACAGCATCAACATACCTAAGACTTGCCTATTTAGTAGCTGTTTATATTGCACGCTGATATTCCTTTTACCTGGAAACACCCACAGTAAGGTGAGAAGCAGGAATGTTGGAGGTCTCCAGTCCATCAGCCTCTCCATCGCCCCTCACGAAGCGCCCGCTCGTGCGACACCTCATATAGCATCTAGTGATAGTCACTCTCGCGCTCTTCTTATTCGGCCCCGAGCTGTCTTCTGTCTTACCTCGGTCGTTAAAATTAATATTTTGTTTGAGTATATCAATTCACTCAACCCCCACAGAACAACCCGAGTCAAGCTTGTAAATTCCCTCCTCTTCTCTCATCCGCGCGCGCACCGCAGACGCATTTGGAGAAGGGCTCTCTGTAGAGCTTCGGTGCTTCTTTCTTTGAAATAAACTCTCTGTGGACAGTTAGTCAAGTATTTTCATTAATTACTGAAGTTTTAAGTAGTTCTTGGACGGTACGAAGTGCGTCTGCCACCTGCGCCCGACTCCACTTCCAAGTCTAGATCAGATGTGTGTGTGTGTGTGTGTGTGTGTGTGTGCGTGAAGCCACGCCCCTTTCAGCCTACAGGTGTTACGAGCTCCTCGATCACTTATATAATTTTTTCAGTTTTATAATATCAAATTATTATATATTGAAAACATATATTACATTATGATTAAATAATATTGTATTGCAAAAAAAAAAAGGTTCTGACAGACATCTGCATGCTTGCACACAGAACCTCATCACATGACTTTCCATTTAAAGTTTTTATACTGTACAGACTGTATATTATATCCCCTAACCCTAACGTTACCCTAGCCTTTAAGCCTTTATCAAAACCCAACAGATCAAACTGCATAAAAAAAATAAAAATAAAAACATAATTTTGATTATTATAATTTATGATGTTTTCCTCATGGGGACCAAAATAAATGTCCCCACAAAGTAAGATAAAAAAATAACTGGTATTACCATCTTTGTGGAGACATTTGGTCCTCTCAACATCAGGTTTACCAGGAACACACACACATACACACAAAATCAATTAACAAATTAATCCTGACATAACAAGCCAACTACAAATCAAAAAAACTACATTAATAACTCATTGCACCGCATCCTGGGACAGTTGTGAATGACGAAACAATTTCTTTTCTACTGTAGGTAATTTCGAACTAGAAAAAACAATGCATTAATCATCACCTGATCTGCTTGTACAGCATCGTAATAAAAAAACTGCATTTGGATACGTTTATTTAACCTATAAGAATCGTTTTCAGTGTACGTTTCCTTCAAGGTAAATTGGTGCAAACAGTTACTGGCTGGCGTATGCATTGTGACATGAGTTAGTCTGTGATATTAGGCTAATCAGTATAGGCCACAGGAGAAGGCATATTCAGACCCCGAGCAAAGCTCATTCTCACCCTCTCCGATTGGCCGGTTGCCATAGAAACACATCAGAAGTTCATGCATTAGGGCTGCTCAATTATTGGGGACTGGTGAGCTCAGGTCTTTGATTGTCTTGTCTGAGCTTTATGTCTCACTTGAACTACAGGTAAAACGTGTCTGGCACAAAGACTGTGATTAGGAGAAAACTGTCTTGGTGGTAGGTCAGACCTGCGGTGTACGCTTCAGTTAGTCAGTTTTAAACTGTACAAATGAGCTGCATTTCCTGACAGCGATTTTTAAACTGCGACATACAGTCAATTTTGAAATACGTTTATAAAACAACTGAATACCTTGGGTAAAGTCAATTATGACCTTTTACACCACTAACACATCCTCAAATATGATATTATAGCCATAGAAATATAGTATTAAATATAGATTTACAAGTAGCAGTCCTAAAAAAGTATTTGTCTGTGGGTGTTACAAATAAAAACAGAGAATACAGAGTGGCAGCTGCTGTCACCACCGCTACTTCAGAGAGAGGAGCAAAAATGATCAGATCTTAGGGTTGTTGATTGATGAAGCAGTGACAATATATACAAAGATTTTACAGGCTGTCAATGTCGTGTATGCAACACAGAGGGAGACAGGATAACCTGCACATAATGTGTGTGCAAAACAAAATTTGACATATTGCACCATGACTTTAATGGATAGTTCACCAAAAGTAAAAATTACCCCATGATTTACTCACCCTCTAGCTATCCTAGGTGTATATGACTATCTTCCATATAAAATAAATTACATAAAAAAATGCCCTGGCTTTTCTAAGCTATAATGGCGGTACTGATTTTGAAGTCCAAAAAAGTGCATTCATCCATCATAAAATTAATCCATACCGACTCCAGGGGGTTAAAAACGGTCTTCTGAAACGAAGCGATGGATTTTTGTAAGAAAAATATCTATATTTAAAACTTTATACACTAAAATAACTAGCTTCCGGAAGTCGACCTATGCCAGGTTGGCCAAAAGAGTAACCCCTGCCGCGATGTATGATGTAGGATGTCGGAGTAGTGTAAGATTTGACGCCTCTCACGGTTCAAACAAATAAGACTGGGAAACAGACTCAAGCTCCTCTTCTCTTAGATCGAAATCATCTGACATTTCTCTTTAAATATTCTCATTTTAGACTTCTTCTTTGTGAGTGTGTGAGTTTTGTTTTGCTCTATCCTCTGCTCGTCCACGTTCATCAGTACGTCATGCATCGGGTCAGAGGTTACTCTTTAGCCGTAAATCGATGCGTACGGACGTCTGTTGGAAGCTAGTTCTTTTAGTTAATAAAGTTTTAAATGTGGATATTTTTCTTAAGCGCTTTGCTTTGCTTCAGAAGGCCTTTATTAACCCCTGGAGTCGCGTGAATTACTTTTATGATGGATGGATGGATGGATGGATGGATGGATGGATGGATGGATGGATGGATGGATGGATGGATGGATGGATGGATGGATGGATGGATGGATGGATGGATGGATGCACTTTTTGGGCTTCAAAATCGCATCCTCCATTCACTCCCATTATAAAGCTTGAAAGAGCCAGGACATTTTTTTATGCAACTCTGATTGTGTTCATCTGAAAGAAGAAAGTCATACACACCTATGACTTGAGGGTGAGTAAATCATGGGGTAATTGTCATTTTTGGGTGAACTATCCTTTAACATTCTTTACATTCAATTTTATAATATCCAGTTGGATTTCCATGGCTTAGGCAAATGTTTAGGCCATGGTTAAGGCCATTGTGTATCAGCTGTATGGCAATCATTTTTAGGGTTCATTTTCTGCATTATGCACTGTGTAATATTATATAATTGTATATATACAATTATATAATATTGTCTTTTCTCTTGTCTCTTGTCTGGAGTTGGTCATTGTTAGACTGTTCTGGCCATATCCAGAGAGTTCAATCAATACAAAACGATACGCTAGTTAAAGCTATAGCACGAAAGCTTCCTCATCATGAAGCCAACCATTACACACAGCTTGAGCTTTAAGTCTATCCATGGCTTGACCATAGCATAGCTTAAGAAACAATTTGGTCAAAGCCATTTGCACATCACAGGTTACCCCCACACAAATAGACTTTCTGATGGGCTTTCTGATTACAAAAGCAAATTCACTATATGAGCCCAAATGATATATTTAATACAGTACTTTGCAAATATCAATTTACATTTCCCAAAAACATTTTCATTTTGGCAAAATGAATTTTTTGAAATGTAAATCGATATTTCCTGTTGACACATTACAGCAAAATATATAATTAACTTGCTTTAAAACTGTGTGTGTGTGTGTGTGTGTGGGGCATGTTTTGTGAAATATCAGGACACAAATATGTATAATGACATGGGTATGACATAGGTATTACAAAAGAGGGTGAAATATGAGGGCGTTCCCCATGTCCTCACTTTTCAGAAAGTAAACTCGCAGTCTCCTGTGATGGGTAGGTTTAGGGGCAGGGGCAGTGTGTGTGTGTGTGTGTGTGTGTGTGTGTGTGTGTGTGTGTGTGTGTGTGTGTGTGTGTGTGTGTGTGTGTGTGTGTGTGTGTGTGTGTGTGGGCATGTTTTTGTGAAATATCAGGACACAAATGTGTATAATGACATGGGTATGACATAGGTATTACAAAAAGAGGGTGAAAAATGAGGACGTTCCCCATGTCCTCACTTTTCAAAATGCTTATAAATCAAACAGGATGAGGGTTTTTTCACAGAAAGTAAACTGCGCAGTCTCCTGTGATGGGTAGGTGTAGAGGCAGGGGCAGTGTAGGGGGATAGAAAATACGGTTTGTACAGTATAAAATGCATTACGCCTATGGAATGTCCCCACATTTCACGTGTGTGTGTGTGTGTGTGTGTGTGTGTGTGTGTGTGTGTGTGTGTGTGTGTGAGAGAGAGAGAGAGAGAGAGAGAGAGAGAGAGAGAGAGAGAGAGAGAGAGAGAGAGAGAATACTACAGTGCCTTAGAACTTTTGCACAGTACTGTATAATAAGGCGAATATGGGAAGGTTATACATTATCCCCTGGTAATCAGAGTTTTAGGCATGAGGTTATTTATTTTACTTTAAATATGCTTTTTTCACTGAACTATATTTGTTGGCTGGTTTGCACTGTTATTAAGCTAATTGCCTTTTGTTTACATGCATTTAATGTGCACTGTAGTTGCTTGTGTGGTGTTTATAAAAGTTGTTCGGACAAGAATGTAAAAGCATAAAATAAGAACAAAATATTTTCTAATAATAATAATTTAGTTATAACATATAAACCTACAGTTTTTGGCTTCTATAGAATGTATTATCTTGGTGGTACTTTCGTTTCAATGTCTGTTTAAATGTTAGTCCAAAGGCCTAACATTTACATTTGAACCTTTGCATTTCTGAACAGATTCAATATTTGATGAGTCTTCTATGCCACCTAGTGGTCAAGAAGGACTCTCCCCCCAAAAAAAAAAAATTCACCTTGCACAAAATGTTTCATTTTCAAAAGAGGAATTAGGAGTTTTTAGTTTTAATTATTAGGAAAGACGGACATATAAGTGCAGTTCAAAAAGAGATATTTATAAAAAATGTATGTTTGACAACTGAGATAGGATACTGGATAAAATTTCAATCTGTACATATCATAAATGGTTTTAAATCCGTTTAAACTCTAAGCCAAACATACACAGATTTACTGACATTTAACCACCCCCCTAATAGAACACGCTGCTGATGTAAAACTATATGCCAGTGGTATTACACAACCATTAATCCAGACATCTCAATGAGGTTTTGACCCAGTACAGCTCACACATAAACATATGGGCATAAGAGCCTGGAATAGCAACTGACCCAAAGAGATTGAGACTCTCCATACACTAAACAATCACCTCTTGACTGTACATTTAAGTCAGAGTAAAGTAAGCACTTTGCGTTCCACATGTGTTTGTGCTATCAGTAATGTAAGATTATGAATTATAGCAATTTTAAAGCAACTTTACTGGAAGCAGTGGGCCTTTAGTTTTATATAGGCCTACTTTTGTCAGAAGTTGAACAAGCAATACATTCTGCCTAATAATATATTTTAAATATATATAAATTATTAGTATCAATATAATTAGGCTATAATTATTGAGTATTATAATAATTGCTAATTAGTTAATGGTAATTATCATTATTATCATATTATTAATATATAATTTTAATATGGAATATGGAATATAAACCCATCAGGCATAACATTGTTCATAATTGTGTTGGTCCCCCTTTTGCTGCCAAAACAGCCCTGACCCATCAAGACATGGACTCCACTAGACCCCTGAACATGCGCTGTACATTGTATCTGGCTCCAAGATGTTAGCAGCAGATCATTTAAATCCTTATGGATCTGACTTGTTTGTTCAGCACATCCCACAGATGCTGGGGAGTTGAAAATGTTTTATTTGTGTCAATCGCATTATCCTGCTGAAAGACAAGAGGCCACAGCCACCAGGGAATAACGTTTCCATGAAACGGTCTACATGGTCCGCAACAATGCTTATAGGTGGTACGTGTCAAAGTAACATCCACATGGATGGCAGGACCCGAGGTTTCCCAGCAGAACATTGCCCAAAGCATCACATTGCCTCCGCCAGCTTGCTTAAAGGGTTACTTCAACGATTAGCATTAAGCTTTGTATCAGTAGAAACCCAGGAGTATATTCAAATTTTCATACTTTCCCCCCTGAAACGAGAGAATTATGTATTTTATTTCTGGAAAAATTCCTCCGATGTTGCAAATATCGTCATTTTGCATCATCGGAGGAGTTTTTGTCCAGAGGGTCTGAAAACTACAGCCAGCAGGAGGCGCTGTTTCCTATTTTCAACATCGCTCTCCCAGCGCTTGGCTCGGGCAGCTGCGAAGATTCATGTAAACAGAGCGGTGGAGAACAAAGTGAGTGTTTCAACTTTTCAAATTAATTCCTATGAAAGTTAAGCTTCCAAAGACATGAACTGAAAATGCGCCAGGCTGATCACGAGCTGTGAATGCAGCCGCAGCCGCGAATCCGGCGATTAACTCAGCTCATGTGATGAATGTAATCCGATCCTGCTGCGTTTGTGCCGTGACACTCAATCGACTCACTCATAATATATTGAACAGACACATTAAGTTTTTAATTGTAGTGTCTCTAACTGTACTGATTTTATGAAAATCAACGCGGTGGGCAAGTAAACCAGAAAGCCATGCCTAGAGCAGCCTCGGGCAGCGAACTGCATTCTGGGAATTGTTGTCTTTCATCCCAATGAGACAAAAATACATTTTCTGTGTTTTCTCAGTCAAGAAGGCACCAAATTCAAAAATAATTTCTAGAGGTGGGCATAGATAATTTTTTTAATCTACATTAAAGTGGCTCATTTGAATTCTGCGAAAGCATTCAGAATATGTGTGCTACTCAAATAATGACTGGTGCTTTCACACTTGGTTCGATTGCCTGACCGAACCCAAGTTCGATTGCTCCCCCCTGCTGGACCGTGTTCATATTATATTATTTGGGTCTGAACCAGGGTGCGTTTGCGTCATCAGAGCAGCAGATGTTTACCCGTTGGCAACAAAGGCAAACAAGAAGGTGAAAAACATTAATAGCGTTGTTCACCTAACTTTTCATATTTTTGTTTTTGAACCGTTGGTTTTGTTACCAAAGCTTCAGTATGTAATGGCACTTGCGTCTATATCTGCCGCGAATGTACTGCAAATGCTCTAAAGAACGCTGAAGATGAGCAGAAATGAGATGTACAGCTCTCTGCTTACAGTACGTCAGTCACGCTCGTCAGGACTCGAGAACGGTTCGCGGGTGTGCACCCGAAGTTCGGATGCCAGCGTTCACGCTTCATGTGGTAATTTCACAGTAAGCATACACGCAGGTTCAAGACTCGCTCACTCCCTACAGTGCAATTCGGCTAGGAATACATCTGCGCTAAAATATCAAGGTGAAAGTCACCATAGCTTGCGTAGTATAGATCCAGCTCCCAACCCAATTTTGAGAATAGATTAACGGCGATATTTTTTTTCGCCCGATAAGAGTCTCACGTTAACGCAGCACGTTAACGCCGATAACGGCCCACCACTAATAATTTCACATTTCTACTACATTAATGACCAAGTTTAAATACAGATTCATCTTCCCAGCGCTGAAGTACCCTTTAATAATAAAGTGTATTTTATAGTTAATTGTATTGCATATTTATACATACAATGAATACCTGGATTTGATCTACATCAATCAACCTGTTCAATAGATTGTTTCAATGAATCTATACAAAACATGCTTACTAACAGTTTGCTTCTTTTGTAACTGAGTTCTGCACTATTAACTAACAAAAATAAAAGCAAGGAATGTGTATATGAAGGCAGAATGTTGAAGTCCATTGTCCCTGTGTCACACTTATGTTCAGTTAGTTTGTTTTCATGGACTTTTAGTTTGTTTTCAAAGTCACATGTGTTCCTTGTTGCCCCAGAGTGAGTCTGACCAGGGGTGTGAGCCTGCAACATCAGCAGCTGAGGGAATGCAGGTGCAAGAACTGACTGATTGACATGGATAGGGAGGTACTGCCTCCAACCCTATTCCATCCGGTATTATCTATTTGTCTTGAATCATCACTGTTTCAAGACAGCACTAAGAACGGTATGGACTGTGCTCAATCTGTTTGTTCTGAATCATCGCTTTTCAAGACAGCACTGAGACTGCTTCATTGACTTGTTGGGAAGTAGAGTTACCATTATTGATTACGTCAATCTTACCTCTATCACCCTCACCGCAAAGCTCAGCCAACCTCGCAAACCTCTGCTGGATGCCAGCAACTCTTCGTCTTCCCAAACCACAGGTCATGCAACCACCATCCCTGCCCGAGTGAGAGGATCCTGGGGCTCCGCCTCCGGCATCTGATCCCTTGGCCCATCAACCTGTCGGCTCCACCAGAGACACTCTGCCTTGTGGCTCCACCAGGTTCCCTCGTCCCACTGGCTCCACCTTGGTCATTGGTTATTCTACTTACACCACAGATTTTCGAGCCTTCCGCAGTGCTCAGTCTCTCCACCCCTACGGCTACAGCAGGTTCCTCCGGCTCCGCCTCAGTCCTCGGGCACTATGGCTCTGCCTCAGATGCTCATTGCCGTGACTCCGCCTAGGTCTCCGGTGCCAACGGTGTTGTTCAAGACCATCGGCTCTCCGTCTGAGCACTTGGATCCATTGGCTCCACCTTCGTCGATCGTCTTCGGCCATAGCAACATCCTGGTTCCTCCCTCCATTGACTCTGCCGTGGGCTGTCATCTCTGCTGTGGTCTGGGCCTGTGTCAGTGGGTTTTATCCATCATCGCCACCGGGGCTTGGTCGCCATCCATCTGTCACCCTTCCTCTGCCATCGTCTCATACGATCTCTTCGCCATCTTGCACACCTCCAGAGCCCCCACCTTCCCTCCCTTGTCTGTTGTCGTGGCGCAAGGTTGCGCCTTTTCGGAGGGGACGTAATGTCACACTTATGGTCAGTTAGTTGGTCAGTTAGATTTCATGGACTTTTAGTTTCAGTCACATGTGCTGCTTTGTTTGAATTTCCCACCACTCTTTAGTTACCATGGTTAAAGTCATTATTAGTTCCCTATTATCAGCTGTTTTTCATTAATTGCCTTGTTTTTGTGAATACTTAAGTTCCATTGTCTCCTAAGTTCAGTGTCAGGTTTTTGTGTGTGTGTGTGTGTGTTAGCATTACACACTGTTAAGCCTGTCTGATCTTCCTTTATTAAACCTTGTTTCACTCTTAATCTTTCTCAGTCGGTGTGACACCCTGTGATGAGTGTGCATTATTATAATTTAATGGCCAATTATTAATTACTTTTTGCACAGCTAGCCGTGGATTATCCATATTCTCTATATCTGATGCTTGACTTTTGAGGAGTTTCGCATAATACAGACATTGAGTGAATGTGTCTCTTAGTGGAAGCTTTAAATGGGCTTAGACTTCTCCAGCTGTGTTTTTGTAACTATGATATAAAAGTTATGTTTTCAAAAGTCAATGATATAACATTTCTAAAAGCAACCAGATCTTTATTGTGGATGCTTAGTATCAACAGTGAGCTGTTCTCTTCTAATTAAACATCTGTTATACACAGAGATCCATGTATCTGGAATCAATAAGTCGACCGGGGGCAAAAGTGTTCTGTTAACTGCCCCTTGGCCATTTAGACTCAACAAAACTAACAAAAGGGAGGGTAAAGAAACAATGAGGTGAGCCTCAGCTGTGAGAATGTACCTCATCACAGGGACAATAGACTTCTATTCTGCCTTCATAAACACATTCCTTGCTTTTATTTTTGTTGGTTAATAGTGCAGCACTCTTTTCTTTGCCAGAGGTAGTGGTTTAATTGCATAGAGTTACAAAAGAAGTGATCTGTTAGTAAGCATGTTTTGTATAGATTCTTTGGTACAATCTGTTGAACAGGTTCTCTAGGGAATCTTTGGAATCAAATGATGCAGATGGGCAGAAAGTAAAAAATAGAGAGAGAGAGAGAGAGAGAGAGAGAGAGAGAGAGAGAGAGAGACTTTTGACAGTAGCAGTAGTCATTTCCAATAGCCACATAGCTGGAACTGATGCGTTTGTTTCACCTCTGCTTTCAGACCAAGATAAGTCCATCCAAATTGTATTTTAACAGTATATCTTAAATATCTTGGACTTACTTTTATGGATTTATTTTGAAGCTATATAATTTTTTCTACCGAATACCACTGGGCATTAAAGACTAGAAGGCTAAAGCAAAAGTTTCAAGATGCTTCTCCATTTACTCAGAGCACTTCTTCAGCTAAACATATATGCACAATCCAAAGATACAGATATCACACCCACCTTTTCTTCAATCACTGCAAAGAGTCTGTCACACCTGGATTTGGAGAGCCATTGACGCCAGTGGTGAGTTAATTTTCTGAAATGTTTTAGAGTGTGTTTTACAGATTTGATTGTCAGTATAGGCCTAAGTCTAAAATATAAAGGTACACTTAATGCTAGATGTTTATTATTTATTAAACTGACTGCAGTTTTGAAGTGTTCAGAAAAACTATAAGCCAAAAAACTGACCTTTATTCACCTGACTGCTAAAACAGGTGCAGCCTCAAGGGGATCCTCAGGTGTTGCACTGACAACGGCTGAAGAGAGAGACCCCAATATTTTCTGTACATTTGCAGAGTGTAAGACCCAATAAATAGCAATAGAGATATGACTTTTCACTGCATCTTCAACCTTCAACTTCGACTTTGTCTGATGCTTATTTATATATATATCTTGGAGTCGTTTAAAGATATTCATCATTCATTTGTTGAATTAAAACAAATTAGTTTCATAGCAAAAGGCCTTAACCTGCAGTTCAGGTTTTTTGTTCACTTAGCCTCTGCCCAGCAAGCAAAAGCCATCATTTCACCATGTCAGTTAACTGGACATGTCGTTTTTGCCAAATTAACTTGTGAGACGTCTGATATTCCATCATGTAAGCAAAGTCAACAGTGATTACAAGGTGTTTGGTTTTATTTATTTGGTTAGACGTCTTTTTCACTGACAGAACAAATTTTGCCTTGTTTTGGCTGTGTTTGGACGGCTATTAGGCGTCTTTTAAACGCAAAATTACTTGCTGGGTGTGTACATTGATCCTCCAGTCCAGAATTTTAGCCTGCACTCCTCACTTTGCATCATTGTTCGTTAAGAGTGATAATTTATCCTAATTATTATTTGATGTACCGTATTTACTTGATATACTGAAAAGAACCAAGTCACACTACACAGGTTGCAATCAGTCCCTAAAAAGAATCTGATGTGTTTGATTCACCAAAAAGAAATGATTGATAAGAGTCATTCAATCAGGAGTCAGAATGAACAAAAAACTTTTTTAATTTCATCTGACCTCAGAACCAGGTCCCTTTAAAAGTCCCAGTCATGTCTGACAACTGAATATGCTGGAGTTTGTTTTGGATGATCGAGGAGGATTTTTCTTCAAACCCTCCCAAACAACATGTGGTGATGTAGGTGCTGTTTTATTTTATTATAATTTGTAGGCTTTTTGACTCCAAAACTCAACTAATCTCTGCAATTCTCCATCTGTGATCCTTGGAGAGTCTTAGTCCACTCAAACTCTGCATTATGACGATATAGACACACGTCCTCTTCCAGGCAGATTCATAACATCTTTAGTTGATTAGAACTTCTCAATGATTGCCCTGATGGTGGTAATGGGGATTTTCAATGCTTTAGCTATATTTTCTTACAACCACTTTCTATTTTGTGAAGCTCAACAATCTTTTTCTGCACATAGGAACTATATTGGTTTGACTCATTGTGATGAATGATTAAGGGAACTTGGCCTTTGTGTTTCCTTATATTTATACTCTGAAACAAGAAGCTGGACAATTTCTTGCTCCTAGTCACCCTGGTGTGCTAAAAAATATTAATGGGAATATATTTCAGAGATATTTTACTCAAAAACAATTTTAGGGGTACCAATAATTGTGGCCAACGCCACTGCCACATATCCCCATGTGGGGATTCAAGGGGGTGACAGCCCCTGGTTTAAGCACGGACTGAGCCAACGTTGCCGCTGTGAAATATGGTTGGTAAAACGACACGTCAAAAGTGAGGAACAAATTGGGATCTATAAAAGCGGAAAATGACTTCAAAATGGCTTTTTGCAATGACGCAGTGAAACATACCAAATTGTGTGGACTTCATTTTTGGCCATGTGGTCATACCAAAGTTTTGCACTCATTATTCCCAGCCTATAATTAAATTAATCATGATGTGGCAGGTAGGTAGGCATATTAACTTTATTATTGTATGTAATTTTGTGTGGTTAAGAGAAAATGCCCAAAGGAGATTAAATAAAGCTTGCGTCCTCTGCAACCAATCAGGATATTGTTGAAATGGCTAAATCTGGTCAGCTGGTTTTGGATATTTCTCGTGCAGGATGTGAATAGTCACAATGTTCACTGAATTATTTCAAAGCACAGTGAAACCACTACCATGCTAAATGTAAAGTGCTGTGGCTGGTCAAGGAAGAATAATGAGCATTTTGACCAGAGGATGAAAATGCTCATTAGTGCATGGGATAACCTCAAAACAGCATGGAAATGACCTGGAAAAGATCTTCAACTTCCAGTTTTATCTTGAACTGTAAGCTAATGGCTATAAGAGGCTGAATTGAGAGGTTGTAAAGAAACCATTGAAGTTATTAGTTTAATGAAAAAACTGCCATAGAACACAAGGACTGGAGTGTGGAAGATTTTAGCTGTGTTCTGAAATCTGACAAGTCAAAATGTAACAATCTAGCATTGGATGGTCTCAGGTATGTGCGTGGTAGACAACTGGAGTGTTTAAATACCAAATGCATGCATGGTGCCATTAAGCATGGCAGGTAAAACATAATGGTATTTGAGACGCATGTCTGCAGCAGGTTTTGGTAGGATCTACAAAGTTGCTGGCACTTTGAAAATGGACCAATACTTGGGAATCCTAATGTAGCCGAGTATGGAGGATCTGTTTTGCAGAGCAAATGTGTATTTTCCAACATGATAACAATCCCAAACACACCGCAAATGCAATAAAGTTGTACGCAATGAAAGTGACCTCCTCAGTCCACTGACGTTAAAGCCATTGAAAACCTTTGAGAAATTATAAACCTGAATTGTGATCAGTCATGCAGGTCTTCCAATGAACCTCAACTTTGGGAAGAACGTAAGGAAGACTGGAAAGAAGTTAAGACATGTGCAAAGGGAGAGCCAACAAAATATGAATAGCTTTACATTGTAGTCAATACATGCTTTATTTCCTGTGAGCTTTTTGTTTTTCTACACTCAAAAACATAACTCATTGGAAAAACTCATTTTAATTGAGGTTTTCATTGAGTAAAGGTTTTAATTGTAGCCCCAACTCATAAAAAACAAATTCATGTAATGAAATTTAATTGAGTTGGTTCAACTCATTGTGATCAAATACAGATTAAATGAAATTGATATATTTCTAAAGTGACTTTTTATGCTTGTGAAACTTTTAAATATATAAAAATTTAAATGGAAAATCATTCATCATTATACACAATGTATATATAATGAACAAATTAGAAAGTAGTGTCACTCCTGACATTATAGAGTTCCCACAGCCTAAACATGTAAAAAAAAAAAACCCTCTTGTTACTTTAGCTTATTATAATTAATTAAACTGAACAAAAAATAAATAAAAATAGCCCTCCGGACATCACTTTTGGACACTACTGTACACCAATAGCTTAATTAAAATAATACAACATAGGCCTATACACACACGTGCATTGGTGAGCTTGTTCACATTGTGCTTGATATGAATGAACTGTGATATAAAGAGGAAAGCATTTAGGTAGTTCACATATGATCATTCTATTCATGTCTTCAAAAATGATTTTTAAATCCCAACCCTTCTATTCACTCAAGGCATTGAGATATCCAGTAGATGGCAGTAAATATATATATTTGAGGCACTATTGTCAACTTCCAGTAAACTACCATTTTCATCATAATTCTACACAGAAAACCTCAGAGTTTGTACTCTTGTGAAAAGAAACTGTCCTCAAGTGAATTAATAAACAAGAGCATCTGTACCATAACAATAATGCTATTCCCATGGGTCACAGTTGTGTCTACCAGAGGTCAAACTGTGAAGTTTTATTGATGTTGCCAGGCAGGTGTACGGTCTGCTCTTTTTATCCCAACTGACCCCAGGCCCCCTCCCCAAATCACCCCTCATCACTATCCTCATCCCAAACTCCTGCATTTATCATCAGATTAACGCCCTCACTTCTGTCACTGAGCTGTTATGTAGTTGTGCCAGACCACAGGAAATCATCACAAGGCTATTGTGTCCTGACAGTAGAGCACACGTCCCAGGAGCATGCCCTTTGTTATGAAAAGCTTGTCCTGCCCCGGAGTGACCCGCAGTCTGTGCCTTCGCCCCCCAGCTCTCCCACCCCTTTCCTGAATGCGGGAGAAACTCTGAGCCAGGGCCATATGGCACTGCCACGCTACTGACAGGAACTGTAGACAGCAGAAATAAAAACATGGGCTATAGGCCAACTTAGGCCATCAAGAACCCAAATACATGTCTGTGGTTCGCAGCAATTATGTTATTTTTAGCGTCGTGCTGTTGTTGTTTCTTCGCCGAGTGTTTACATGGAATACATGGAAACGTGTCTGCAGGTGCTTGGCCTAATCAAAAGTACTCGAATGTATTTGCGTCAAGGGTTCTCTTCAAGCACCAACTACGGATGAACACGGATGAGTCAATGTTTACTATCACATGCCGTCGTGCTGAAAGAACAGGAAGCCACCGGAGGAGGCAGGCGATAACCTGGGTCAAGTTTGAGCTTTGTTTCTTTTCCTTTTCTGTCCATTTGTTTGTACCATGCGTCACTTTCGTGGAAAAAAAAGTGTTGTGTAAATCTAAACAGTAGCCTACTACAGCCGAAGAAAATTAGTGATGCATATACAGTCATGCTTTTTCCTGTTTGAGACCGCTTATGGATTAATTAAGAGATATACTGGAAGACACGATTAACCAATAGAAATGTAACCGGTAAAGATTTTGGACTATCTTCTCTATCGCGGTTATACGCTCTCGTGAGAACTGAACTGAGTAGCCTACAACATACCCATGTGTCAAAGTGGCCATGTCTTTGTAATTAAACACAGTAATTTATGGTAAACAGTCTAGAAATAACTGATCAATTGAGAAAGAACAGGGCACAAGTGGATCCCTGCAGCCGGTCTTAAAGGGACAGCATCCACATTTATTTGCTGTCATTACTAACGCTTATCAAACAACAAAAAAGCAGACAAACAAAAAAATCTGTCACTGATCTTGACCTTTTTTTCCAGTAAGCTTTTTTATGACATTGAAAAGTGACAAGAATTATGAATATTCAGTGGTATAACATTTTTTTTAATCATAAAAACCTTATTTATTGCCCACCCCTAATATAGATTAATAATCGTTTTTTAAAGGGAAAATATACGTTAGTTCTATAAAGACTTGCAGCTCATGGAGGCACATTGGAAGAAAGCGTAGAATTGTAGTTCAAAATGTCTTGTGCAATTTAGAACATCATAGACATGTCAATAAAATCCTTTGAGGAGAGAAAAATATAGTAAAACACTAGTTTGTTTGTGCTGTCAAGTTTTTTGTGTTTTTTTGTGCCACACATTGTTAAGGGACCATAGTTTCTGTGGCAGAAAGAAATGACTCATCCGCTTTGTGATTACAGGATAGCAGAGTGATCATTTGTTTGTGGCAGCACTATGTCTAAACACATAATTGTGTGTCATCTGTAAGGCAATCATAGCTGACATGCTCCTTTGACATGTAGGTGCACATTGATGACAAACATGACACTGAGAGTATCAGAGAAAAGGCTGAAAGTAAATGTCATCGCATCTCAATCTGAGGGAGTTATTATATTAATTAACTTTTTTATTTAAGGAACCAGATAAAACATTGCTTTTGGAACTCTGACAGGGCCGTTGTTTCTGATGTGAGCAGAGAAGCGTGAACCCGCCGTGCGTGGACAGCAAATTCATGCTTTTAAAATACTTGTTATTGATGCACTGAGATCTTGATAAAGGTTTTCATTCGGACCTCTCAGACATTGTTTGCTATTACTCAGAGCAATTTCTCGACCGAGGTGAGGAGAATTTCAATTTGTTGCACAGTTGGTTTCCTTAGAGCTCACAACTGTTGTCTGTCCTCTGATTCTCGGCCCATTTTGAGCTTCAAAGAAAGACAAATGCTCGCTTCTCACTTCAATAATGGTGGTCTTTCACAATAGACACAAAGTCAATGCAGTAAAGAAAAACGGCACATGGCTTAAGGAAAGCCCTGGAGTAGAGCATCAGTAAATCTCAAGAAGGCTGATCAATGAGGGGTCTGATTGCATTGGAAATTATGTCCACACTTAATGGGTTGCTGTAAAATATAGCCGCATATCTATTCATCAAAATGCATCACTAAAGGATAGCAAGACAGGCTAAAAAAATATCATTTTTGCTTCATAATACATGACATATGTTAAAGTGAGTCCCTGCTGATGTGAGGTGAAACAAAAGTGCTAAATAGGGTAACATGCATGGGAAAGATCCACATTGTTCCCCATTTAAACTGTAACATATTTAGATATAAGTTTAGCATGTGCAGGATGCATCAACTAATGTGTTATTATAAATAAATAACATTTGCTAATTTAGTTGTTTAGCATAAAATGTCAAATATTAAAAGGGGTTAACATTAAGTTGACCCCCATCCCGCCTGGATGAACTTTCTCAGAATGTATAAATTACTTTTGATATATTTCTTATTAATATTTATATATATTTTAAATGTCATTAATGTAAAAAACTAAATAAACTATTCTATTTAAAGTGTTATGTTTTGACGATTGATTTTAAAAATTTATAATTGAATAAACAAATTATTATTGACTGACAAAGCAGAATCCCAGTAAAAGAGATGAATCTGAAAGTTAAAATGATTCTATGACTTATACAGGCATTTTGATCATATTATAATGATAGCAACAGAATGCAAATGTAAGATTTCACTTAATGAATTAACTTAATATAGGTTTTTATGAAATAAAATGTCTAAAATGTACATCTAATTCATGGAAATATTAATTACAATAAGTATTACCTAAAAAAAAAGAGAAGAAAAAAAAAACAGTAGGCCTAGTAAAAAATGCCACTTTGGTCCTTCTGTGCCGAGGGTCTAATTTTTAGCTTTTTACTTCAAAATAAAAACTGTAACTTTTACTCAACAAATCTGAAAATATTAATGTATTCACAAATCCCTCATTAATAAAAAGACAAAAAAAAACTTTGATATTCAACCTCTATGTATTCAACATAGTCTACATAATACAATGCCATACATCACTATTTGAGGGCTTGAAAAAAATGGTTAAAGTAAATCATTATAAAATAACAAAAATAGTTATTGTGTGTTATTTGTCATTTATCAAAATAAATAAATACACAAATAAAAATCATAAGGCTAAATGCCTATGGACAGGGACAGCGAAACAAAGCTGTCGCTTTAAGATTTCTTAGGGAGACGTGCGCTGGTCTCGCGGGCGGACTGAAGCTCCACGCGCTTCATTCTGCAGAGCGCGCTGTCACACACTCGAGCATCTTACTCAAACGCCATGCAGTGAGCCGAATGGACGAATGAACAGCTTGTGAAGTCTGTGTACCGCATCAGCGCTTCAGCGGACGGACATTACAGCCAAATGAGTGACAGGGGGAGTAAACAAAATAGTTAGACAACAGAGTCGTCATGCAGTCCCTCAAGCAAAGATCCGCGCGTTTCAGATCAGACTTGGTCGAAATGCGCTGCTGTGAATTTCTCCAAGAGAGCAGCTGAAGTGCTTTATTCCGCCCTCACTTAAAATTGCTTCGCTTGGCATGTTCCAATGAGAATGCATTTTGTTTAGAAACTATACTTATGCCGTAGAGTACAGCGCAAGTCTTGTTGGAAGCTGGACAAATGGCTTTTGTTGTTATAGGAACCCTGTTACTGATGCTCTCCAACATCTACATCTCTTCAGGTGAGTTAAAAATCTATTGATCTGACTCTTGGATCAATACTGCAGAATCTGTTAGTTTAAGTTCCAGACTTGAATGTTAGTAGCCTATTGTCACTAAATACAGCCAAATGGCTTTCAGTTGTGGGATATTTAACTTATTGATGTGAATTCTTATACTGTTAAAACAACAAAAATGGAACGTAGATCAACACAAATCCTCAAACATCCATTTATTTTGCACTAGGACATCTTCCATTTAGTACCAACGTTGGGTTACATTAGGTTGCATCTTGTATAAAATGTACATTTATGTATAAATTATCAATATTAGTTTATTGCATGTTTTCAACCACTTAAAATGTAATTGCTGATGAAGTTGAAACTAAAAAAAATCTAACCAAAAGTAATGTTTTCATAACACAATGATGGTTTTTAAAGTGAAATCTGAGAAAATAATAAGACAAAGTTCCCATTAAAAGATTCAGAAGATCATAATCACTCTGGATTTAACATAAGACAGCTGTGTTATAAAATATTCATGTTCAGGCACTTATCAAAGCGTTTTACAAAAAAGACTACTGTGTTTGATTTCTTCATTTGCTAGATAATGATACAAAACTAGTACAGCAGTGCAGATGCAACTTTTGTAAAGAAAGGCATTCCTAGTTATTGGAAATCGTTTGTTTGTTTTATACTCACAGAGGATGTGTCTTAAAGGGATAGTTCACCCAAAAATGAAAATTCTGTCATCAATTTGTTCCAAACCTGTATGAATTTGTTTCTTCTGCTGAAAACAAGAAGACATTTTGAAGAATGTCGGTAACTGAACAGTTGGGGGTAACTTGCAATAAACCAATCAGAGTCTCATCTCCCATTCCCTTTACTTCCATAGTATGTTTTCCATACTATTTAAGTCAGTGGGGTCTATCAATTGTTTAATTACGACATTCTTCAAAATATCTTCTTTTGTGTTCAGCAGAAGAAACAAATTTGTTTGGTTTGGAATAGGGCTGTCATTAATCCTTGGTTTCTAGTACTTGATTTTGAAAAGTACTCGATTGCAATTTGCCCGTATCAAGTAACCGGCAAAATACTGGAAGTGGTGCATTCCGTGGACGAGAATCCATGATCTTCATTATTAGACCGTTTTCTAAGGATGCACAATGTATTTAAACCATTTTAAAAACATACTACTGCATAGATAATGCAATTGAGTGCCTTTATTATTTACAATGCATGTAGGTTACGTGCGTCTCTGAGCGGTTACATTCACAGTAAATGCTGATCCACATGATCTCTTATCATCAGATTTATACGTTAAGTTAAGCCATTTATAAACCTACGGCAACACAGGAGAATACATCATTACATACGTTTTTAAAAACTGTTCATTGCGATTTCAAAATAAAAGTCAAAACTTTTTGCAGTTTGCATGTTTTGATGTCCACACTCTGCTTATTACACACGCAGCAGCACACAACATTTTTTAAATATTAAAAATAAAAGGATTCCTTTCTGGAGGAGTGTTCAAATTACGCCATGTAAATAGCGAATCCATCATGGTGCAAGTGCAACTGGCTTTTAGAGGGAGATGAGACTCTTATTGGTTTATTGCACGTTATCCCCAAATCACACCCATGACTCATCAAGAGACTAGGTACAACCCTTTTGGACCATTCGTCTGGCCTGCCGACTGGTTTTTCCGTCGTTAAACTAGCAAAAGTGGATTCGGACACATCCATGTGCTCAAAACGTTAAAATGGGGCCCCATAAGTTGACTGTCTATATTATATTATGCATTATATAAAACTATATTATGATTAATTGATTTTGATACTTTATTTGAAACCATTATTATTGCCTCTTTGTTAAATCGCCTATGTATTTTAAGTAATTTTAAAGGCTATTGTTTGCTTATGTCTATTTTTTATTACCACAAAAAATATCCGGTTACTCGATTACCAAAATAATCGTTATTGACAGCCCTAGTTTTGAACAACTTGAGGGTGAGTAAATAATGAGTTCATTTTTGGGTGTACTATCCCTTTAAGTGGACATGGCACCAATTGTTACGCTACTACATGAGTTAATATTTATACAAGAGCTGTTTCCATGATCTCCTATAGCCTGGAGTATGTTTACTGCATTTGATTGCGGTGAAATGACCTGTAAGAGACTGACCTAATATGTTTGGCAGGTGCAAAGAGATGCCACTGCTGTATCATCAGTCTGCAGGGCGGCATGATGTGTCCCCCTGCTGAGGCCAGCTTAATGGCCTTCTGCATTAAAGTAGACAGCGGCAAGCTGCAAGAAATAGACGTTATGAGTTATGCATCTGTCTCCCCGTTGTGGGGTGCCCGAGCTGAAAGGATGCTTAAAATAGAGCAATGCTTTTATTAATAAGCAGCGGGTTTATCAATATGACTGTCAGATGTGAATTTGAAAAGCATTATGTGTATTTAGAGAAAGTTCTGAGTTAAAACATACTATGAAAAAATGATAGATAATACCAGATAATAGCAGACATAGTCTGGTTGCTAAGAGACGTCTGTATCACAGGCGGACCTGTTAGAAGGATGAATTCACAAATTGTTTTTGAAGGTGTCCTTAGTCTAAATCTGACCAAATATGACAAAATCCAATACATTGTCCATTTACCTCATCTATACTTAGATTAACTGCAGCTCTTTTAATCCAATGATTGTTGCTGACACCATTTACAGTAACAACAGCCTTGCTTAATTTCTCTATAGACCAATGATTCATTCAGCTTATTGCTTTTCACTTAGCAAATAAGCGTTCCAGATTTAATTTTCCTGAGTAAATGTGTTTGTTCCTTAAATAACGGGCATGTGGGTGTGTTGTGTTCGTATTTATTAGCGGAAAACTGCTAAATCTCCTCTAGCTGTCATTAATGTAAGAGGTCTGAAGCTTGGAACTGACATAACAAAAGCTGTTCAGTTTGTGTAACTTAGCAGTTGCAGTCACGGTAGGGCAAATGCCAACTACGAGAGGTTGAACAGGGTTGACAGAGATAATGGCGTTTCTGAAACGATGACAAATGGCCCGAGATCACCCAGCAGAGATGTAAGCTGTCACAGTTAGTCGATAAAGAACAGCTTTTGCGACGCTGTAAAAAAGAGCTGTGCATGGCGTAATAATGGGTGTAGGATTCATACCGTCAGATCTCTTTCAAAAAGGAATGTTATGTTTTGTTCTTTGATCAGTGTACACCAGTATACGCAGCCATTAATGTCTGTTGAGAAAAGCATTGGATCATTACTGATCCCAGGGAGTCAGGTTGATGCTCATGTTATTTGAATATGTTTGAAAATTCGTCTGGGCACTGTTTTTCATAACGTATTAACATTAGTGATGGTACATTTACGGCCTAAGGAAAAAGAGGGTGAAGCATGCATGCCTAATATTTGTAAATATTAATTACTGTAATGATTTACATAACACCATAGCTCGTAGCCATAAGCTAAATATAACTTGTCAACAGTATTCCAAAGGAAGACACTCGTCTATCGAAGATCATCTATCTATCTATCTATCTATCTATCTATCTATCTATCTATCTATCTATCTATCTATCTATCTATCTATCTATCTATCTATCTATCTATCTATCTATCTATCTATCTGTCTGTCTGTCTGTCTGTCTGTCTGTCTGTCTGTCTATCTATATGTCGTTCTGTCTGTCTGTCGTTATATCTATTTATCTGTCATTCTGTGGTTTTATCTATCTATCTATCTATCTATCTATCTATCTATCTATCTATCTATCTATCTATCTATCTATCTATCTATCTATCTATCTATCTATCTATCTATCTATCTATCTATCTATCTATCTATCTATCTATCTATCTGTCTGTATGTCTGTCTATCTATATGTCGTTCTGTCTGTCTGTCGTTCTGTCTATCTATCTGTCTGTCTGTCTGTCATTCTGTGGTTTTATCTGTCTGTCTGTCTGTCTGTCTGTCTGTCTATCTATCTATCTATCTATCTATCTATCTATCTATCTATCTATCTATCTATCTATCTATCTGTCTGTCTGTCTATCTATCTATCTATCTATCTATCTATCTATCTATCTATCTATCTATCTATCTATCTATCTATCTATCTATCTATCTATCTATCTATCTATCTATCTATCTATCTATATGTCTGTCTGTCTGTCTGTCTGTCTGTCTGTCTGTCTGTCTATCTGTCTGTCTATCTAACTGTTGTTCTGTCTGTTTATCTATCTATCTATCTATCTATCTATCTGTCTGTATGTCTGTCTATCTATATGTCGTTCTGTCTGTCTGTCGTTCTATCTATCTATCTGTCTATCTATCTGTCATTCTGTGGTTTTATCTATCTGTCTGTCTGTCTGTCTGTCTGTCTGTCTGTCTGTCTATCTATCTATCTATCTATCTATCTATCTATCTATCTATCTATCTATCTATCTATCTATCTATCTGTCTTTCTGTCTGTCTGTCTGTCTGTCTGTCTATCTATATGTCGTTCTGTCTGTCTGTGGTTCTATCTATCTATCTATCTATCTGTCTATCTATCTGTCATTCTGTGGTTTTATCTATCTGTGTCTGTCTATCTATCTATCATTCTGTCTGTCTGTCTATCAATCTGTCTATCTATCTATCTATCTATCTATCTATCTATCTATCTATCTATCTATCTATCTATCTATCTATCTATCTATCTATCTGTCTGTCTATCAATCTGTCTATCTATCTATCTATCGATTGTTCTGTCTAGATACATTTTCAGGCTTTAAGCCTTAACTTTCAAAGTTTGTTTTGACAAACTTTACACTGTGAAAAAATATTGTTGGTTTAACTTACAGTTTTTCTCCATTGGTTCGGCTCATTTCTTGAAACAGAAATTACATTCTCAAAATTGTAAGATCATTTGGCAAAACAGTCTTACAGTTCAGCACAACACTATAGATCATTTGCAAAAGCTAATATCTCTCCCAAAACTGTTCACTCATGCTTCAGAGCTAAATTCCTTTTCCATATAAATAGTCAGTGCCACCAAAATGGCAAAGATCCTTCTCATTTGCTTTGGCTCATTTCTTGAAACAGACCGAACGTTCTCAACACTCTTGGTGCTTTTGCCAAAATAACGTGGATGGTTCGGCACAACACCATGGTTCACCTGCAAAAGTTCATAACTCTCCCAAAACTGTTCACTCATGTGTCAAAACTAAATTTCTTTCTCATTTAAACAGTCAGTGCCCCCAAAATGCTTCATCCCTTTGGCATAGAAGCACTGCAAGTCAAAATGTTTAGATGTTTTGTCACTATGGCAGAGGACCATTGAAATATCCCTCATGTCCATCTTTCAGTCTTAGCCCAGTCCTTCATGGACAATGGTTACTGTACTGTTTTTTTTTGTCTAGCTAACAGAATACAATTGTGTGTAAAACTGAAAAAAAAAGAAATAGGATTTTAGGGTAAGAGTAGGTTTGCTATCACACGTTGTACTCACAGTGCCAAGGAAATTGTTACCAATTGTGGTATTCTTATTTCTTATGCATGTGTTATCACTATTTTAATTTAATTTTCTATGTAAAGCACTTTGAATTGCCATTGTGTATGAAATGTGCTATATAAATAAATTTGCCTTGCCTTGCCTTGCCTTGCCTTGCCTTGCCTTGCCTTGCCTTGCCTTGCCTTGCCTTACCTTACCATTATCATTCACATACGTGAAGTAACTTCCATACATCAGAGTAAAAAGAAAATGAATACAGCATAATATACTGTTATATAAACACACAAACAAAAAACAATGAAAAGTATATGCAGCCTACAGTGCTGTAAATAAATCTTTCACAACTAACAGTTCTTCAATGGTCACTGTCCTCACCCTCCCTCTCCTGGCCACCGTCCTCACTCTCCTGGCCATCCACACGCCGCTGTTCTCAATCTTAAACACTTGTAAAAAATTTCCACTTTTCAAATGATATAATCTGGGTTAGATTTTTTTTCAGAAATATTGTTAGAGTAAAGTATATGAATATATTGATCAAACAGTACACACAATACCAGTACTGCATATTGATGAAAATATTTATTTAGTATTTTAGTCATTCATGCATTTTTACAGGTTTGTTTTTTATATCTGCTGAGGTTGGGCTGAACTCTCTGTCCAGCCTCTCTCAATATCAACCCATGGGTACCATGGTTTCCTGAATCGCATCTGATAAATTTGGTCCCCGTCTTCTTCGACCACATCCTACTCCAGGTCTACCTCTTCCTACCCCTCTCATTCCCTCTTCCCCTCTCTACCCCTCTCATCGTCTCTCTACCCCTCTCATCCCCTCTCTACCCCTCTCATCCCCTCTCTACCCCTCTCATCCCCTCTCTACCCCTCTCATCCCCTCTCCAACCCTCTCATCCCCTCTCTACCCCTCTCATTCCCTCTTACCCTCTCATTCCCTCTTCCCCTCTCTACCCCTCTCATCCCCTCTCTACCCCTCTCATCCCCTCTCATTCCCTCTTACCCTCTCATTCCCTCTTCCCCTCTCATCCCCTCTCTACCCCTCTCATCCCCTCTCATTCCCTCTTCCCATCTCTACCCCTCTCATCCCCTCTCATTCCTCTTACCCTCTCATTCCCTCTTCCCCTCTCATCCCCTCTCTATCCCTCTCATCCCCTCTCATTCCCTCTTACCCTCTCATTCCCTCTACCCCTCTCATCCCCTCTCTACCCCTCTCATCCCCTCTCATTCCCTCTTCCCATCTCTACCCCTCTCATCCCCTCTCTACCCTCTCATCCCCTCTCTACTCCTCTCATTCCCTCTTACCCTCTCATTCCTCTTCCCTCTCATCCCCTCTCTACCCCTCTCATTCCCTCTTCCCCTCTCATCCCTCTCTACCCCTCTCATCCCCTCTCATTCCGCTTCCCATCTCTTACCCTCTCATTCCCTCTTCCTCTCATCCCCTCTCATTCCCTCTTCCCCTCTCTACCCTTCTCATCCGCTCTCTACCCCTCTCATTCCCTCTTCCTCTCATCCCCTCTCTACCCCTCTCATCCCCTCTCATTCCCTCTTCCCCTCTCATTCCCTCTTCCCCTCTCTACCCCTCTCATCCCCTCTCATTCCCTCTTACCCTCTCATTCCCTCTTCCCTCTCTACCCTTCTCATCCCCTCTCATTCCCTCTCTACCCCTCTCAACCCCTCTCATTCCCTCTTACCCTCTCATTCCCTCTTCCCATCTCTACCCCTCTCTACCCCTCTCATTCCCTCTCTACCCCTCTCATCCCCTCTCTACCCCTCTCATCCCCTCTCATTCCCTCTTACCCTCTCATTCCCTCTTCCCCTCTCATCCCCTCTCTACCCCTCTCATCCCCTCTCATTCCCTCTTCCCCTCTCTACCCTTCTCATCCCCTCTCTACCCCTCTCATTCCCTCTTCCCCTCTCATCCCCTCTCTACCCCTCTCATCCCCTCTCATTCCCTCTTACCCTCTCATTCCCTCTTCCCCTCTCTACCCTTCTCATCCCCTCTCTACCCCTCTCATTCCCTCTACCCCTCTCTACCCCTCTCATCCCTTCTCATTCCCTCTTCCCTCTCTACCCCTCTCATCCCCTCTCTACCCTTCTCATCCCCTCTCTACCCCTCTCATTCCCTCTTCCCCTCTCATCCCATCTCTACCCCTCTCATCCCCTCTCATTCCCTCTTACCCTCTCATTCCCTCTTCCCTCTCTACCCTTCTCATCCCCTCTCTAACCCTCTCATTCCCTCTACCCCTCTCTCTCATCCCTTCTCATTCCCTCTACCCCTCTCATCCCTTCTCATTCCCTCTTCCCCTCTCATCCCCTCTCATTCCCTCTTCCCCTCTCTACCCCTCTCATCCCCTCTCATTCCCTCTAACCCTCTCATTCCCTCTTCCCCTCTCTACCCTTCTCATCCCCTCTCTACCCCTCTCATTCCCTCTTCCCCTCTCTACCCCTCTCATCCCTTCTCATTCCCTCTTCCCCTCTCTACCCTTCTCATCCCCTTTCTACCCCTCTCATTCCCTCTTCCCCTCTCTACCCCTCTCTACCCCTCTCATTCCCTCTTCCCCTCTCCCTCTCATCCCCTCTCATTCCCTCTTCCCTCTCTACCCCTCTCATCCCCTCTCTACCCCTCTCATCCCCTCTCTTCCCCTCTCATTCCTTCGCATTCCCTCTTCCCCTCTCTACCCCTCTCATCCCCTCTCTTCCCCTCTCATCCCTTCTCATTCCCTCTTCCCCTCTCTACCCTTCTCATCCCCTCTTTACCCCTCTCATTCCCTCTTCCCCTCTCTACCCCTCTCATCCCCCCTTCCCAACTCTAGCCCTCTTCCTCCACGGGCTCCCCCTCTCATCCTCACTCTTCCTCTTCCTCGAGCAGGCAGTTGCCCTTGTTCATTTACTTGGTCAGGTGCCTCCATGTTCAGAAATTGTACTGGTCCTGCATGGTCAAGCTCTTTACATACATGCTTGTCAGCATTCACAGTCATGGACAAGCACCTGTCAGGTAACTAAACATATCGTTTGATTGGTCATCTGAGATGTGTGAAACTCCTCCTTTGTTAGTCAAGTTCTAGTTTCACCTGACTGTCAGTTGCTGTAATACATTTATCAAATGTTCCAAGGGATTCATATATGGTATGGTTTTATGTTCTTGACTAATTTTGACAATTGAACAGACTATTGTGCATGTGATGACTAATACAATGAAATGACGCTGATACGTTTTGGAGCGAACGACCATTAGACTGAGAATCAAACAGTCAGTTTAGATCAACAAGATCTATTCACTTGGAAAATCTGCTAAATGTAGGCTACCTGTACTTAATCATTTGCAAATGATTTACTGAGTTACTGAGTTACTGAGACATTGAGACATGTACTTAGACATTTGCAATTTGATGAAATGAATGAGAAATGCTATTCTGTTGTGAACAATTGCCAACTGGTTTGGAGACTTGTCCATGTTATTTTGAGAATGTAATTTCTGTTTCAAGAAATGTAAACTGTAAAACTGTAAAAAAGCAAGTAACCTGGTTGCCTTAAAATTTTGAGTTCATTTAAATAAAACATATGAGTTAGTACAATGAAGGAAATCTCAAAATATTGTATCTGAACCACATAAATTAAACAAAATGTTGTGGTAAATCATGAAAATAGCACAATTTGGCATGTTTTACTGCATTCTAAAAAATAAAACACAATTACACAATATGTTTAAAAAAATAATAAATAATAATGGGATGTCGATTCTGAAAATGTTTCTTGTATTAACTCAAAATTTTAATTTCAATGAACTCAAAATTTTAAGGCAACCTGGTAACTTACTTTTAAAATATTTTTTTTACAGTGTACTATTTTAGTTAAAATTATAGTTGTATGAACTTATTTCAATTCATTTTAATTATTTTTTGCTATCGAAATTCCAGTCTTATTTCCATCAGTTTCATCCCATTTGTTACCTCATTTCTGAATGCACACAACTGTGTTGCTCTCCTATAAAGACAGCCAGCCTTTAATCCGTCCTGAATATTCATTCACCAGCATATTATTGGTACATTTCTTCTCTCTCAGCTCTTTTCTGACAGTTTCCAAATGTTTAGGTTCAAGAACATATTGTGAATTTGCTGCTAAAATGTATCCGAAAACCTATTAAAAATCCTTTTCCCCCCACCAGTCAGGAAATCGTTAAAAGATGCTGCGAGAATTACGATCTCTCAGATATTTCTCATGTGATTTGCGTGTGTAAATATTTTCCAGCTCTGTGTGTGACCGCACAGCACAATCTTCTTTTATGCTTTTTCACTTGATTATGCTGTGGGACTGATTTGGTTCACATCTGCACAAATGTAACCTTCTTGCTTGTGAGATATGAACCTGTTAATGTGGCTGTATACTTCTCATTCACACTTTCTAAAGGAAGCTGCGCCTGTGTACATAGTGAAATCACTGACAGTAATTATCCTTTCAAATCGGCATGGCTTTTCATGTGTGGTGGGATTGAAAAGGACAGGCTTTTATTAGTCCCTTTCATTCTCTCATAAGGACCAATTAGCTTGCCATAACTTTAAAGATGACGATGCCTCAGAGTAGTGGGGAGTTATAATCTTGAGTGTTGTAAACGGATGGAAACATGCTTATGCTGAGTGTAATATGCAGCGGGAGGCTGATGAACTATTTTGGTGTTCATGACTGATTTTTTATGAAAGTCATTAGTAACTTTATTGGATTTAGCTTTACCAAGATTAAACGCCTTATGCTATCTAAGGGCTGTTTTCTTCCACTGGAGTGCTTTCAGAAAAAATAAGTATTTATTCTCCATTCCATAGGTGCTATTATTTTATTGCTGCACACACTCGCCAACTGTTGAACATTTCCACCCTTTAAACAACCAGTAAAAGCCAACACACGGCCACTGCTGTGCATTGCACTTGCACTGCAAGTTATTCCACCTCTTAAAAGCCCTCGCACATAAAGAGGAGACCCTCTCTGTTAGTTCTGTAGCCCCAGCTAGAGCAGATTTCAGCACTAATGGCCAGTGAGGTTTGGAGCCTCATTCAACAGCCGCAGCCATGCTAGACTCAGCCTTAATGTCAGCTTCTTTTAACTTTGCACTGATTTCATCTGGCTCTCTGGGCTGAAAGCTTAATAGCTGCTGAGTCATCAGCCTTTGAGAGGTTCATCCCCTGCTCCCTTTCCCACTGGCCATTAGAAGCCTCTCGCCTCTCGTTCCATCCTTTCACTGATTCTAGTGAAGTCTATAGTTGTGGGGTTTGAATGGTACACCCCAGGCACTTCGTTACAGAAGTGTTTTTCTCCATAAAAAATGGGTTCCACACAAGTGTTAAGCAGTTCCAGCCCCTGCTTGTACTCAGTGAATTCAAGCCAATTAAGTATATTAAGATATTTTTAAATATTTAGATGAACATGAAAACTGCACCAGATGTTGTATATATTAATTTAGTCAGCCATTTCATTATGCTTGTGTTTAAGTAATGCGATAAATGCATACACCAAAAGTAAAAATAAATGAGATCAGTCCTTAAACAACAAAAGATATGAAATAGAAACATATATTTCATTTTAATAATCGCTGGGATCAAGTCATTTTCACACGATGTAAGATAGGACACTCAAAACTCGCACATATATTTTTTCTTGTCAGTTCAATGTCCATTAAAAATATTTTGCTGGACTTTTGAGAAACATGTTTATTATACTGTTGATACTTTTGAAAATGTTTTAAACCAAGTAAATCCAAATGTAGTCTTAAGGTTTTTAGAAAAAATGAATCTTGCTTAGAGTTTTATTTTTGAATAACTAAACCTGGCTCTTGCCATGAGCATAGAAGCTGGAATAACGATTAAAAAAGAATAATTCTGATACCTAATTGTATTATATATTTTTTTTAGTTCTTTGTTCAGTACTTTTATATATTCATTTTATTTGTGTGTGTGTGTGTGTGTGTGTGTGTGTGTGTGTGTGTGTGCGTATGCGTGCGTGCGTGCGTGCGTCATGCGTGCGTGCGTGTGTGTGTGTGTGTGTGTGTGTGTGTGTGTGTGTGTGTGATTGTTTCTTAACATTATTACCTAGAAGTTAGGTTTAACTGTCTGATTTTGTTAAATAATTAGCACTTGTGTTTTTTTTTTTTTTAATCCAATATTTTATATATATAATATTGGATAAAATAATATAATATAATATTAGAGAAAATTACTCAATGCTCTTTACTAAATAACTTTTGTAGCTTTAATAAGGATTTATCTATAATTAATATATGATTTATGCAGTGCAAACTGTTTGATAATTTATATATATAAATATAAATTATATATAATTTCGATTTATATATATTTATATAATTTAGATTATAATTATATAATTTATATATATCTTGGGTAATATATATATACTTTATTTGCTTTTAACTGTCACTGTTGGTTTCTTGCAGGGTCTCGTCCACGTTTGGAGGATGTTCCCCCCAGGATAGTGGAGGATCCCTCTGATCTGATCGTGTCAAAGGGTGAGCCGGCCACCCTGAACTGCAAGGCGGAGGGTCGGCCCACGCCCACGGTGGAGTGGTATAAAGATGGCGAGCACGTTGAAACTGATAAGGACGACCCTCGTTCCCACCGCATGCTGCTGCCAAGCGGCTCCATTTTTTTCCTGCGCATCGTTCACGGACGCCGCAGCAAACCCGACGAGGGTGTTTACACTTGCGTTGCCCGCAATTACCTAGGAGAGGCTGTTAGCCGAAATGCCTCGCTGGAAGTAGCCAGTAAGTATTTTCTGAAGAATTCCACCTTGTTTTGTGATTCTAGACAGAGCATAGCTGTGTGCTGAAATAGAAGTAATCTATTCCTCTCAGACATGTCCTGAGGTTTTGTTTGTTGAGTTCTTTGTGGCCGGCTGCTGCTGAGTTTTTGCCTGTTATGACAGTGTGTCCTCCTGCTGTGTGACTGTGCTTTAGGCCTTTGGCTCAGCCGTAATCCAGCTCCCTGGCATCGGAAAGACACCATATCCAGCTTCCCCGCCAGAAGAAACTGGATTAGCAAGTTTATTGATTAAAACGGGAATGCAACGAAGTTTGCTCATTAACAAAACAAAACCATCCTGGTGCCTGTCTTCCACATTATCTACTTTCCTCTTATACAACCTGTCTTTTACAGTACACAATTACATCTCCCTGTTTTGTGCCACTTGTAAATGGAGGTGAGGCTGATCTGATGGGTCAATGTCATGTCAATCCCATTTTTGTGCATTTACTGACTTGCTGAAATAAATTATTAAAATGTTTCCCCGTTCGAAGTGTAATGAGATCTTAAAATAGATGTCTTTAACTGCTCAGGGAGAGTTGAGCCCTTAGAGCCACTACAGACTTTCGCTTACTGTCCCGGAGGACGCTGCGTAGCAGAGCATGCTGGGTGAAAATGATTTGCAATCATGCACTCTGTGGTAGATCCTATCCTGAAGTTATCATACACTCCCAAATAGCTATTCGTATTTTTGGCCACCTATAAATAGCACGGAGGGGAATACTAGCGCAGTATTTTAAGATCTAAATCTCGTTATATCTCACTATTCACTATTCATTTTTTTTCAGGCATACGATTTGCTGAATGATGCTACGTGGCCTTTAAATCCAAGTCATAATTACCGCATAGAAAAATATGTCGTCTAAGCAAGACTTACAAGATGATCTATTATATACGATTAAAGCCAGAAAGAGAAAGGAATCATAGCTCTCTAGAGTCTGTATAGATCTGCACTCAGCACTCCTTTGAGCCTTAAATCAGGCTGGAGATTAGCTCGTGCTCCACAATGCTCATGAATTAAGTGTTCGCCCTTGTGGAAGATGAGACTCGGGTCATACACCGGGAGACCCAGCTCACCGCCGGCCGTATCTTCTCCTCAGCTGTGATTAATGTGCTAATTAGAGCTGGACAGTTGCCAGCGCGACCGCGGCATGAGGGCAGAGTGGGTGGTTTATGAAGACGGAGGATCCTGAGGGGTACAACAGGTGAAGGCAGGGGCGAGAGTGAGTGATCCTCAATACATCTTCGAGACCGCATGCATGTCCTGCAGCTCAGATTATAGCAGAAAGCGGATTTGAGGTGGAAAAAAATGATCGTATACTTGGGATCAGCCTGTTCATGATAAGTGAGGACTGTTTGCCATGACAAGTCTGATGCGGCCGTGCCCATCTGTTAGATATTTCATCTTACGATACTCATAAACACAGAGAGTTGGCGGTTTATCAAATGCTCACTTTGTGCTTGTTTTTTGGTGAATTAATCATGTTTTTTCAGTATTAGGCATGTGTGATATGATTAACTGTTCTAGTAGAGTTGTGAACATCCTTTCTGATATATATGTGTGTGTGTGTGTGTGTGTGTGTGTGTGTGTGTGTGTGTGTGTGTGTGTGTGTGTGTGTGTGTGTGTGTGTGTGTGTGTGTGTGTGTGTGTGTGTGTGTGTGTGTGTGTGTGTGTGTGTGGACTGGTAATTCCTACGTTATGGGGACAATATGTCCCCATCAAGATGGCAATATCCAAAATCCTTGTCCTTGTGGGGACATTTGTTGATCCCCATGAGGAAAACATCTTATAAATCACAATAAGTGATGTTTTTTGAAAATGTAAAAATGCAACATGTCTCCTGTGATGGGTAGGTTTAGGGGCAGGGGCAGTGTAGGGGGATAGAAAATATGGTTTGTACAGTATAAAATGCATTACGGCTATGGAATGTCCCCATAAAACATGGAAACACAACGTGTGTGTGTGTGTGTGTGTGTGTGTGTGTGTGTGTGTGTGTGTGTGTGTGTGTGTGTGTGTGTGTGGGCATGTTTTTGTGAAATATCAGGACACAAATGTGTATAATGACATGGGTATGACATAGGGATTACAAAAAGAGGGTGAAATATGAGGACATTCCCCATGTCCTCACTTTTCAAAATGCTTATAAATCACACAGGATGAGTTTTTTCACAGAAAGTAAACTGCACAGTCTCCTGTGATGGGTAGGTTTACGGGCAGGGGCAGTGGGGGATAGAAAATACGGTTTGTACAGTATAAAATGCATTACGCCTATGGAATGTCCCACATTTCACAAAACAAAGCGTGTGTGTGTGTGTGTGTGTGTGTGTGTGTGTGTGTGTGTGTGTGTGTGTGTGTGTGTGTGTGTGTGTGTGTGTGTGTGTGTGTGTGTGTGTGTGTGTGTGTATTTGAAGACTTCAGATCCAAAAGCCTCTAAGTCCATCTGACGTTTTTCTTTAAAATAAGCATTTTTGTCAGGCTTTCATGTATAGGTTTCTACCTAAATACCAGTTCTTCTGAATGGGCTGAGGCTTGGATTTAGTGGGTTTGAAGTGAAAGTATTTTATGAATGTATACTATATGCGGAGCATCCATTCAGTATCGTTAACTCATTTTTGACTGAAGTGGCTTTTAGAGGCTTTTGCATCTGAACTCTTCATTTATTTCATAATTTTTTCAATTATACTGAATAGGCCTATTTTCAAGGTTTAGTTAACAATACATCACAGGTTTGGAACAACATGATGGTGATTAATTGGTGTTATTGGTGCGGTGGAACCGTCTGGAACTGGCATAATGCTTGCAGATAACTTTAAGGACTGTAGTCGAAAACTATCAGCAGCTTGCTTGCTAACATATTACCCCCAAAGTTACAAGCTCTGTTTGATTTTTCCTGTATCGGAGTCAGAGAATGTAACTCTGTGGGTGGGGTGGAGAAAGCAGTCAGCGGAGGTTTTATTCAGTGCTGAGTTAATGCAGGCTCGCGAAACTCTAGGCTATACAGGCGATAAAATCCATTAAATAAATATAAAAGCTGGATTCACTCTGCACGAGTCAGAAATATCCTCCTGAGTCCCAGAATAGAGGTTATATTTTAGTGAATTTCTCTGACAAAATACACAGTTTTGTCTGGATATTCTTATGAAAATATTCCTTTTTATTACTCCCATTATTATACATATTGTTACATTGCATATTGTCCTAAAAAGTTCGCAAATAGTGTAGATGTATTTCATAGAATGGGAATGGCATTTATAGCCATGTTTATATTAATACTTAGTCAGTTTATTGATTTGTTTGGTTAACTTTGGATAAATATTTTATTTTAATACCGTGCAGTTCACAAAATTAAGATTCGAGATATGGTTAAAGTCAGTGTTCAATAAATTAAGTTAAGTTTAGAAATGTTGTGCATCCACTTATTATTAGTGTGACATTTTAGCATGCAAATGAAGGTGAAAAATTCAAGATTTCAGCCCTAAAAATCAGCTGCACATATCGGCCATCGGCTGCCCCTGACCTCTAAAAATTGGCATCGGCATCGGCTATAGAAAAACCCTTATCGGTCGATCTCTAGTACCGGCACTTCTATATTTTAATCTTTTGAAGAGTACCTTAAATTTTCTTATGTACAGTCACTTCTCATATGTTGTCGGTCAGTGTGTTTAGTTATCTAAATATTGTCTGCCAGGTGTCGGTGAAAGTCGGTGTCTGGGTGAATAGTCATTGTGGAAATGTCAAATGTGATGATTTGCATATGCCAGCCGACAGTGGTGGATCCTGTCACAGGCAATATAGGCAGCCGGCTACACGCTGAGGGGCAACATTGGAGCATGGGCACACACAGCTTTCCGAGACAACTTTCTTCTCTTTTTAATTTGAGGCAGTTTCTATGGCTTTATTAAATGACAATGCCAAGAGTGCATTATTGTACCTCAAGAGAGCATCCATGTAACACACGAGAATCTATCAGCTTGCAGGCAGATTTCCTTCGCTGAGATCACTCTTACAAAAAACTGGACGCACATCCAGCGCATTTTATAAGTTTACAGTGTGCTCTCTCTCAGAATTGTGTGTGCACACTCAAACTTTCCTCTGCACTCACCATCTCCCATCTTATTTTTAATAATGCATATTTTTAACGCCGTGGCCAATTTCCATGTTAAAGTGCCCCTATTATGGTTTTTCGAATATTCCCTTTCGTGCTGTGTGTATATTAGCTGTTTGTGAAAGTAAATATATATTTATGTTTACATGTATATATTTTCTATCGGGTGTTCAAAATGCGTAGGATTGTGTTTTATATTGTGTAAGTTTCCAGCTAACTCACATTATTACTGTCTTACTGATACACTTCTGCTCATCAGCTGTGGACCACTATTACCTAAAACTGTGTGTATTAATGCAGATTGTCTGGTGTTCTTACTACTTTGAGTAAAGATAAAGGATGAAGAAAGATTTGTTTTACAAACTTTAATGTTACATCAGTCATTCGCATTAGAGCTCGGCTAACATATGAGCTGTTATTCCTGCACGTGCACCACAATAAATTAGAAATATACTCAAGGGTTTGTTGAAGGACATACACGTGTTAATGAATTACGGTTGCAACATCTCATAATGTACATCAAAATGAGTAGCGTACTGAGAAACGTCCTGCTTAAGTCGTCTTTGCAATGGAGGTTTGGGGTGAATAACTAGTTCTTCCAATGTTTTATCGTTCATGTTTTACCGTTTCCTGCATTTTTTTATTCTTCTAATTATTTATCTATAGCAGCTAATGAGTTAAATGTCTCGCACATTCAAAAAAACGGTTGGTTATGGACTCTAGCTCTAGAATTCTTCTTTCTACTGGATTGAATGTTGCCAGAAGTTATCTACCAATCAGAATAGACTTCCACGATCGACAGATCACCGATGAAATTGTATTTCAAATAGTGTATATCATGAGATAGCATTTTCAAGCTGATTTTAGTAAGCCAGTTCTCTAGTTATTTATTTTATTGTGTAATACATAGATGCAAACTCCTCACCTTTAGATGAGAATTCACCTTTTTGAGATCAAAATAGGTCACCTACGAGATTTGTGTAGATCTGACGAGAAATTGTTTTGGGGAAGTGGGGTCCGTTCAGTCTTTTTTTTTCCCCTCGTTTTGTAAGGTAATAAAAAATGAAAAAAATGCATCGAAAAAAAAACTGGCAAGTCTGAGGCACGCAGCAAAACAAAGGAAGCGGGCCCTTGAAATACTGGTGGCTAAACATCAGAAGAAATAGGGTGAAACTTATACGAGGTGGTGTACAAAGTATCCCATATGGATGCGTTTGTAACCAGTGGGATCTTCAGTTTTCTGTTTTGAGTGTTAATAAAGAAGCTAAGATGATTTCCATCATCCATTTTATCTGGTTGTTGTCTTCTTGTTTTTGTTTTATGTATTCAGCTCCCACATCTATTGAATCCTTTTTTGTGTTTTATAAAGGGTTGTTTTTCCTACAAAACTTGTTTACCTCTTACCTGTTAGAATTAGTGCAAAGATACTTAATAGTGTCTAGAAATTAGCATAAAAAGTAAATATAATAGTTTTTTGTGTTTTTTTAAGTGTCCTGACCTCGGAGAATGTTTTCTCTGTCAATGTTCTCATCTTTTTTTACCCCTCACCCGTTTGCATCCTTGGTAATAGCAGTTAAGTGATTATTTTAAATGGGTATTTATCCAATTTAATTTATTGAATTTGTATTTTTTTGTAGTTGTACGATGAAAGTTTATCCACATATTCGGGTTGAAGTACCGGTACTTTTTCTTTTCCACTTCAAGCACTGAGAGAAATCATATTCGTGCATGGCAGACAAGGTCACATGACCATGCATGCATAGAGTTAAGAAGTAGGTTCTTCTGACAGTACGTGTTTTCAAACAAAAGCCATTTACAGCAGTGAGTTTCAATGAGCACTTGCCTTTTCTCAAGAATATGTAAAAAGCTTTATTCCTCAAGGTTTAAACAGCCATAGCAAGTACAAATCACTCTCTAAATGCAACGCTTTTGTTCTAGAGTTTCAAGGTGCTTTGACAAACAAAAGATCTGCATTTTGTGAACAGTGTTGTTCTGGGTTCACCAGTGAACGGAGGTTAAATCTGGGTCTTACACTAATATATTAATCCATCCAGTGCTTGACTGTGGTATATTGGCGGATATAGTATTATCCATGTAACATATGTATGCCAAAGGACCAATGCTTAATCTGACACTTGTCATAAAGGCAGAATGACAAATGGCAAGTGCGACTATAGGGGTGCCTGTTATTTTTTTGGCAGAGGTAGATATTTAGCTTTCAGCTTGAATACGAATCCATTCACATATTCTTTCAAAATAGCAGCTTTGTGTTGAAGCTTTTATGCAAGAGAAAAGCTGTATCTATTTCAAAGCATTGAACGTGGCAGTCTGTCTGGGGTAGCAAACTGCCGCGTTCCCTGAGCCTGGATTAAGATAAAGTAGGACAAATGAAAAATAAAACTTGCTTAAAAAGGCTCTAGCCCAGCTGTCCCTCTTTCTCCCAGTGTGGGATTATAAAGTAATGATGCTCTGTGGCGGCTTTTCCCTAATACATCTTTCTCCATGCGCTCTTATCTAAACCCTCTGAAGGGCTGTTATGGGGTTTCTTGCATGCACAATGTTATTGAACATAACATACTCACTATTTATCTCACACATCTTCCATGCTCTTTGTCTATTTCATGTAATATGCATACAATTTTCATTCTGTGATTTTCAGAAGACAATCTCCGGCTCTGTGACGCCAAGTTCTGTCCAGATATTGATTGTTCAAGAAAGCATGTAGAAGCCGGAAAGCGATGATAAATGGGATGTTATCTTTCCTAAAGGAAGTAAACAAACAATGTGTGGATTAACCCAGTCACCCTCTCTCTGGGTGGGTCGATTTGCAGAGTCTCAGGACGGGTAGTAATGTGGCGTGGGATTAGCCCACCTCTGGGATGGATTTATTTATGTGGCTCTGAAATGAACAATAACAACATTCTGTTTAGTCCACACACACACTTCCAGCCATGTGTCGGCCTGCTGTAACCCTTCACAACCACATCCACGTTCATGCACCGCCATATAATTACATGTTAGTACCTAACATAATATTGCATGTAATAGTCTGGCGGAAAGTGTAGGAGTGCTTCAGTTAGCCTGAAGCATTTCACAAGTCTCCTCCCACTTCCATGCACACACACACACACACACGTCGACAGATGGCCACTTGTCAAAACGGACACGGATTCTTCAGGTTAGAATGATTATCCTTTTTAAGATCAATGCCTGAGTCACAAACAGGCAAATGTGTTGTGGGTCTCCATAGTGGGGGATGCAAATGAGCAGCCGTGTGTAAGGAAGGAGAAAGAGCGCGTGGTGAGTCAGTGGTGGGCTATTAATAATGTACATCCCAACAGGCTTGTCATTTACAATCATTCCATGATCTTTACAGGGGGGCAGAGAAGAAAGACTTATGGTCTTTTGAAATGAGCTCAACCTCAAAATAGTCCTTTCACTCCCATAAGTCAAAGTCGAAGTACCAGTAATCACATATAGACAAATTCAATGTTTTTGGTTGCAGTGATGAATATGCTTTGGTTATATTCACTGAAGTGGCTCAACGTGGTGTAATGTCCAACAACCCTAACAGGCTATGGGCTGACAGACAGATAGATAGATAGATAGATAGATAGATAGATAGATAGATAGATAGATAGATAGATAGATAGATAGATAGACAGACAGACAGACAGACAGACAGACAGACAGACAGACAGACAGACAGACAGACAGACAGACAGACAGACAGACAGAAAGACAGACAGACAGACAGACAGACAGGCAGACAGACAGTCTTATGTGAATGGCCCCTAACTGACTGAAAGATGAACAGCGTATTCTTATTCTTAGTGCTGTGATTTAAGCAGACAATTTGCCTTGTACATTCCGTTTAACAGCATTAGCAACAAACCAAAGAGAGCAAGGTTTCAACTGAACTATGCATTTGCACTTTAAACACTTACATTAGCTAATGTTTTTGCTCCGTCCATGCAATAAATGCATGTTCTTAAACAAGCAAAGTTTTGTAGCTAATTTCAACTTAGATCAGATATATTCACGAAGATACAACTAATTTACACCTTGATAGCATGCAAAAATTTCTGCCTGTTTTCGTGTGTTTGTCAGCCTCTGCTTTTCTGCTACAGACTAAAGCGTGCATGCCTATAATGCGCCGCGCCATTATTTTCAGTTAATAACGGTAAAATACTGCAAATTTCTGGTGTTATTTTTGTGATTGTTTGGGGCATTCTACAGCCCTTCTTCAAACCTTTCAACAGAGAACCCACCTCAGATTGCTTTTAATCAATGCAAAAATCATAAAAACAGATCAACACTATCTATCCCTAAATTCTGACTGGGTGGGCAAGGCAGATGTTTGGGTGGGCTCAGCCCACCCCTGCCCATGCCTAGAAATGATTAACAAAATTTGGGAGGAGCACGTTTAAATGATCTATCCAATCATCATGTCATTCTAACCACCTGTCAGCAGTCAGTAATCAACATCTCTACACAATCAGCACAAGCGGAGGATTATATAAATGCACAGTCAACTCATCAATGTTCCTCGATTGGTTTTCAGCATCTCTCCACCAACCCTGTCTTTCTCACACTCACCTGGTTACTTTGCTAACCAGAGATACGGGGGGAGTACTCTGGGTTCGGGACAAATACAGAGCTCAGAGCCCTCTCCTCGGACAGCACACCAAATATGCATACCATTTATTCTATCCGACTTATTTGTAAGTGTGAACTCGTGAACCAGCCCCGCTCGAAGCGCTCGAAGTTGAACTGATTTTACCTTGAGCGTTTTTAGAATGCCATGTCATGCGCAAGACGCTGTAAAAGATGCAAGATGCAAGTCCATGTAGTGCGTGTTTACATTGAAAAAAAGTAGCGCAGTGGAATAGAAAAAACGCGTTCTGTGTGAACTCATGAAAATTGGTCAGATGCTCAAAGATTAGGTATGCTCAGAACATAGTGATATATATATATATATATATATATATATATATATATATATATATATATATACACTATATTGCCAAACGTTTTGGGATGCCTGCTTTTACATGCAAATGAACTTTAATGACATCCCATTCTTAATCCGTAGGGTTTAATATGGAGTTGGCCCACCCTGACTCTGGTTACGCCCCACTGAGTGGCAAAAGACTAAGAGCCAGCATTGGTTTACAGCTTGAATGCAGCGAAAACACAAAACCAGGACCGGCGCCAGAAGGGGGGTTGGGGAGGCTTGTCCACAGACCCCATGGATATCCCTGTGCCCCCCTCTGGACCGAGGGAGATGGACATGATAATAGCTTGTTTTAATATAATATTTATATTTTATATAATTCCAGCTTAATTTCAATTAACTTTTTAAAATTAATTTTCTGCGGACTCACAAGCACTCAAACTAAACAGCATTTTTGGCCATTGTGGCCGCTGAATGTTGTCTTGGAAAGCATCTCGCTAGATTTTGAGAGACAGCCAATGTATAAGGAAGCAGTTCCTGCTAATTCATGTCGATTTGTTACAGTACATAATGTAGGCAGCAACCATAATTGGCTTGTACAGCATATGTAAGGGATGATGATGATTTTGCCTTGCATGGTGTGCTCGGTGGAAGGAAGCCAAGCAGAATTAAAAGAATGACCATAATGTTTTGTGCCGTTCACGTGACCCAGTTGTGGCTAATGAGTCTCTCTGCTCATGTCACTGACCTCACAGATGATTAAAAATCACATTGCTTCCCCCTCTTCATGCTTCGTAATTGTGTAAAAGTGTTGAGGATGAGAGGGGGAACGAATGGCTTCCTGAACACACCGCCAAGAGGGACAAACCCTGTCAGAGCCAAGCGTGTATCATTCTTACCCATAACTAGGCATGTGGTATGGCCGACGGCACTTACGAGCTTTGTGTGCGGGCTGGCCGGCTCTAGGTAAACGGTGACACTATTTTACCCTCTCTTTTCTAAACCAGCACTCATGAATAACACATGGCTTCGTCTCCTGAAAAATGCAACATGCTGTGGGCTGTTTTGGAACAGCTTGTCCTTGTCCTTGCTTGTGCATATGCCTCCTGCGAGTTAAATTCTGTTCAGGAGGTGACGGGCCACCACAGTGGACTGCAGGGGACGGAGAATGTATGCACACTGCCAATTTGCGAGCTCATGCATGCATATATGTATTACACCAATGTTGTTTTGTTTCTGTTTGGGGGCCACCAGTCACCCTCAGCATCAGCTGTCATTATCAGAGTGGCCATCGGATCTGCACTGATTGGAGGGTGTCCCATCAGATGGGTTTTGCGGGATGGGGCCGATGCCTGTATTGGGTGTGCCGTTAGTCATTTGGCCACTTTTCTGCAACATCTGTGCTCTTTCTCTCATAAAACATGCTTTTATATGCTAGGGATGGCTTGCCTTGTGCTTTGTTTGTACACTCCCAGAGTGGCCCAAGGGAATGAATGGACTCTCATTTTAACAGTGACAGACAACCATGATGGAGTCAGCAGCTCTAACGGCCAACGAGGGAATAGGACAACCGAATCATTTAATAGTGGATTAGTTTAAAAACACAGCTTTAGGGGATGAAATTATGTATTTGTTTGTTTGGTAATAGCATTTCTAAATGTCAAATATGTTGTGGAATTGGCTTTTGGTTTCCGGCACATTAGTATATTTTGTATTAAAATTGCCATTTATAAATGATAATTCAATTATCCTTGGAAAAACATGACTCTACCTCCCAAAATGTAACTTTACATACAATTCACTGCAGTTTCCAGCTGAAATTAACCCTAGTGGCAGTAAAATACCCACTATTTTTATTCCTCTTCACACAAATTATGATTACAGGGGCAGATTTTTGATTAATAAAGACTTTTGCACACGGTTCCTTGCACAATACATGTTATGACCTCAAAACACTACTATGGCGTAGTAAACTTAAACTTGCGATGTGGAGCACACAGGTACACGTGTAACTCAAGTCACGATAAAAGAGCTCAAAGACATTTGCTTTTGTTAGCACTATCGGTTAGGTTTTGGGGACCCACTTTATATTAGGTGGCCTTAACTACTATGTACTAACATTTTAATTAATAATTTGATACATTGCACTTATTGTACATGTTTTTACATTGTACTTACATTTAAAAAAATACCTGCATGTAATTACATCTGTAATTAATTTCTGTAGTTACATTTGTAATTACACAGTTGACACTTCCCTTACACCTAACCCTACCCTTAAACTTACCCATCCCACCACACCTGTCCCTAACTCTACCCGTATCCCACCTCAATATCAGCAAAGGTGTTTTGCAACACAATATGAACACAGTAAGTACATTGTACTTATTTTTTTATGTAAGTACATAGTAGTTAAGGCCACCTAATATAAAGTGGGGCCAGTTTTGGTTAGGTTTTAATGGAGTGTATTATTTTCAAACGCGAAAGAGCATTAACCTATTGGTGCCACTCATGGGGCATTTCCAAACTGCTGCAATAAGTACAACAACCAAAATAATAAAACATTAAAAAAAGTGGTTGATATTATATATATAGAAACTATATAGTTTTGGTTTAAGGCGAAAATATGCATGCATACAAACATTTAAGCACTTTAAGAGTGTAGTGAGTGGGTGTTGCAAAGTCTTTTGGCTTGATTTGTTTGTTGCCATTCTCTGATTGGTCACGTTTTCTTCACAGCATCATGGGTAATGTCATTTTTCAACCGGAATCTTGCACTTAAATGGTTAGTTCACCCAAAAAAAAAAGAATTCTGTCATTAATTATGTCGTTTCAAATCTGTAAGACCTTCGTTCTAGCCTAGAAATCTAGACGCATCCTAGTGGCAGCAAATCTAATTTGCCGCAAGTGTAGTCTAGCACTCTTGGTAGACCTGCATCAGGCCAATCACATCGTGTATAGAGTTGGTGGGCGGGCTTAACACAATGACGGCAGAGTTGCGGAGGTTCCGCATGCTACTTGTAAACAAAGAAGCTGAGCTTCTTTGTAAAAGCTTAACTCCAAGTCTTCCAGAGTCGCGGCCAAAGAAGCTGGCGAAAGGCGGCCTTTCGAATCAGCTTTGGCCGCGACTCTGGAAGACTTGGAGTTAAGCTTTTCTTTGAGAAAGAACAAAGAATGGCACTGAAGTCTTTCTTAAGAAGGAAAGATTTGTTCAGAGTTTTGCCGACTGGATACGGCGAAAGTTTAATCTATCAACTGGCTCCGCTTCACGTTGCTCTGGTTGGTTGTAGTGCTATCCAATTGCGTGCAGAGGGAATTTGAAAGACAACCTTTTATCCCACCCCTCGGATTGAGCCCTATCAATAGTGATTTCCCAGACCCAACATCTTGATGTGGGTCTGGCTTGTCATGCTAACTTTGTTCATCTTCGGAACACAAAATAATATATTTTTGATGAAACCGAGAGCTTTCTGACCCCCCATAGACTGCAATGTTATTACAACTTTCAAGGCCCAGAAAGGTAGTAAAGACTTCGTTAAAATAGTCCATGTGATTCCAGTGGTTCAACCTTTTTGCACAAAAAAACAAAAAACAGAACAAAAATAACGACTTTATTCAACAATTTCTTCTCTTCTGTGTCATTCTCCTATGTTGTTCATGTAGTAAACACAGTACAGCGCTTCCGGGTTCTACATCATCACACGCATGCGTTGTGGTGCTCATGTGAACAGCATCGGCCAATACAGAGCCGCCGTTCTGATGTAGAACTCACACTGTAAAAATGCTGGGAAAAAAACAACCCAAATTGGGTTGAAAATGGACTAACCTAGCAATTGGGTTGTTTTAACCCAGCGATTGGGTTGTCTTAAGCAAACATTTAACCCAACTGCAGGGTTAAAACAACCCAATTGCTGGGTTAATTCATTTTCAACCCAACTTGGGTTGTTTTTTACCCAGTAATTTTTAGTGTGCAGAAGCGCTGCACTGTTTACCAAGTGAACAGGGTAGGAGACTGACATGGAAGAGAAGATTTACATGGATACACATTTGCACTGAAAAGATAGAGAGTGGGCTACTTTCAGCACATTTCAACCTGGTTAAACTGGATTGCGAGTGGACACGCTAAAAAAATGCTGGGTAAAAAACAACCCAAGTTGGGTTGAAAATGGACTAACCCAGCAATTGGGTTTTAACCCAGTGGTTGGGTTGTCTTAAGCAAACATTTAACCCAACCGCAGGGTTAAAACAACCCAATTGCTGGGTTAGTCCATTTTCAACCAAATTTGGGTTGTTTTTTACCCAGCATTTTTTTAGAGTGTCATGAATAGAACGCAGGAAATACCATGGCACAAGAATCTAAATCGTGAAGAAGGTTTGAGTAAATAAGAATGTGGCAGATTGTGTTAGATGGTGCTAGTGGTGAAGTTGTTTATGGCCAGGTTGGATGCCCAGATGACCGCTTCAAATCCTAACGTGAGTCACTTACTGCCCATAGACAGACCCACACCATTTGTCCTAGCCTGAGAGATATGAATATTCATAGGCAGGAGATGAGCATGAGTTTAACTAACAAAGAAAATGGAGCACTCGCTTCTCTGGATCTCACCAATAACATGACATTTCAATGAATATTTATAAGTAATTATCACAAGTCATTGCATTTATAAAAGTCTGCCAAAGGATGGCGAAGAACTGCTGCAGAGGTCATATCATAATTATGAATCGATGGCTGAATTTATTTATTTAGAATCATGTTCATGCTTTTCATTCTTCGATGTCCTTTTACAGCCAATGACAGCTGAGATTACACGTTATAATTGAGGTGTTAATCGAAAAAATTCATCCACGGTGTTTAAGAGATAAGACAGGAAGATATTGCTGCTGCACTCATGATTAATCTGTGGACATTGGTATATGCCGAAATGCATTTATAATTCACTGAGATGAGAATATGAGTGGCATTTATGCTTGTAGGTGTGTGTGAGGCTCTGTACCAGCCGCTGTTGTGAGTCTAAAGCCCCGTAGGAGCTCACCCTTTGATGTAGGAAACTCAAAGGGCCCCCTGAGGCAGCTGCCATAGGGCAGGGGTCGCATTTTTAATCTGTCAATCACCACTGGGGATTTGTGGGTAACTTTTCCTGCCAAGCCAGGCAGTGGGGAATGCAGAATTCTGCCGTTTGCTCTCAGCGTGAAGGGTAGTTATAGAAAAGAGAAGGGGTGTTTGCCGTTAACACTGATGCTTAGTAAGGTCAACACAACCAACCATTGTTTAAATTTGGCTGTCTGCAGAGTTAAAGAATTGGCTTTCCTAGTGTTGTAGTACTCGAGACCGGTCTTGGTCTTGAGACCGGTTTTAAGACCATTTTTTGAAGGTCTTGGTCTTGTCTCGGTCTCGACACACGCTGGTCTTGATCTCAACTTGGTCTCGGTTTAGGTGGTATTGACTACAACACTAGGCTTTCCTGTTGGATTTTTCTTTTGCAAGACTTGTGTCTAAAACCTAGTGAGTTGCCTACTAATGGTGCACTCATATCTTCCTGGGAAGTTTGTATTTACAAGTTGGGAACATCGATTTTCTCACGCAGTGAAAAACATTGCGGAGCAAAGAGGACACTTACAACATGCCGACAGACAAGACAGAGCAGGTTACTTTCAATATGAAACAAAGCTTTCAAATACATCAATATTGTAACAATGTTAAAAGTTCAGGGAAGAAGGAGATGGGAACCGTGAACTGAACCGAAATGTAACTTTAATATCAAAATAAACAAACAACAATACGAAAGTAAAGCAGCAGACCCTCACGGACGAATGCTGCATATAAAACATTTAACACAACATAAATAGTCCAGGCCTGGTCCTCTCTTGTCTTGCACTGTCGTCACTCCTTTTTTTATCCTCCTGGATCTCCTTCCGTGAGACTCGAGACCGGTGGTCCAGCCACAACATAACATTTGCAGAAAGGCAGTCTGACAAGATAGTTGTCAACAGCATGCTAGCTAACATCAAACTCTATTGTAAATAGTTCTGAGTAAAGGCGAGTGAGATGTTGGTTTTAGTGTAGCTTTAGTTTGTAACTATATATGTGTGTTCTATGTATTTTATGCTAATTTCTGAATGGTGTTGTTAGATTAGCAACATGCTAATGTCATACTCTATTGACATCAATTCTGAGTTGAATCTCTCATGCAGAGCACTATTTGTGTGGCATACAGAGTTGCTGCCTATTTAGAGCACTCAAACTTGGTCACTTTGAGGTTTCTTCTTATGTATGTTCAAAAGTTTGGAGTTGGTAAGATTATCTGTGTTTTATAAAAAAAAGTCCCTTATGCTCACTAAGGCTTCACTTGATCAAAAAAGAGATCAAAATATCATTACTCCAGTCTTCAGTGTCACATGATTCTTTAGAAATCATTCTAATATGATGATTTGCTAGCCTGATGTGGCCATACTCAATTCTAGTCAGAATATGAGTCTGGTACCGCTCCATTGGGCTTTGATTATGGTTTCAACTGAACCAGGAAAGACCTCAATTGGATAGACCTACAACCAATCAGAGCAACGGAGCGACGCATAACGTTAGTTGTCAAATGTCAACAGAACTCAACAGCACTGTGTTGCCAAGTCCGTGTTTTTCCTGCGGGGTGTATTCCATGTCCGCGGGTTGAAGCGACCCCAATTATGTGATATATAGACCCAGGAATGCAAATTTTAGCAGGCAACCATGCCACAATATCATATTTTTCCCCCCAAACGCCATTTTCTTTCTTGAGAATCCCCCCCGGAAAGCTATTGGGATTGTTTTGGGCTATAGTTTTGAGTAGCAATTGCGCGACATTGCAAAAAACTTGGCAACCCTGTCTGCACGCGCGCTGGATTAAGTAACGTTACAAGAAAAAGATGAGTGTAAACGATCTTTGCCAGTGTTGTAAAAAAATAATTTAAGGATACACAGAGTACTTACCAACACGATCATCGTTTCTGAGAGAAATAGTGACGGTGAATGCATATACGAACAAGTTCTCCGTTTAGGATAAGAGCAAATTCAACCCAAGTGCCTTTGATGACGTGGATGATTACGTTACTGTTTATCATCTGTCCATCATCGTCTAAAGCCCGCCCTGACAATTTCATTGGCCGAACAGTTTCTGTTCAGGCATAATTACTCCTCTATGGATCGAGTCCAGACTGAATCGCCCAAGCAAAAATGTTGTGGGCGGGGCTACATTCGGCTGGCATCCAGGCTTATGATTTGCTGCCCATGAAACATTTCTTTTTATTATCAGTGTTGAAAACAGCAGTGCTGCTTAATATTTTTGTGGAAAACGTGAAACATTAAGTTAAAAAAAGAACAGCATTAATTTAAAATAGAAATCTTTTGTAACATTATAAATGTCTTTATACGTTCACCGTTGATCAATTTAATGCATCCTTGTGAATAAAAGTATTAACTCAAAACTTTTGAACATCAGTGTAAATAAATATTTGTTTTCACTCCAAAAAAAAAAAACTTCTGCCATACATTTATATTGAAGCCTGCCATGATGTTTCTTGTTGGTCGTTTCTGCTTTAGATGCGACCGTGAATGTGCTTAAAGGTGAAGCATGTAGTTTCTAGAGCCATCTTGAGGAATTACAAAAATACTGCATATTTTGTCCCTTTCTCGCATTGCGCCTGACTCAACTCAAACTCAGCTGCTTTTACGGGTGCTTGTGAAGGCATCAACAGGTGAAGGTATGCTACTTTCAATAAAGGGTCAAACATATTAGAAAAACTTTAGCTGTGTTTCTATGTGTCATGAGAGTAAGCAACTGAGCAGCTAACACACTGTCTAGAGGGAACATGCGCGTCTCTCATTATAAACCCATCCAAAGGATCTGCACCAGGCACATTTTTGACATAACGTGCCACCGAGCATACCCGAGTATAGAAGTCACCGCTCGCCACTGGTGTAAATATTGGGCAGCTCGCTAGGTTTTGGAACAGACCCCAGTCATGCCATGTCTCTTTTTTCCTTTGTTCAATTATTCATCTGTATTTAAATGTGAAAGTGATGTCATAAAAACACTTTATAATTGATAAGATGAGAAAGCCAAGGCATTACATGCAGGAAGGAGCACGGGGGATTTGAGGACAGAAGCTGAGAAAAAGACGCCTCATTCATCTCTGACTCACAATTCCCAAGTTCCTCAATGAATATCCATAAATAAACACCTCACACAGGGGAGCACAAACAAAAACAACACAACATAGAGCTAACACTTTTCTCAATCTCCCATAGTTCTCAGGGATGATTTCCGACAGCCTCCCAATGACATGGTGGTTGCAGCCGGCGAGCCTGCTGTACTGGAGTGCGTCCCTCCCAGGGGTCACCCCGAGCCCACCGTTTCCTGGAAGAGGAACAATGTTCGTGTCAATGACAAGGACGGCAGGATCTCTGTGAGTCAATAGCAGAAAGTGCAAAGTTGGCACAGGAGTGATGATTAGGTTGTAGTGTAGCAATGACATCACTCTCCCCCTCTGCAACCAGCATCGATTGGAGCATAAATCAGTGTACTTACTCATGTCCTGCTCTCTAACAACATATGACATCACTGCCTAATACTAACTGAGTGTATGTAAATGAAAGGCGTACATTAGCAGTTTTTTATGCATGTTGCGCTGGTTCCCAGTGTCGTTAACTAAAACTAAAACTTTTTTAATAAAAAAAAAAATCTGAAATAAAATATAAATATTAGATGGAAAACCTTAGAAATTAAAATAAATTGAAGTGTTGCTTTGGCAACTAACTGAAATAAATCATGAAGGACTAAAATCTCTAAAACTAAAAATGAAATAAAGAATGTCAAAGGCACATAACAAAATAAGTAAAACTTAAACTAAATTTAAAATGAAAAGCTTATTCAAAATATAAAGTTGTGTATAAATAATACTAAAACAGCTCTGCTGGTTACTGAAAGAAACTGTTTGGTCATGTGACCTCAACATGGTGGCGCCTAGGGTAGGGTATTGTTTGATATCAAAAATTGTATTGTATTGTATTGTATTGTATTTCTTTATTGTCCACCGAAGTGGAAATTTGTCTTTGGCTCACCAGCATGTAGAACAATTAAAACAGGCAGTTATAAAAAAAGAGACACAGACATTATATAAAAATACAATTCATGTCACGTCTATGTAATTTAACAGTCACTTACAGAGTTGAGAATTTACCAGATCAACAGGCTAATGAACACTTACACAAGGAACTTTTACCTATAAAACCATAGCAGAAACAACTAGCCTAACTAATATAGGTTTTAAAGGAGTAGTTCACTTTAAAATCACCCCATGATTTACTTACCCTCAAGCCATCCTAGGTGTATATGACTTTCTTCTTTCTGATGAACACAATCAGAGTTATATTAAAAATATCCTGATGCTTCCAAGCTTTATAATGGCAGTAACGGGGTCCATTGAGTTTGAAGCTCAAAAAAGCACATCCATCCATTATAAAAGACAAGTACTCCACACGGCTCCGGGGGGTTAATAAAGTCCTTCTGAAGCAAATCGATGGGGCTTTATATGAAAAATATCCATATTTTAAACTTTATAAAGTAAAATAGCTTCCGCCTTCCGTATTCAACTTGCGCAGAAAGTGTATAACGCCTCTCACAGTTTAAAACGCTTACTTTAATACGGAAGGCGGTCTGCCGGACTAGATATTTTACTTTATACATTTTTAAATATAGATATTTTTAAATCGATTCACTTCAGAAGACTTTTATTAACCCCCCGGAGCCGTGTGGACTACATTTATTATGGATGGATGTGCTTTTTTGAGCTTCAAACTCAATGGACCCCGTCACTGCCATTATAAAGCTTGGAAGGCCAACATATAAATACAACTTAACAAAGATACGATTGAAATAAACAGTGTTTAGATTTTCAGGTATTCAGGTACAGAATCAAATATACATTACAAATATAGTAACAAAAGCTATTCAGTCAAGAACAAGTGGATTTTCTCTGTATTTTGTGGTTTGATTAGTGTTATTAAAGAGTTATTATAGAGACACTTTAAGAGCACTGAGCACTTTTTCTGTGAGCGTGCTTTGGATGTGTGTGCAGCACAGAAAACAGAGCGTGGGTCTTGTGCTTGAAGGGTTAAAATCATATTAAAATGCACACAAAGGAATCGATAAGAGGAAACAAAATTTTTATTTTATAACAAGTATCCGATTCCTGAGTATTTAATTCCAGAAGTGGAATTGATTTTAGATTCCCAACCCTAGTGGCACCAATGATGTGGCCAGAACCATTTAAAATAAAACCAGGCTTTTATTAGGCTTCTGAAATTAGACTTTATGTCATGTATGTGTACATATTTGTAAAAAATATTAATAATTTCTTTGTGGTAAACGATTTTATTCAAGAAGATATTAATGGAGCAGTTTATTTTACAGTCCTTTTCCCCTTGTA